>OX451739.1:1635954568-1636277607 GCA_948472305.1 Vicia faba | reverse complement strand
GAAATATATATAAATGTCAAAAAATAAAAATACATTAGAAAAATATTATTTAAGTATAAATAATAAAAAATAAAAAAATAATATTTTTATATGTTATTTACAAGTTTTTTATTTGAGAAAATAAATATAGTAAACCTAATAAATTAAATATTGTGTCAAAATAAAATAAAATAAATAATAAAAATGTGGAAATTTAAGGAAAATATTTTTAGTAATTTTTTATATTTGGAAAAAATAAAATAAAGTCATAAATAAAAACAAATGAAAATAATATGAAAATATAAAACAAATGGGCCAGGGGGTGCAAATAGCAAGCTGGGGGGTGTCAAAAACAGAAACAAGTCAGCCCAGCCCATTTCCACTTCATCTTCAACCTTTGAATCAAAATAAACGCGCGCCCTGTACAAATGTCCAGATCCTGCATACGTGCTCTAAAGTAAAAACTCACACATAAAAGTTATAGTATTTTTCAACACGATTCCAACCATATAAAGAACTTAATCTAACTCTCAAAGACCAGAGAGAATTTCTCTGGCCCTAATTTTAACCTAACTTTTTCAGGAAGTTCATCAATCAAATTCTCTCAGCACACTTAACTTAAATGAAAACTAAGCATATGTACAGCTTAAGGGCTATGAGTACTACATTTTTTATTCACAAACCTAAGCCTAATGATTCCTAAATAGAGAGATAGAAAGTTGACAAATACCTGTTTCAGATGAACTTGTGTATGGAAATGTGGAGCTTTTCAGTGAGGCTTGAGATGCTTGGGAGCTTGCTTGAACTTCTTCTGACCTTCCCCAATGCTTTGTTTGCCTTGAGCTTGCTTGAACAAGCTTGTAGAAGTCAACCTGCACAAGCTGAAAACAGAAATGGTGAAGCTTGCAAATGGAGCTACATTCAATGGCTAATGGTTGGGATAGTTCAGGTAGGTTGTATGGAGTGTATTGGAACTAGTTTGGGACAAAACGCACGAGTGATTTGTGAGATGGAAGTGAAACTGTAGAGAGTGCCCTGTTTTGCAAGTTTTTGGTGTTTTGATGTTCAAGAGAGTTTGAGGGATGGATGGCTCATTTTTCTGGCTCAAGGCAATGTGCAAAACTTGTTTCAAATGCTAGCAAGAGTTGGTTATAACAGATGCTCAAGTTGTGGCTCTTTGGCAAGTTTACTTGTATTTTAAGCAAAAGTAAGGAATGATACAAGACAGGCCTGTACAGGCTATCTTCCAGCTTGCACTTGGTGATCTTGGCCCCCTATGTTTGTGGATATTGTTTGCTGTCCAAGATTTGGTTCAAGGCTCAAGGGAATCAATTTGACATAAAACAAGTTTTGACTAAAATGGCAATGTTGCTTTTTTGCTATTTTTGGATTAATCTCTTGTGTAATCCTCTAATGATCAGAACAAAGCTTTGAACCATTGGATTTGCATTTAATTATTGAGTATGAAAGGGTTTAGAGACCTGTGAGCAAGTACAAGTGAGGCTGAATAGAGTTTGCAAATTGTGTCAATATGAAACATGCCATGGATCAAAGTGAGTTTTGGCCAAATTCAAACCTTTGATTCTCCCTAACCACAAATGATTTTGGAGAATTCTTGGATATTTTGGAAAGCTTGTAACATTCTCTAAAATCCATATTTAAAATGCATTTTGATATTCCAAGTGGAACTAGGTGAAAATTTTCCATGAAGATAGGCAAAAATCCTGCCTAAACTAGGGCAAAATTTCACTAAGTTAAAAGTTTCATGGACCCTTGTTCCAAAAATCATAACTTGAGATCCAAGCTTCTTTTGGGAAAACTTTGTGAATCCAAGTTGTAGACTTTGTGGAGGACTAAAACTTTCATGTTGGAAGTTTTGTTTTAATCCAATTTCATCATGGTGAAAATGTTGGGCAAAGTTGGGAAAAATAAGAAAATTTCATAACTTAGAAAAATTCTAAGTTATGAAAATTTTCAATCTTAAACCCTAATTTGCAAAATTAGGTTTCTTGATGAACAAGTTTCATGTTTTGACACATCTTGATGAAAAATGACCCTTGGCACTTGATTTTGACCAAAAAGTCAAAGTTTGACTTTTTAGTGTACAATCAAATTTTGATCAGTTGACTGAAAAATTCATCTGTCAATCCAATGCATTTGAGATCTTTTGAACCTTGTGAATAGGTCAAGTTGATGCCATTGAGTCCTTGAATCCATTCTTGAACCCAATTTTCCATTGGCTAGGTGAAAAAATCAGAAATTTCCCTTGTGAAGTCAAAACCCTAAAAATGACCATTTTGCCCTTTTGATGATCTGATCAAATTTCTTGAGGAGTTGTGGTCCAAACTTGATCAAATGGTTCATATGAGTCTATAATGTTGATGTGGATCAAAAATTGTGAGGTTTGACTGTAAATTTGCCACAATTGACTATTTCCCCAATACAGCTGATTTCTAGGTCAACTATCCAATTGACTGGGCAAAAATTTGATTCAAAGCTTGAAACTTGGTAGAGGAAATCTTATAAGTCCAACATGAAGTATGAGAGCCACTTTGAGCATTGAAAGTCCAAAAATCCCTGTGCAAACTCAAACCCTAATTTAGGTCATCAGTGCAAGGAGATATCTTGAGCAGAGCAAACCCTAGCTTGGTCTTGAGTCCAAAGAGTCTTGTGAGGGGAAATCTTGATAAAATAAGAGGGAAAATTTTGGGGTACAACAACTTCCCCTGTTCAATCTTCTTGAACCTGAAGATTTAGATTGGCGAGTTTGCCTTTCGTGACTCGAAGGTAAAAGATGATTGGGCACTAGAGTGCCCGTAAATTTGCACTCGTCAAAATGTAAATGAGGGAATTGGCTTAAAGATTCCATTTGGAGATGGTAGAATCTTGCTGGAGATGGGATTAGAGATGCCATCCAAGACTGTTTGTTGAAAATCAGGAGAATGAACACCAGAATGGTATTCGTATTTGGAACGTATCTGAGTTGTATCTGGAGATTGGGTTTGTATGAGCAAAAGAAGGGTGTCCTTGTCTGGAGCGTATCCAAGTTGTAACCGTATTTGATTCTTGAATGAATATCAGAATGACTGCCGTATCTGGAGTGTATCTGTATTGTATCTGAATTCTGAATGGGCGACAGAAAAACATCCGTGTATGGAGCATCTCTGGGCTGGGGATAAATTCTGAATGAGTGACATAATGGCAACCGTGTCTGGTGCGTATCTAGACTGTATCTGAAGTTGAGACCTGTATGAGTAGCTGAATGACTTCCGTGTTTGGAGTGTATCCGTACTGTAACTGGGATCTGAATAAGTGACATAATGACTTCCGTGTCTGGAGTGTATCTGGACTTGAATTTGATAGTTGAATCTGAATAAGGAATAGAATGGCTTCCGTGTCTGGAGCGTATCTAGTCTGTATCTGATTGATGAAGTCTGAATGAGTAGTAGAATGACCTCCACGTCTGGGGTGTATCTATACTGTATCTGAATAAGAAATCCGAATGAGTAGCAGAATGACTTCCATGTCTTGGAGTGTATCCGTACTGTATCTGAAATCTTTGAATAGTTGTTAACTATAGCTTTTAATCTCATCCTGAAAAGGGTAAAATGTTAGCTGAAACACAAAGTTATGTTGCATGACATGTATGATGCAATAAAATGTGTTCTATCAATGTTTATGATATATGAATGTAATGGATGCGCATGTAAGCTGATTAGCTGTATTGCTGAGGAAAATAAATCCTTGACGGATGGTGTGAATGAAATCTTTGACTGCTGCCGGGGAAAATAAATCCTTGACCGCTGTTGGAGATTCAAAATCTTTGATTGCTGAGAATGAGAAATCCTTGGACCACCGTTAGGGATAGAAAATCCTTGGCAACTTGTGGGGATTAACAAGAACTTTGACAACCTGCGGGGATGTGAGAATCCTTCATGACTTTCCTGGGGATATAGGGATCCTTCAAGTCTGCTTGGGAAACCTACTTGAGGAATCCAGAGAATTTTGATGACTATGGTTGGGGAATAAGGAAAACTCTGACGATCTCTACTGGGGAATTGGAACCTGGGAGGCTTCAACTGGAGAAATGAGAATGAGAATCTTCGATCTGCTGGGAAATAACTCTGTGGGGAGAATGTTTATTCTGTTGAAGAGTCCTCACGGGCTTGGGTTGCGTTCCAATCTACTGAGGAATTATCCGAAGCTGTCATCTGGTTAGATGTCATGCTCTAAGATAACTTGCAGGAGAATCTTCTGGTTTTTAAGACAACTCTCTGGGGAATTGGAGGAAACTAGATGATCTTCCACCGGGGTTTAAGGGTTGAAGTTTTGGACTTCGTTGGGGAAGAAAGTTCCATCTTCACTGAGGGTCTGCAGTTCAAAGTTTTGCTCTACTGAGGATTGGGGGTTTTGAAAACTCAAATCTGATGGGGATTTTGAAACTTAACTCAGCCGGGGATATGTATTTCAAGGCTTTAGCTCTGTTGAGGATTTCTCCTGGAATGGCCTAAAGTCGTTTTCCCATACTTTCAATTTGTCAGTAATTATTTTTTCCTTATTTCGTTTTATTTGTAAGCAGTGATTATATTCAAATGCATATGCTCATTTAATAAATCATTGGACATTTTCAAATAAAACACAAGTGTAAAGAAAAATAAACGGCAAATAGTTTTCTACACTTTGAAGTATCTTTGTATTAACTTTGTGTAAGTATTTTGTACAAAGGATACAGACATCCTAGTAAGAGAATGTTGTCATAAAATTGAAAAAATTTATACAAAGAAAGATGGCTATGTGTAACAATTCTTTGGGGTTCCCATTCTGCTATAGCCTTCGTAACGCTGAGTATCTTGTCCATTCGTTGCTTCGTCCATAAATGATTGGATTGATCAGAAGCTTGGAGCTTGTCCGTGAAGAGATTACCCTTAAAGTGATCCGACGAGACATAGTCATACGCTTTAATTCCCTAACTTTTGCCTGGATCGCCCTTTCGGGTTTTCGATCCACCGGGAAACCCTTTTTTGCCCAAGTCGCCCTTTCGGGTTTTCAACTTGCCGGGTGTACAAATTTTTTTATTTTATCCCTAATTTTGCCAGAACCGCCCTTTCGGGTTTTCGATTCACCGGGATGCCCATTTTTGCCCAAGTCGCCCTTTCGGGTTTTCGACTTGTCGGGTTGTTTATGCGTAGTATCTTTTGACTATGTCTGCGTTCACAGGGTGCGGCAGGTCATCGCCGTCCATGGTGGTCAGGATCATTGCCCCACCAGAAAAGATGTTTTTTATCACAAATGGTCCTTCGTAAGTAGGAGTCCATTTTCCCCTGGGATCACTTTGCGGCAAGATGATCCGCTTGATTACAAGGTCCCCGACTTGATATACTTGTCTCTTGACTTTCTTATTGAAGGCCTTGATCATACGTTTCTGATACGCCTGACCATGGCAAACAGCAGTAAGTCTCTTTTCATCAATCAAGTTAAGTTGATCAAGTCGGGTCTGAATCCAATCGTCTTCGCTCAAACCAGCATCTTTCATGATTCTCAAGGAGGGAATCTGAACCTCGATGGGTAAAACAGCTTCCATGCCGTATACCAAAGAATAGGGTGTTGCCCCAGTTGAAGTACGTGCCGTGGTACGGTACCCGTGCAGAGCAAACGGTAACATCTCATGCCAGTCTTTGTAGGTGACTGTCATTTTTTAAATGATCTTCTTGATATTTTTGTTCGTAGCTTCGACATCACCGTTCATCTTTGGTCGATAGGGAGATGAATTGTGATGTTGAATCTTGAACTGCTCGCACAGAGAGGTGATCATAGTGTTATTCAGGTTTGTACAGTTGTCCGTGATGATCCTGTCGGGGATACCATACCGGCATATGAGGTTCTGCTTGATGAAGCGGGAAACCACATTCTTTGTGACAGAGGTGAAGGAAGCTGCTTTGACCCACTTGGTAAAGTAATCAATGGCCACCAGGATGAAGCGGTGTCCATTGGATGTCGTAGGCTTGATCTCTCCAATCATGTCGATAGCCCACATTGCGAATGGCCAAGGAGCTGTTAGGACATTGAGAGGAACTGGAGGAATATGTACCTTGTCAGCATAGATTTGGCATTTGTGACAAGTACGGGAATATTGATGACAATCAGCTTCCATGGTAGACCAGTAATAGCCTTCCCGTAGAATCTTTTTAGCCATCGTATGACCGCTTGAGTGGGTGCCAAAGGTGCCATTATGTAGTTCAGCCATGATCTGCTTAGCTTCAACCTTGTCCATACAACGGAGTAGGACACAATCAAGATTGCGCTTGTATAGGATACCATTGCTCAGAAAGAACTTGGCCGCGAATCTCCTTAAGAACTTTTTGTCGTTGACTGAGGCTCCTTCAGGGTATTCTTGTGCTTCGAGATACCTTTTGACGTCATGAAACCACGGTCGGTCCACCACTTCTTCGGTATTAATCTCGTGACAATGTGCAGGTTCGTCCATTCGTTCAATGGTGATTTGAGGAGCCTCATTGTTGTACCCCAAAATTTGCCCTCCCATATTCTTCAAGAAATTGCCAAGTCAAGCTGCAAAAGTCCCCAAGGGTTGCCCAGTGCAAAGGTCTCACATACAGTCAAAACTAGGGTTTGAGTCCTGATCAAGAAAGTGAAGTTTTCAAAGGGCCAATCAAGTCTCATATGCTTACAAATGTGGTCAAGCATCCTCATATCAAGTTTCAAGGCATTCAGCTCAAAATTGCAAAGTCAAAACCCTAAATTGCACTACAGTCAACTGTAGGGGCAAAATGGTCATTTGGCAGTCAAAAGTTCAAATTTTTGGTCAACATATCATTTTGAAGCCACAAACATCATTTGATCAATGCTTGATCATGATTCTCAAAATTTGGCTCAGAAATCATCAAAGATGCAAAAGTTACTATATTTAGACAGTTGAAAAAGTCAACTGAAATTGACCAGGGCATAACTTTCACATGGATTATCAGAAAAATTCCATCCAAAGCTCATTTTGAAGAGAAAGACATTTCCTACAATTCATCTTCATATTCCAAGTCCAAGAAATGCTCTCACAAAAAGTTATCAATTTCAACATTATAGGTCATTTTCAAAAGTCAACAAAAAGGGACTTTGAGTCAAAGGCCATAACTTGAGATTGGTAAATCAAAATGACATGGGACCAAAGGCATTGGTTAGAGGACTCAAAGACCTTTCCAAAATGTCCAAGAACATGAGAAAAGCTTAAAAATTGAGCAAGTTATGCCTTGTGGAAGTTGGGAGATTTTTGGATATTTTGAAAAGTCAACAATGGTTCAAATGACCTAAATTTGCTAATGGGCCCATTTTTCTTCCATGATTCATCATTCCAAGCATATGCACGACCATTTGGCCCAAAGGGAAGTATTCTCTCATTTTTTATTTATTTATTTGAATTTTTATTTATATTAATTCAATTAAATCAATTAAATATGTGAAAAATATCTAAATGAACCAAACAAATCTTTTTGTACACATTCTAGACTCAATATTTCGTGCATAGGTTAATTAGGAAAGATTTGGTTTGAATTGATCATAATTTGCATAAAAACCATGTGAAAAAGATATGTAAAGATCTTAAGAAAATCAAATATGCAAAATCATTATTGCCATGGATTTGATCAAGTTTTGTTGACCTAATAGCCTCACTACATAATCAGAAACACAACCCTAATCCTTGTACACTCTAAGCTGCGCAGAAGAACAATAGAGAAACTTGAAAAAATTCCCAAAAAACTCAAAGCTGAAATCAGTGCTATAGGTCAATTCAAAGCATAAGAATTGTTCCATTGGCTTCCTCAAGGGTCTCTGAACGTGTGCCAATCAAAAACAACGACCAAAGCTCCAAGAATCGGTACCTAGGACTCGAACTGTTTCAAAGAAATTGCAGAATCGGGCATCATAATTCACGCATCTTTTGCATCTTTTATTGGTGGATTTATATTCATTGTGATGTTTTAAAACTAACCATCAGGTTTAATTGAGTTTTTGTGCTATATACGCGATGATACCATGTTTGAGATTCTAGGGTTTGCAGGTTTTAAATTAGGGGTTTTCAGACCAAGCAAAATTAGACCACCACAATGCCATCATTAGACTCAGCGCGTTGGGACGAGGAAAATCCATGGGTCGCGCGTAATTTATGAGCACCCAGCAGCTAATCGTTATTTTCTTGTAGGTTGTCTACAGCAACGCTTAAAAACCGTTGCTTCATATCTTCATATTTCAGAAAAATAAAACGGAGTGGAGAAGATGATGACGTGTGGGGCGAAGAGTGGAGTATTCAAATTTTCGCGCGATTTCAAGTCATAGCTTTTTTTCTTTTTTATAATATTTGTTAACTATTATATGTTAAAACGTTTGAACTGGCTCAGTTGGCAGGTGTATGTGCGTGTAACGTCCAAGACCTGGGTTCGAGTCCCAGGTCTGTATAATATTTCATGTTATTTTTCAATTCAAACTCCTATGCAGCGCTTCTGTTGAGACGCACCATATTCCATCATCATCCCACCATACACGCGTCTAACAAAGCCAAATCAAAGGCTGGGATTGGAGAACACCATGAACGTGGATCAACCTTGCTACGCGCGGCGCCAAAAGTCAATGGATCCAAAGCTAAATGGGCCAGAATTGCATCATTGTACCTCCATACTGGGGCCTGAACCCCCCCTGGTTTGATCTTTTTCTATTTTTCTTTTTTCTTATATTTTATTTTTGTTATTCTATTTACTTTATTGTATTAATTTTATTAATTATTCTCACAAAATATAAAATATAATAAAAAACAGAAAAAGACAAAATGTAATAAATATTTTTATTTTAATTATTTTCATAAATAAATTGTATAATTGAATTTAGTATAATTAGGGTTTTTTGCAATTTTAATTCTTTTCATAATAAAATATAAAAAATATAGAATTTAGGTTTAATTGTTAATTTTATTCCTTTTTAACTTTCCCTTTTTACAATGATATTGCTTATTTTATTTATTTTATAATTAAATTGTACATAAATAATTTAGGTTTAAATTAGGTCAAAAATTCAATATTTTCTTAATAACTAAAAATAATTAGAATTAGGGTTTGACATTTTTATTTTAATTCTTTTTTCTATTAAATCCTAAAAAACATAAAATACCAAAAACATTTAATTTTGATTCTTTATTAATTTAAAATTTTAAAAAAAAGGGTCCAACGCCCATATTTTTAATTGTTTAATTTCGCATGTTTATTTTGTTTCGCTTAAATAATTGTGTATCTCTCCCAAAGCCATGTAACTAAATTTCTCGCATTTTTATTTCTTTTGCTTTATTTATTTTCCGTCAAATCGGGTCCGGTTTAATTTAGGCGATGTGGACCCGCGCCATTTGTAATAGCTTTAGAATTTACTTTCCTCGCAAACTTTTAAACTGTTAAATAAGCATGCAAGAATGAATTGACATAATAAAATCAAGCGTAGATCACAATGAACTTGACAAAAGACAAATGCAAATGAAAACGACACACGAATCGCACACACCACCCCTAGGGTACGCCTCACTGTTGCCTTTCGAAAGGTGATCGTCGAGTAGAGGATGTCTTAGTAAGTCCTCATGATCCGGGAACCTGGCATGAGGGTAGCTTCTAAGGTGTCTTCCCATTGCTCTGGTGATCACCATGTCCCTAAAACTCGAATTGACCCGAACACCTCCAACGGTGGTGCTACCTACCTCTCAATGGTGGGATGGCACTACTTTAAAGGACATTTACACAGACGAATTCCTTAGAGTAGGTAGGTTCTCATGGATACTTGCTCTCTTCAAAAACAAACAAAAAAACCTTTTCACACTGACACTTTTTCAAAAGCTTTCAAAGCAAATTTTTCAAACACTCTGACGTACGAGTCGAACTGAAATCTTTCAAAGAAACTTTTTTAAACCCACAATTGAAAAGCAAGCAAACATTTTTGAAAACACATTGAGCAAGTATCTAAGAGCCCATGGATAACCATGGATAGAAAGGGTGCTAACACCTTCCCTTTCTATAACCTACCTCCCGAACCGAGAGCAATCTCTTTAAGGAATTTTTCTGTGCTTTTGTCCTTTCCATTCGGAGAAAATAAAAGACGGTGGCGACTCTTGCTTCCGCGACATTTCGCGAACCAGCGTTAAACAGTCAGTTCCAGATCCACCGATCACAGAACTGGCGACTCTGCTGGGGAATACTTAAAGTGAGGTGTACCTTAGGGTTAGTTCATAACTGTGTTTTCAATTGCTTTCCTTGTTTGCTTTAAATTGTGGGACTGTCTTGGGAGTTCTATAGATCCTAACCCGGATCTGGGGGATACCTTCTTAGAAAGTAGCAACAAGGCTGTGAGGGAACTGTGCGGGGTATACCGACATGGTTGAAACAGTCTGCTACGTTGATGTGGCACTTTGGTGTGTACCGGTAACCCTTGAGTTCAGTCAAGGAGAGTACGGGGCCTCCGCGTGGTGTCATGAAGCATCAACAGACCTTAGGAACCTTAATTGAACTATCTTGGCCTCTTTAGGGTAGTGAGATAACTGACTTTGGTGCAGTCCGAGGTTGGTTGATACTCGATACTACACCCAATTGAGGGTTGCTTTCCTGGAATATTTCGGTCGCCAGTTCAGTGGCTAAATCGAAACGATGAACAATGAAAGCAATCCCGTGATATTGGGACCCTTAGAACCCGGTTACTTTGATAGGACAGGTTGAACCCACCAACTCCAAGAGGGTACTACCCAGACCCCATGCTGGCCTTAAACCTTAAGGGCTTGTCTTGTGTGCCTTGTGTGCCTTACATGTTTGTCTTTGTAAATATCTGTAGTGTGTTTAATCATAGCATCATGACATCATCCAGCATCATATGCATTGACTAACCATTTCAGGGGTTCGGATTTTCATCTTTGTTCTTGTTTTGTAGGACATGGAAACTGTTCGTAGAAAGACAATTCAGGTCAATCTTGTAAGGATCCCTCCTCAGCTTAAGGAGCTTATATCCAGGATTCCCGAGAACTCTTCATTCAGTGAAAGGCATGGAAGCCTCATCAGCTTGGTCAACACCAACATTGAGGAAGATATGATTAAGGTCTTGTTCCAAATTCTTTGACCCTCTGCATCACTGTTTTACCTTCTTGGACTATCAGTTGGTACCTACATTGGAGGAGTTCTCCCGGCTCCTGAAGATCCCTATCCTTGATCAGCTACCCTTCAACGGTACAGAAAAGGAACCTAAGCTTGAAGAGATTGCTAAAGCCTTGCACCTACAGTCATCTGACCTCAAGGGACATTGGGAAGTTAGAAGTGGTATCAAAGGGTTCTTAGCCAGGTTTCTGTTTGAAAAAGCTCTTGAATGTTGGAACTCCCTTGACTTGCAAGCTTTTGAAGAGGTTGTGGCCCTCCTTGTCTATGGTTTGGTGTTGTTTCCTAACCCAGATCAGCTCATAGATATCAGTGTTGTCCAGATCTTTATGTCCAGGAATCCTATACCTACGTTGCTGGGGGACATCCTTCACTCATGTTACACTCGAACCATGAGAAAAAGAGGTGTCCTTATGTGTTGCACTCCCCTCCTGGGAAGGTGGTTTATTTCGCACCTTCCCCAATCAGTCCTGAAGAATGAGCGGGGTTTGAGATGGTCACAACGGTTGATGACTCTTACACATGCAGATATACATTGGTGTCCTAGGTCCAGAGAGGATGTCACTATCATTGATCGTTGGGGGAGTACCCTAATGTTCCTTTACTTGGAATCAGAGGAGGTATTACTTATAGCCCATGCCTGGCTTGGAGACAGTTTGGTTATGCTCGGAGGGACGGTCCTCATGACATGTTAATTCCCGACATAGTTTTTGACTTCGACAATGATACTCAAGGACTTCGCCAGAGATTTATCAGAGCTTGGAGGATGCCCAGTAGGATAGACAGCAAGACATTGGGGCACAGGAATTCCATCCCGTTGGAACCTTATCTCAAGTGGGTACGAGCTCGCTCCCAGAAGCTAGTGATGCCTTATCCTCATATGCTCCCAGTAATCAAAGAACCAGTCTTGGAAGGGGAAGTGTCCTACACTATTCAGCACCCTGATATGCCCACATCCTGGGAAGAGATGCAGAAGAGTTGGATCCAGCTTAAGGAGGAAAGGAATTCTCTTGAGACTAGTCTGCATGCCAGTGAAAAGAAAGTCTTGGAGCTCACTCGTCTGTTGCATGAGGAGAGGAATCTCAACACCTACATAGCTCCGAAGAGGATGCGCAGTGTATTTTGGGATTGATTTGATTTTTGTATTTTTGCCCATGAGGTCTTGATGTATTAAACAATGATTTCCTTAATGATAACGTGTGTTCCATTTTGTCTACAACAAATTTGAACTTTCGAACCCTTGAATGCATTGCATACGCATTTCATACATCATGTGCATAGCAGGTTTTTCCACTTTTCAGGTTGCTTACAGTTCTTCGCTGTTTATTTCAGCATCATGAATCCCGAATCTGCATCGACTGAGACATCAATCAAGGCTCTCCAGGCGCAGAATGCGCAGTTTCAAGAACTAATCAAGGGTCTGGCTAAAGGCCAAGAAGAACTAAAGGCTATGCTCCTGAAGAAGGAGAAGAAGAAGAAGAGAAGAACTGTTCTGTTCAACTCGGGCCGAAGATTTGGTAATACTCTGCAGCATGAAGAGGCTGGTTCTTCTGTCGGTAAGAGTCCTTCTCAGGCAGAAGTAAAGGTTCCTACTCCAGTAGTCTCCGACAACGAGACGGATTTTGATGAAGAGCAGTACCCTCCTTCAGATGACAGATATAAACAACTGGAGGACAGGTTGAAGGCTATGGAGGTTCAACAGGCACCTGGGCTGGATTTCAGAGATCTGGGTTTGTCGACTGGTGTGATTATCCCCCATAAGTTCAAAGCACCATCCTTCTCCAAATATGACGGGGTGTCTTGTCCCAAGCTGCACTTAAGGTCCTATGTTCGGAAAATTCAGCCGTACTCTGCGGATAAGAATTTATGGATCCACTTCTTCCAGGAGAGTCTTTCAGGGACTCATCTCGAATGGTTCTATCAGCTGGATGGGACCAAAGTTCGTAACTGGGAGGAGTTGGCTACTGCTTTCTACAAGCAGTATCAATATAATGCCGACCTTGCCCCCACACGTACCCAACTCCAGGGTATGGCGTTAGGTGCAAGAGAAGGTTTTAAGGAGTACGCGCAGAAGTGGAGAGACCTGGCTGGCAGGGTGCAGCCACCATTGACTGATCGGGAGCTGGTAGACATGTTCTTGGGGACCCTATCTGGGCCGTTTTTCAACCATCTGATCGGGAATTCTTCTGCTGGGTTCACTGATTTGATTCTGACTGGAGAGAGAATTGAAGCTGGGTTGAAGTCTGGGAAGATTGCGAAGGGTACATCCTCTAGTTCGGAAAAGAAACCATTCAAGAAGGAGTCTAGTGCCGTATATGGTTCTAGGAAATCAGAGAGACCTGAGCACCGCCAATCTGTCAGTGCGGTGATGATTGCTAAGCCTGCTGCCGCTCCTCGGCCAAACAATTCCCAAAGGGCTGAAAGACCCCGGAGGGAGTTTACCCGGTTAAACATGACCCTATCACAGATTATGCCGCAGTTGCTAGCCACCAACTTAGTGACTGTCAGGGAAGCCCCGAAGTTCCCCAATACAACATCTCCCAAGTACAACCCGAATGCTCATTGTGCTTACCATTCAGATAGCCCGGGGCACTCTACTGATGACTGTTGGGCACTAAAGAACAAGCTGCAGGACCTCATTGACGCTAAGGAGGTACAGTTTGAGGCATCTGACAAGCCTAATGTGGTGACAGCTCCCCTGCCTGCTCATGGAGTTAATGCCATTGGGGATGAAGAGGAAGTTGATGAAGCTGAGTTCGATAGCTGGATCTACCCGGCAACTGACGAAGGACTTAACAATTGGAGCGCAAAGGACAATCTCCCTGTTTCTTTTGTTACTAAGTAATGAATTCCTATGTTTTGTTATTTTGTAATAAACAATGATAAACTCCATGGCCCGGTGTCTTACCCGAGGCACCGTGGTTCTATTTGTGAGGGCATACAAACTGTCATTTCATATATCATGAATGAAAATCTTGGACGTATTTTTCGCATTGCAAATATTGTGTTCCTTTTCTGTCTTTCTTTTCCTTTACATAATTTTCAAAAAAACAACTGTATTTACACACACACTCACTCATACAGGTTTCAATCCACTCTGGATCTTACTGATAACAACTCTGCTACTGCCAATTATGACTTCGAAAATCCGATCGACTTAGCCGAAGACGAAGGTGAAGATGATTGCGAAGTGCCTGGCGAGCTTGCAAGACTGTTGCTTCAGGAAGAGAGGGCAATTCAACCCCATGAAGAGCCAGTGGAAACAATAAACCTGGGTACTGAGGCAGACAGGAAAGAGGTAAAGATTGGTGCCAACCTAGAGCTCAGCGTGAAGCAACGGTTAACCAAGATGTTACATGACTACATGGAGATCTTTGCCTGGTCCTACGAAGACATGCCCGGGTTGGATACCGATATTGTGGTCCATCACTTGCCGACTAAGGAAGACTGTCCTCCAGTTAAGCAAAAGGTCCGTCGGATGCGTCCAGAGATGTCTGAGAAGATTAAAGCCGAGGTCATGAAACAGTTTGATGCCGGGTTCCTTGCAGTGACTTCTTACCCTCAGTGGGTTGCTAACGTAGTGCCGGTACCTAAAAAGGACGGTAAGGTCAGAATGTGTGTCGATTACAGGGATCTGAACAGGGCCAGCCCCAAGGATGATTTCCCCTTGCCTCACATTGATGTCCCTGTTGATAATACAGCTCAGCATAAGGTGTTCTCTTTCATGGATGGCTTTTCAGGTTACAATCAGATCAAGATGGCACCTGAAGACATGGAAAAGACTACATTTGTTACCCAGTGGGGGACTTTCTGTTACAAGGTCATGCCGTTCGGATTGAAGAATGCTGGGGCAACCTACCAACGTGCCATGGTTGCCTTATTTCATGATATGATCCATCACGAGATAGAGGTGTATGTGGACGACATGATCGCGAGATCCCAGACTGAGGAAGAGCATCTAGACCATCTGCAGAAATTGTTTGACCGGTTGAGACTGTACAAGCTGAGATTGAACCCGAACAAGTGCACCTTCGGGGTAAGATCTGGGAAATTGCTAGGCTTCGTGGTCAGTGATAAAGGTATTCAAGTGGACCCTGCTAAAGTCAAAGCTATTCAAGAGATGCCAGTTCCTAAGACAGAGAAAGAAGTCAGAGGCTTTTTAGGACGCCTGAATTACATCGCTCGATTCATCTCTCATCTGACTGCTACCTGTGAGCCAATCTTCAAGCTGCTGAAGAAAGATCAGGTAGTACGTTGGAACGATGAATGTCAGGCTTCCTTCGACAGAATCAAAGAGTATCTCCAAGAACCACCTATCCTTATGCCACCGGTTGAAGGGAGACCTCTGATATTATACCTGACAGTGCTTGACAATTCAATGGGGTGTGTGCTGGGGCAGCATGACGAGTCTGGCCGAAAAGAGCATGCCATTTATTACCTTAGCAAAAAGTTTACCGACTGTGAGACCCGATACTCACTGCTTGAGAAAACTTGCTGCGCTTTGGTATGGGCTGCTCGCCGGCTGAGGCAGTATATGCTGACTCACACTACCTTGTTGATCTCAAAAATGGATCCTATAAAGTATATATTCGAAAAGCCTGCTCTGTCTGGGAGAATTGCAAGATGGCAAATGATCTTGACGGAATACGACATTCAGTACACAACCCAGAAAGCCATCAAGGGAAGTGTATTGGCAGACCACTTAGCTCATCAAGCTGTAGATGACTACCAATCAATGAACTTTGAGTTTCCGGATGAAAGCATCATGATAGTAACTGATTGTGAAGTACCTGGACCGGATGAAGGACCTGAGCCAGGATCCCGATGGTCTATGCACTTTGACGGAGCCTCCAATGCTTTGGGAAACGGTATCGGCGCCATAATCATATCTCCACAAGGTATTCATACTCCACTCACTGCCCGACTATGTTTCAACTGTACCAACAATATGGCGGAGTATGAGGCGTGTATCATGGGTCTTCAAGCTGCGATCGACCTAAGGATCAAATTTCTGAGTGTCTTCGGAGATTCCGCTCTTGTGATCAATCAGATCAAAGGAGAGTGGGATACGAAACATCCAAACCTGATTCCTTACAGAGAATGTGTGTTGACCATGATTCCCCACTTTACAGAGATAACCTTTGAGCACTTCCCACGAGAAGAGAATCAGTTAGCGGACGCGTTAGCTACAATGTCTTCAATGTTCAAGGTCAAATGGGATAATGAAGCTCCCCGGATCATCATCTGGAAACTGGACGAACCGGCATACTGTTGTGATCTCGAAACTGAATTGGTAACTAAGAAGCCTTGGTACCACGAAGTGAAGAGATATCTGGAAGCTCAGGAATACCCTGAAGGTGCCTCTGTCAATGATAAGAAATTCCTGAGGAGGTTTGCAGCCAAGTTCTTCCTTAGCAACGGCATCTTGTATAAGCGAAACCATGATTCAATCTTACTGCGTTGTGTGGATAAGACTGAAGCAGAAAGAATCATGGAGGAGCTACATGAAGGGACCTTTGGTACACACTCCAGTGGACATACTATGGCTAAGAAAATCCTACGGGCAGGATATTACTGGTCCACCATGGAAGCTGATTGCTACCAACACTCCAGGACATGCCACAAGTGCCAGATTTATGCAGACAAGGTGCATGTTCCTCCGGTTCCCCTAAATGTTCTAACTGCGCCTTGGCCGTTTGCAATGTGGGGCATAGACATGATCGGCGAGATTAAACCTACAGCATCCAATGGACATCGCTTCATCCTAGTGGCGATCGACTATTTTACGAAGTGGGTTGAGGCAGCATCCTATGCTACGGTAACTAAGACTGTTGTGGCACGGTTCATTCGGCACAACCTGATCTGTCAGTACGGCGTCCCTGAGCGAATTATTACAGACAACGGTACCAATCTAAACAATAAGATGATTGCTGAGCTCTGCGAACAGTTCAAGATACAGCACCACAATTCTTCTCCTTACAGACCGAAGATGAATGGGGCTGTAGAAGCAGCTAATAAGAACATCAAGAAAATCGTGCAGAAGATGACAGTAACTTATAAAGATTGGCACGAGATGTTACCGTTCGCTCTGCATGGGTACCGTACCTCAGCTAGGACGTCAACCGGGGCAACTCCTTTCTCTCTGGTTTATGGCATGGAGGCAGTCTTGCCAATCGAAGTACAAATTCCCTCTCTCCGGATAATGAAGGATGCAGATCTGAACGAAGATGATTGGATCCAGACACGACTTGATCAGCTCAACCTCATTGACGAAAAGAGACTTGCTGCTATCTGTCATGGTCAGACGTATCAGAAACGGATGATCAGGGCATTTAACAAAAAAGTCAGGCCACAGGAATATCAAGTCGGGGATCTGGTGATCAAGCGAATCATCCTCCCTCAGAGTGATCCAAGGGGCAAATGGACCCCTACCTACGAAGGGCCATTTGTGGTTAAGCATGTGTTCTCAGGAGGAGCAATGATATTAACCAACATGGATGGTGACGACCTTCCTCACCCCGCCAATGCAGACATAGTTAAAAAATACTACGCATAAAAAAGACCCGCTAGGCTGACATGCCTAGGCAAAAATTAGGGCTTCCCGTCGAACCAAAAGGGTTCGGGCAAAATGAAGGGATGAAAATGGAAAAATCTGTACACCCGGCAAGTCGAAAACCTGAAAAGGCGGCTTGGGCAAAAATGGGTATCCCGGTGGACTGAAAACCCGAAAGGGCGGTCCAGGCAAAAATTAGGGATGAAGCGTAATACTATGTCTCATTGGATCACTTTGCATCCATCCGGTATCTACGTCAAGTTCAGATGGCATCGATCAGTCAGCTTCACCTTCAACCAAGGTCATCAAGTGATGAGACGCTCAGAGTTATAAAGACAATAGCAGAGTTGAAACCCAGTGGATCATTCATATTTCACACAGCTGTTTTATTTTCTTTTGTACAAAACTTGTATAAACTCTTTTGTTCGGCGGCGTACCTCTTACTAGGACGTCAGCCTCTTGTACACAAAACGCCTATTTTCAGGCCATCCAAAATCAATACAAAAATATTTTCAGTTAAACGTGCCAAGTGTTTTTCTTTTTCTGTTTTGTTTTGCGAAGAACGTCCAAGGTTCAATTTGTGATATATGCATTGACAATAATGTGCTAACTCATAAATATTTGCATACGAAACAAAGGAATTAATTGCAGGTGACACTAGAAACAGGGGCAATAAAAGAGTTGTCTGAGCAGTCTAATTGTTCTATCCTCCGAAGGTACCAAGGTAGGTCCAGCTAAAGAGCATAACCAGATACCTTAATTCCCCAGAGAGTGGTTCAGCAAAACAGTACATTCTTCTCCAAGCGAAATTATCAAGGAAACTGAGTGTCCTCCCGTAGATCTCAATACTTCCCCAACAGCAGCATATATCCTTAACAAGCATCCCCGACAGTCTTGGTCTAAAGATTGTTCCCCGGCGGTATACCAGACATTCAAAGGAATCACTTCCCCCGCAGTTCAAAACTTCCCAGAAGAGTCCAATCCAGTTCCCCAGGAAGGTTGGGATTCATATCCCCAAGCAGTAAGCTTATCCCCAGTAGATTCTGGAAGCTTACACCCTCGTAGAACACGAACGCGTCGCCCGGCTTTATTCAAAGAGTTATTTCCTTAACAGGATATAACTGGGTTATCCTCAGCCAAAAGCCACGGAAAGGTCGTCGTCAACGTAGTTCTTTCCTACCCTCAGCGAAGTCTATCAACACTTCCAATACAACAAGGGTATCTTCAGCAAGTAACTACCAACATTCAGCAGCGCATCTCTATCCCCACAAAGTATTGCTTCCCAGCATGGTCGCTAGAATATCTTGTCTCCCCGCAGAACCTATTCGCCAAGTTTATTCCGCAACGGAGTCATCTTCTCCTATCGGTATTCTTGCGACTATCATCCCCAGCGGAAGCAAAATCTATTCTCCAACATCAGCCCATGAGTGAATTCCCGGCACCCGTCAAGGATTTACTTTCCTAGACGAAAAACATACATTTGTAAACATCGCATACATCATTATAGCATGCATGTACGCATCATATCTTACAAATCTCATTTATGTTGAGAACATCATTGCTTGATCCATATCATGCATTGCATATGACTGACCTTTACCTTTCAGGAAAAGATTCAGTTAAGTTCTCAGCTATTTCAAGACCTAGACCGGTTCAGTTAAATCGATTCCAAAGATTTCTCTATTTCTTATCCAGTCAAAGACCTTCTCTGGTTCAGTCAGATCGACCCCAAGATCTCCCTGTTTCTTATCCAGTTGAAGACATTTCAAGACCTAGACCGGTTCAGTTAATCGACCCTAAGATTTTCTGTTTCTTATCCAGTCCAAGGCCTTCTCTAGTCCAGTTAAATCGACCCCAAACAGATTTTCCTGATGAAGACTCAGCAGAAGTTATGGTCCCCTCTCCGACGATGAGTGTGAGGTGATAGTCTCTTATGGTCCCCTCTCCGGCAAGTGCGTGAGGTGGTAATTCCTTTTTTTTAGATGTTTCCCTCTCCGACGATGAGTGTGAGGTGATAGTCTCTTATGGTCCTCTCTCCGGCAAGTGCGTGAGGTGGTAATTCCTTCTTCAGATGTTTCCCTCTCCGACGATGAGTGTGAGGTGATAGTCTCTTATGGTTCCCTCTCCGACAAGTGCGTGAGGTGGTAATTCCTTCTCCAGATGTTTCCCTCTCCGACGATGAGTGTGAGGTGATAGTCTCTTATGGTCCCCTCTCCGACAAGTGCGTGAGGTGGTAATTCCTTTTTCAGATGTTTCCCTCTCCGACGATGAGTGTGAGGTGTTAGTCTCCCATGGTCCCCTCTCCGACAGGTGCGTGAGGTGGTAATTCCTTTTTCAGATGTCTCCCTCTCCGACGATGAGTGTGAGGTGATAATCTATTATGGTTCCCTCTCCGACGGTGAGTGAGGTGACAATTCCTTTTCCTATGATTCCCTCTCCGACGGCGAGTGAGGTGATTCCCTTTCAGATTATAATTGCTTATGGTTCTCTTCCCGATACTGCGAAGATAATAATTCCCATCAAGATTTTTCTCAACGAGCGTTGTTGAGATTAAAGTCGCCCAAGGTTCTCTTACCATTCATGCTAAGGCAGTAACCATACCTGGTTCATTCGTCATCTCATGAAGCTCCAGACTCAGCTCCTGTAACCAGTCAGGACATATCTATGCCAAACATCTAAAATCAGCTCCTGCAACGTGTCAGGTACTCATTTTTCTTTTGCAGGTATGCAGGTTCTCGCTAAGGAATCTCCTACGCGATCAACATCCAGATGGCATCTATAATCCCATCATCCTATTCATCAACCCCCAAATGGCATCTATAAGCCCATTCCCCCATCACTGCTACTATGTGAGCGCAAATTTCTGGGCACTCTAGTGTCCAATCATCTTCTACCCTCGGATTACGAAAGGCACGTCAGCCAATCTGCATCCTCAGGTCTAAGAAGATTGAACAGGGGCAACTGTTGTACCCCAAAATTTGCCCTCCCATATTCTTCAAGAAATTGCCAAGTCAAGCTGCAAAAGTCCCCAAGGGTTGCCCAGTGCAAAGGTCTCACATACAGTCAAAACTAGGGTTTGAGTCCTGATCAAGAAAGTGAAGTTTTCAAAGGGCCAATCAAGTCTCATATGCTTACAAATGTGGTCAAGCATCCTCATATCAAGTTTCAAGGCATTCAGCTCAAAATTGCACAGTCAAAACCCTAAATTGCACTACAGTCAACTGTAGGGGCAAAATGGTCATTTGGCAGTCAAAAGTTCAAATTTTTGGTCAACATATCATTTTGAAGCCACAAACATCATTTGATCAATGCTTGATCATGATTCTCAAAATTTGGCTCAGAAATCATCAAAGATGCAAAAGTTACTATATTTAGACAGTTGAAAAAGTCAACTGAAATTGACCAGGGCATAACTTTCACATGGATTATCAGAAAAATTCCATCCAAAGCTCATTTTGAAGAGAAAGACATTTCCTACAATTCATCTTCATATTCCAAGTCCAAGAAATGCTCTCACAAAAAGTTATCAATTTCAACATTATAAGTCATTTTCAAAAGTCAACAAAAAGGGACTTTGAGTCAAAGGCCATAACTTGAGATTGGTAAATCAAAATGACATGGGACCAAGGGCATGGGTTAGAGGACTCAAAGACCTTTCCAAAATGTCCAAGAACATGAGAAAAGCTTAAAAATTGAGCAAGTTATGCCTTGTGGAAGTTGGGAGATTTTTGGATATTTTGAAAAGTCAACAATGGTTCAAATGACCTAAATTTGCTAATGGGCCCATTTTTCTTCCATGATTCATCATTCCAAGCATATGCACGACCATTTGGCCCAAAGGGAAGTATTCTCTCATTTTTTATTTATTTATTTGAATTTTTATTTATATTAATTCAATTAAATCAATTAAATATGTGAAAAATATCTAAATGAACCAAACAAATCTTTTTGTACACATTCTAGACTCAATATTTCGTGCATAGGTTAATTAGGAAAGATTTGGTTTGAATTGATCATAATTTGCATAAAAACCATGTGAAAAAGATATGTAAAGATCTTAAGAAAATCAAATATGCAAAATCATTATTGCCATGGATTTGATCAAGTTTTGTTGACCTAATAGCCTCACTACATAATCAGAAACACAACCCTAATCCTTGTACACTCTAAGCTGCGCAGAAGAACAATAGAGAAACTTGAAAATATTCCCAAAAAACTCAAAGCTGAAATCAGTGCTATAGGTCAATTCAAAGCATAAGAATTGTTCTATTGGCTTCCTCAAGGGTCTCTGAACGTGTGCCAATAAAAAACAACGACCAAAGCTCCAAGAATCGGTACCTAGGACTCGAACTGTTTCAAAGAAATTGCAGAATCGTGCATCATAATTCACGCATCTTTTGCATCTTTTATTGGTGGATTTATATTCATTGTGATGTTTTAAAACTAACCATCAGGTTTAATTGAGTTTTTGTGCTATATACGCGATGATACCATGTTTGAGATTCTAGGGTTTGCAGGTTTTAAATTAGGGGTTTTCAGACCAAGCAAAATTAGACCACCACAATGCCATCATTAGACTCAGCGCGTTGGGACGAGGAAAATCCATGGGTCGCGCTCAATTTATGAGCACCCAGCAGCTAATCGTTATTTTCTTGTAGGTTGTCTACAGCAACGCTTAAAAACCGTTGCTTCATATCTTCATATTTCAGAAAAATAAAACGGAGTGGAGAAGATGATGACGTGTGGGGCGAAGAGTGGAGTATTCAAATTTTCGCGCGATTTCAAGTCATAGCTTTTTTTCTTTTTTATAATATTTGTTAACTATTATATGTTAAAACGTTTGAACTGGCTCAGTTGGCAGGTGTATGTGCGTGTAACGTCCAAGACCTGGGTTCGAGTCCCAGGTCTGTATAATATTTCATGTTATTTTTCAATTCAAACTCCTATGCAGCGCTTCTGTTGAGACGCACCATATTCCATCATCATCCCACCATACACGCGTCTAACAAAGCCAAATCAAAGGCTGGGATTGGAGAACACCATGAACGTGGATCAACCTTGCTACGCACGGCGCCAAAAGTCAATGGATCCAAAGCTAAATGGGCCAGAATTGCATCATTGTACCTCCATACTGGGGCCTGAACCCCCCCTGGTTTGATCTTTTTCTATTTTTCTTTTTTCTTATATTTTATTTTTGTTATTCTATTTACTTTATTGTATTAATTTTATTAATTATTCTCACAAAATATAAAATATAATAAAAAACAGAAAAAGACAAAATGTAATAAATATTTTTATTTTAATTATTTTCATAAATAAATTGTATAATTGAATTTAGTATAATTAGGGTTTTTTGCAATTTTAATTCTTTTCATAATAAAATATAAAAAATATAGAATTTAGGTTTAATTGTTAATTTTATTCCTTTTTAACTTTCCCTTTTTACAATGATATTGCTTATTTTATTTATTTTATAATTAAATTGTACATAAATAATTTAGGTTTAAATTAGGTCAAAAATTCAATATTTTCTTAATAACTAAAAATAATTAGAATTAGGGTTTGACATTTTTATTTTAATTCTTTTTTCTATTAAATCCTAAAAAACATAAAATACCAAAAACATTTAATTTTGATTCTTTATTAATTTAAAATTTAAAAAAAAAAAGGGTCCAACGCCCATATTTTTAATTGTTTAATTTCGCATGTTTATTTTGTTTCGCTTAAATAATTGTGTATCTCTCCCAAAGCCATGTAACTAAATTTCTCGCATTTTTATTTCTTTTGCTTTATTTATTTTCCGTCAAATCGGGTCCGGTTTAATTTAGGCGATGTGGACCCGCGCCATTTGTAATAGCTTTAGAATTTACTTTCCTCGCAAACTTTTAAACTGTTAAATAAGCATGCAAGAATGAATGGACATAATAAAATCAAGCGTAGATCACAATGAACTTGACAAAAGACAAATGCAAATGAAAACGACACACGAATCGCACACACCACCCCTAGGGTACGCCTCACTGTTGCCTTTCGAAAGGTGATCGTCGAGTAGAGGATGTCTTAGTAAGTCCTCATGATCCGGGAACCTGGCATGAGGGTAGCTTCTAAGGTGTCTTCCCATTGCTCTGGTGATCACCATGTCCCTAAAACTCGAATTGACCCGAACACCTCCAACGGTGGTGCTACCTACCTCTCAATGGTGGGATGGCACTACTTTAAAGGACATTTACACAGACGAATTCCTTAGAGTAGGTAGGTTCTCATGGATACTTGCTCTCTTCAAAAACAAACAAAAAAACCTTTTCACACTGACACTTTTTCAAAAGCTTTCAAAGCAAATTTTTCAAACACTCTGACGTACGAGTCGAACTGAAATCTTTCAAAGAAACTTTTTTAAACCCACAATTGAAAAGCAAGCAAACATTTTTGAAAACACATTGAGCAAGTATCTAAGAGCCCATGGATAACCATGGATAAAAAGGGTGCTAACACCTTCCCTTTCTATAACCTACCTCCCGAACCGAGAGCAATCTCTTTAAGGAATTTTTCTGTGCTTTTGTCCTTTCCATTCGGAGAAAATAAAAGACGGTGGCGACTCTTGCTTCCGCGACATTTCGCGAACCAGCGTTAAACAGTCAGTTCCAGATCCACCGATCACACTCATTATCCCAGTTAAGTTTAAACATGGAGGACATTGTAGCTAGCGCATCTGCCAACTGATTCTATTCTCGCGGGAAGTGCTCGAAGGTAATCTGCTCGAAATGTGGTAACAATGTCAAGACATGTTCTTTGTAAGGGATGAGGTTCGGATGTTTAGTATCCCACTCTCCTTTGATTTGACTGATAACCAAAGTTGAGTCCCCAAATACAATCAAAGATTTGATTCCCAAGTCAATAGCAGCCTTGAGACCAAAGATACAAGCTTCATACTCGGCCATGTTGTTGGTGCAACTGAAACAGAGTCTAGCGGTGAAAGGTGTATGGTAACCTTCTGGAGAGATAAGTACCGCGCCGATACCGTTCCCAAGTGAATTTGAAGCACCATCAAAGTACAGGGTCCATCGGGATCCTTGTTCAGGTCCGTCATACAGTCTGCTACCTTCAATGTTGTCCAATGTCATAATGTCTTCGTCGGGAAAGTCGAACCTCATGGATTGGTAATCTTCGACAGCTTGATGGGCCAGATGATCGGCTAGCACACTCCCCTTTATGGCTTTTTGGGTTGTGTATTGTATATCATATTCGGTGAGGATCATCTGCCATCTAGCGATTCTTCCGGATAGAGCAGGCTTCTCGAAGATGTACTTGATCGGATCCATTTTAGAAATCAGCAGAGTGGTATGTGTCAACATATACTGCCTTAGCCGGCGAGCAGCCCATACCAAAGCGCAACAAGTTTTCTCGAGCAGTGAGTAGCGAGTCTCACAGTCGGTAAACTTTTTGCTAAGGTAATAAATGGCATGCTCTTTTCGGCCAGACTCATCATGTTGGCCCAGTACGCACTCCATTGAATTATCCAAAACAGTCAGATACATGATTAACGGCCTTCCTTCGATGGGTGGAATTAAGATAGGAGGTTCCAGCAAATACTCCTTGATTTTATCGAAAGCAACTTAACAGTCATCATTCCATTTAACCACCTGATCTTTCTTCAACAGCTTGAAGATTGGTTCACAGGTAGATGTTAGGTGAGAAATGAACCTTGCGATGTAGTTTAGGCGTCCTAAGAAACCTCTGACCTCCTTTTCAGTGCGAGGGGCAGGCATTTCTTGTATAGCTTTGACTTTGGCAGGATCAACCTCGATGCCTTTGTTACTGACGATGAATTCCAAAAGTTTACTGGACCTGACTCCGAAAGTGCACTTGTTAGGGTTCAGACTGAGCTTGTACTTTTTCAATCTGACAAACAACTTTTGCAGATGGTCGAGGTGTTCTTCTTCTGTCTGTGAACGGGCTATCATATCGTCTACGTAGACTTAAATCTCATGATGTATCATGTCATGAAACAAAGCTACCATGGAGCGCTGATAGGTTGCCCCGACATTCTTCAGTCCGAATGGCATCACTTTATAGCAGAAGGTACCCCACTGCGTAACAAAAGTAGTCTTCTCCATGTCTTCAGGGGCCATTTTGATCTGGTCGTACCCTGAAAATCCATCCATGAAAGAGAATACCTTATGTTGAGCTGTATTATCAACCAAGATGTCAATGTGAGGTAGTGGAAAGTCATCTTTAGGGCTAGCCCTATTTAAGTCTCTGTAATCCACACACATTCTAACTTTGCCATCCTTTTTAGGCACGGGCACAATGTTAGCAACCCATTGTGGATAGGAAGTAACAACAAGAAAGCCTGCATTGAACTGCTTCATCACTTCGGCTTTGATCTTTTCGGACATGTCGGGCCTTATTCGGTGGACTTTCTGTTTGATTGGTGGACAGTCTTCTCTTGTAGGGAGACGATGAACCACAATATTTGTATCCAGTCCCGGCATGTCTTCGTAGGACCAGGCGAAGATCTCAACATATTCATTCAATAGCTGAACTAAACGCTCTTTGACACTTGGCTCTAGGTTGGCACCCACTTTAACCTCTTTTCTGTCTTCCTCTGTTCCCAAGTTGATAGTCTCTAACAACTCCTCGTGAGGTAGAATAGCCCTTTCTTCTTGTTGCAAAAGTCTGGCCAACTCTCCAGGCACTTCACAGTCTTCATCACCTTTGTATTCGGCATGACTGACCAGATCTTCAGAGTCACTGAAGGCCATAGCAGAATTGTTACCCATGGAATCCAGAGTGGATGGGTACCTGCATTTTGTGAGTGTGGGTGTGTGTAAGGGATAGCCACCTTTAAACAAAATAAAATGTAAAAAGAAAGAAAATGAACACAAAAGTTTATATATGAAAACGTCCATGATTCATTAAAAATGGCATATGAAGATGAAAAATCAAGCCCTTACAAATGGACCTATATGCCCCGGGTAAGGCATAAGGCAAAAAGTGTACGAATTGTTTTTAAAAATTATTACAGACCAACAGAAAATGTTCAAAAGATAAATTACTGATTGATGAAAGTAATGGGAACAAAGTCTTTCGCCTCCCAGTTGTTCAGTCCTCCTTCAATAGTTGGAAAGATCCAATCTTCAAAATTGCTCTCTTCTTCATCATCCTCTAAAGCATGAACTCCATGATGAGTGATTTTCAATGGCGGTCCTCCAGCCCGGGAGCGACGCACAGCCTTCTGACTAGCAGCAGTGAAACCCAAGCCGAACTTATCTGTCTTGTAAGGAAAATCTGGCAGTTGACCCCATACTGTGCTTCCTCCTTCCTTGATCACAGCCTTCGCATCTTTAAGGGATGACATCCGGGACACAGGTTTGGTAATGATGGGTACAGAAGTCATTGTCTTGGCTACCGCAACTTCAGGAGAAAACTCTTCAAAGTGATGAAAGGGGGTCTCGATGAATTCATCGTCTAATTCAACATAGCGGAATGAATTCAGGTGGCTTATCAAATACTCCTCCTCGCCACGAACTGTCACAATTTTCCCCTGGACATGGTACTTAAACTTTTGATGCAGAGTGGACGTAACGGCCCCAGCATGATGAATCCATGGTCTTCCTAACAAGTAAGAGTAGGAGGGACGGATATCCATGACATAAAATGTGGAGTGGAAAGTTTCAGTACCCACTTTAATTGGGATGTCCATCTCCCTGTGGACCATCCGCTTAGAACCATCAAAGGCTCTTACAATGATATTGCTGGGCTTTAAGGTCAAACCTTCACAATCCAATTTGTCCAACGCCTTCTTTGGAAGGACATTTAAAGACGACCCAGTATCAACCAGAACGTGAGCAAGAGTGGTCCCTCTGTATTCCACTGAGACATGCAGCGCGTCGTTATGCTTTCTCCCCTTAGATGTTAGATCGGCATCGGAGAAGCCAAGACCATTGTCAGCGGTTAGGTTGGCTACACACTCCTGGAACTGTTCCGCAGAGGTTTCTTGAGGCACATGGGCCGTCTTCAGGAATTTGATCAAGGCTTTGGCATGAGCCTCAGAACAGAGCAATAGGGCCAGCATAGAGATTTTTGAAGGGGTTTGCCCCAATTGTTCTACGACATCATAGTCGCTTTTCTTAATTATTTTTAAAATCTCCTCCATTTCCTTTTGAGTGGTCTCGGGGATGACCAAAGGCTGAGCTCTCGTCCTGACGAGCGCTTCTTGGATCCCCTTACCTTTATCAGCAGTAACAGCAAAGGGTACAACTTCGGGAGTTATAATTTCTTCAATCACTGGAGTTCGTACAGATGTGTTGACTGGCACATGAGTAATCTTAGGAACATTTGAGGGTCCGAAGATTGCCCTTGGAGGAGTAATCTCCGAAGAGAAGATTCTTCCGCTACGGGTGATCTTACTTTTCCCCGCAATATTTCCTATGTCAGGAGTTTCTTCATCGGAACTTTCTTCCACTGATTCGATCTTCTTAACACCATGGTAGAAGATCTCTCCTCCATAATTCCATGGTATTGTCTTATTAGACTTGTATGGGATAGGCCCCGACATTGTTATCTTCAGAGGTACAGACTTTGGATCGGGTGTAATCTTAACAGGTCTTTTGGAGACCTTGGAAAGATTGTCGGAAATGGTGATTTTAGCAACATCGTTGATTGGAGTAACAGGAGTAACAAGAGTTTTCTTAAAGAGGATTTCTTGATTATCTATTAGGCGTTGGATGCCTAACTTCAATAGCGGATAGTCGGATTGCAAGGTCGAACAAAGGTAACAATCTTTTTCACAGCCCGGGAAAATCCCGGCTTTCAACAGATTCATCTTGATCATTGGCAATGGAGTCATTAAGTCATCAACAACAGTAACATAAATATCTTCTACAACAGCATGGACATTATGACCATGTTTTGGCATTGGAGCGGATATCACATTAGGTTTTTCAGGGGCATCAAACTCCACCTCATTGGCATCTATTAAATCCTGGATCTTGTTTTTGAGGGCACAACAATTATTGGTGTCGTGCCCCACGCTGTCCGAATGATAGGTACACTTTGCATTTGAATGGTAGTAGGGAGAAGAGGTATTTGGGTTCTTCGGCGCCTCTTTCAAGTTTGTAAGGTTTAACTTCAACAGATGAGGGAGAACCTGAGCAGGTGTCATATTGATCCGGGTGAATTGTCGTGCAGGCCTTTCCACCCTTGCTTGGTTGGTTCTGGGTTGATTGTTTCGAGGTTGATCGGCTGCGGAATTCTGAATCATCACAGCCCCCACCGTTGGTCGGCGCTCCATTCTTCCTTGATTTCTCTGGGAGTAAACAGCAGAGACTTCTTTCTTGGCTGGAAAAGTTTTCTTGATAGCAGCGGAAGCAGATGCATCCTTTTGAATTTTGCCGCTTTTAATGTCAGCTTCAACTCTTTCGCCAGTCAAAATTAACTCGGTGAACCCTACAGATGAGCTCCCGATCAAGTGATTAAAGAATGGACCTGATAGGGTCCCCAAAAACATATCCATAAGCTCTCTCTCAGACAATGGTGGCTGCACCCTTCTAGCCAAGTCCCTCCACTTCTGGGCATACTCCTTAAAGCCTTCATTAGAGACTATACCCATACTCTGTATTTGAGTACGAGTAGGTGCTAAATCTGTATTATATTGATATTGTCTGTAGAAGGCAGCAACCAAATTCTCCCAGTTGTGCACGTCATATCTCTCAAGCTGATAGAACCAATCCAATTGCGTACCCGACAAACTATCTTGAAAAAAGTGGACCCAAAGATCCTTATCAGAAGAATGAGGTTGGATTTTTCTGATGTAAGACCGCAGGTGCATCTTCGGACAAGACAAACCATCGTATTTAGCAAATGTATGCACCTTGAATTTAGGGGGAATCACAATCCCAGCAACCAACCCTAGTTCCTTGAAATCCAGCCCAGACACTCTTTGTACCTCCATGGATGCCAGACGTTCTTCCATATTCTTATACTTGTCATATGCAAGAGGGTACTGCTGCTCAGAGTAATCTTCATCCTCTTCTTCTTCTTCTTCATCCTCAGACTCGGAGGGCACTGCATCTCCCTTTCCTTTGCCAACCTCTTCATCAGATGTCGAGGGGAAATCCAGGACCCTTCTAGCTTGGTTCTCAAATCTTCTTCCCATAGTGGCCACACCAACTCTTTTCTTTTTCTTTTTCTCCTTTTCTTTTTCCTTTTCCTTTTCCAGCAGTGCTTTAAGATCCTCCTGACCCTTTGCCAAGGTCATGAGGAGTTGTTGGAACTGTGAATTCTGCGCTTGTAGGTCTTTGACCGTCTGCTCTATATCCATCTTGCTGAAATAAACAACAGAGAGATAAGGAAACCTGGTGTGAAGACCTGCTTATGCATATGATGAATGATATGCATTCATGTAATGCATTCAAGGATTCAGAAATTCAAATTTGTTGTAAACAAAAAAGAACGCACGTCATATTAAAAAGATAGAATTTGTTAGTACATAAGTGCCCCATGGGAAAAAAAATACAAAATTCTAATGTAAAAAGACATTGCGCATCCTTTTCGGTGCTATGTAGGTGTTGAGAGTCTGCTCTTCATGGAGTTGACGAGTAAGTTCCAAAACCTTCTTCTTGCTGGCGTAGAAGCTGGCTTCAAAAGTGTTCCGTTCTTCCTTGAGCTGTATCCAACTCTTTTGCAAATCTTCCAATGATGTTGGCATGTCAGGATGTAGGAGGGTGTATGGAACCTCTCCTTCCATAACAGGCTCTTTGATCATAGGCAGAATGTAGGGGTAAGGCATCATAAGACTCTGGGCGCGGGTTTGTACCCACTTGAGGTAAGGCTCAAGGGGGATGGAATTCTTGTGCCCCAGTGTCTTACTGTCCACTTTGTTGGGCATCCTCCAAGCTCGGATAAACCTTTGTCGAAGTCAAAAACCAAGTCTGGAATCAGCATGTCATGAGGGCCATCCCTTCGGCCATACCCAAATTGTCTCAGAGCCAAACAGGGGTTATAGGTAATGCCTCCCCTAATGCCAAGTAGTGGGACATTAGGGAATTCCCCACAACTATCAATGATGATGACATTTTCTCTGGACCAAGAACACCAATGAACATCAGAATATGTAAGAGTCATCAATCGTTGTGACCACCTCAAGCCTTGCTCATTCTTCAAGACTGATTGGGGAAGGTGAGAAATAAACAACCTTGCTAGAAGAGGAGTACAACACATGAGAACACCTCTTTTCCTCATTGTTCATGTGTGAAATGAGTGGAGGATATCCCCAAGCAATGTAGGTACAGGATTCCGAGATATGAAAATCTTGACAGCATTCACATCTATAAGCTGATCAGGGTTTGGGAACAAGACCAACCCATAGATGAGAAGTGCTACAATCTCCTCAAAAGCTTGCAGATCTAGAGAATTCCAGCAGTCTTGTGCCTTCTCAAACAGAAACTTTGCCAAGAAACCCTTGACACCACTTCTGGTTTCCCAATGACCTTTGATATCAGATGATTGCAAGTGTAAGGCTTGAGCGACATCTTCAGGCTTTGGTTATCTTTCCGTACCGTTGTAGGGTAGTTGATGGAGGATAAGAACCCTCAAGAGTTGAGAAAATTCCTCCAAAGTAGGCACTAGTTGGTAATCAGGAAATGTGAAGCAATGGTGTAGGGGGTCAAAGAACTGGAAGAGAACTTTCACCATGTCTTCTTCAATGTTGGAGTTGACCAAGTTGAGAAGTCTACCATGTCTTTCACTGAAGGGAGAATTCTCTGGAATCTTGGAAGCAAGCTCCTTGAGTTGAGGAGGGATTCTCACAAGGTTGACTTGAATTGTTTTCCTGCGAAGAGATTCCATTACCTACAAAACAAGAACAAAGATGAAGATCCAAACCCTTGAAATGGTTAGTGGATGCATATGATGCTTTATGATGTTCATGATGTATGCACAAGTATATGTACAAGCAATCACACAAGTTCCTAGTTTCAGGCTTGCATGGGGTTTCATAGGTAAGTACCCTCTTGAAGTTAGTTGGCTCAACCTGTCCTATAAATAGTAACCGGGTTCTAAGGAGCTCAATATCACTGGATTATTTTCTGTGTTCATTGTTTCAGTTTAGCCACTTAACCGGTGACCGAAATATTCTAAGAAAATAACCCTCAATGAGTGTAGTATCGAGTATCTACCAACTTTGGACTGCACCAAATCCGGTCATCTCACTACCCCTAATAAGGCCAAGATGGTCAAGTAAAGGTTCTAAAAGTTCATTAGTGCTTCATGACATCACTCAGCGGCCCCGTATTCTCTTTGATTGACTCAAAGGCTACCGGTACCCACAAATATGTCGCACTAATATAGTTATAGCTTCAACCATGTCGGTATACCCCGCACAGTTTCCACAATGTATTGCTATTTACCTATGAATGTTTCCCAAATCATGGTAGAGGATTTCAAACCCAAACAATAGAACCAAGTGTAAAGCAATCAAAGCAAACAAAGTAAGCATGTAAAGGTGATCTAAACCCTAAGGTAACCCCACTTTTAGACATTTCCCCAGCAGAGTCGCCAGTTCTGTGATACAGTGGGAGAACTGACTTGAGGTTTTGTGTTTGTGTTTGCAAATGTTTCGGTTTAGCAAGAGTCGCCACCGACTTTTTATTTTATCCAAAGGAAAGGTCAAAAAGCACAAGAAAGACCTTTGAGATGTTTTCTTGGGTTCGGGGGGTAGATTATGAAAAGGGAAGGTGCTAGCACCCTTTTCATCCATGGTTATCCATGGGCTCTTAGTTACTTGTTTAGATCACTTGCTTTTGCTTTTCAATTGTTTGAAATGGTGCTTAGTGTGTGGTTTTGAAAATTTTTTAAAAAGAGGCCATCGTTGTGACAACCTTTGTAATGATTCTTGTTTGAATATATACAAAGGTGTTTGTCTTTTGAAAAGATATTTCAATGTTTGAAAGTTTGTTTTGGGAGATGTTTTGAAATTGTGTTGTGATGTGTGTTTGAAAATAGCAAGGATGTTTTTGCAAGTTTTGATCAAGTAACTAAGAGTTGTCTACCCTATCTACTCAAAGATCTTTCCTACACATTTTTAACCCTTTTGACAGTGTTGTTTTACCATTGTATTTGGTAAACAACCTTGTGTTTGGATGTTAAACGGGACAGGCGCGGGTCATCGTATTGACTATGATAGCAATTGTGCTAAGTATCTTTAGCAAATTTTTGAGGGACTAGATCATTTTTGTATAGGCAACCAAGATAGCGTCATCGAGGGACTATGATCTTTTGTTTTGTTTTTTTATTTTGCCAAGATACTCAACATGCATACCATGGCCATTTTAAAGGAAACAAGTGGATGAAACCCTAGGGGTGCATGTGTGCATTGTGTTGTCAATTTACATGCTTTTATGTCTTGTATTAGGTCTAACTATTTGTTTTGATTTTGGATATTTCATACAAACCCTAATCTCTATCATGACATATTTGAAAGCTATAAATGCGTAAAATAAATCTACGACTATTACAACATTGATATGGGGAGGGGGATACAATTTTGAATGGGGGAGTATTTGCAAGAAAATAAAACCCTAGGATTTACTATTACATCCAAATTGAATAAATGGTACAAATAAATAAATAGGCAAGTAATTAAATTGTCAATTAAATAAATATGCAATGTATTATAAATATGCAAAAAAAATGTTTTTGTTTATTTTTATGTATGTAAAAATAAAAGATTATTTTTATTAAGGGTAAAAAACCCTAATTTTCTTTAAGAAAGTATATATATATATATATATATATATATATATATATATATATATATATATATATATATATATATATATATATATATATATATATATATATATATATATATATATATATATATATATATATATATATATATATATATATATATATATATATATATATATATATATATATATATATATATATATATATATATATATATATATATATATATATATATATATATTAATTATATTATTTATGTACAATAAAACAAAATAATGAAATATATACAAATGTCAAAAAATAAAAATATATTAGAAAAAATATTATTTAAGTATAAATATTAAAAAATAAAAATATAATATTTTTATATGTTATTTACAAGTTTTTTATTTGAGAAAATAAATATAGTAAACCTAATAAATTAAATATTGTGTCAAAATAAAATAAAATAAATAATAAAAATGTGGAAATTTAAGGAAAATATTTTTAGTAATTTTTTATATTTGGAAAAAATAAAATAAAGTCAGAAATAAAAAGAAATGAAAATAATATGAAAATATAAAACAAATGGGCCAGGGGGTGCAAATAGCAAGCTGGGGGTGTCAAAAACAGAAACAAGCCAGCCCATCCCATTTCCACTTTATCTTCAACCTTTGAATCAAAACAAACGCGCGCCCTGTACAAATGTCCAGATCCTACATACGTGCTCTAAAGCAAAAACTCACAACATGAAAGTTATAACATTTTTCAACACGATGCCAACCATATAAAGAACTTAATCTAACTCTCAAAGACCAGAGAGAATTTCTCTGGCCCTAATTTCTAACCTAACTTTTTCAGGAAGTTCATCAATCAAATTCTCTCAGCACACTTAACTTAAATGAAAACTAAGCATATGTACAGCTTAAGGGCTATGAGTACTACATTTTTTATTCACAAACCTAAGCCTAATGATTCCTAAATAGAGAGATAGAAAGTTCACAAATACCTGTTTCAGATGAACTCGTGTATGGCAATGTGGAGCTTTCCAGTGAGGCCTGAGATGCTTGGGAGCTTGCTTGAACTTCCTCTGACCTTCCCCAATGCTTTGTTTGCCTTGAGCTTGCTTGAACAAGCTTGTAGAAGTCAACCTGCACAAGCTGAAAACAGATATGGTGAAGCTTGAAAATTGAGTTACAGTCAATGGCCAATGGTTGGGATAGTTCAAGTAGGTTGTATGGAGAGTATTGGAACTGGTTTGGGACAACGCACGAGTGGTTTGTGAGATGGAAGTGAAACTGCAGAGAGTGCCCTGTTTTGTAAGTTTTTGGTGTTTTGATGTTCAAGAGTGTTTGAGGGATGGATGGCTCGTGTTTCTGGCTCAAGGAAATGTGCAAAACTTGTTTCAAATGCTAGCAAGAGTTGGTTACAATAGATGCTCAAGTTGTGGCTCTTTGGAAAGTTTACTTGTATTTTAAGCAAAAGTAAGGAATGATACAAGACAGGCCTGTACAGGCTATCTTCCAGCTTGCACTTGGTGATCTTGGCCCCCTAAGTTTGTGGATATTGTTTTCTGTCCAAGATTTGGTTCAAGGCTCAAGGGAAGCAATTTGACATAAAGCAAGTTTTGACTAAAATGGCAATGTTGCCTTTTTGCTATTTTTGGATTAATCTCTTGTGTAATCCTCTAATGATCAGAACAAAGCTTCAAACCATTGGATTTGCATTTAATTATTGAGTATGAAAGGGTTTAGAGACCTGTGAGCAAGTACAAGTGAGGCTGAATAGAGTTTGCAAATTGTGTCAATATGAAACATGCCATGGATCAAAGTGAGTTTTTTCCAAATTCAAACCTTCGATTCTCCCTAACCACAAATGATTTTGGAGAGTTCTTGGATATTTTGGAAAGCTTGTAACATGCTATACAATCCATATTTGAAATTAATTTTTATATTCCAAGTGGAACTAGGTGAAAAATTGCCATGAAGATAGGCCAAAATCCTGCCTAAACTAGGGAAAAATTTCACTAAGTTAAAAGTTTCATGGACCCTTGTTCCAAAAATCATAACTTGAGATCCAAGCTTATTTTGGGAAAACTTTGTGAACCAAAGTTGTAGACTTTGTGGAGGACTACAACTTTCATGTTGGAAGTTTTGTTTGAATCCAATTGCATCAAGGTGAAAATGTTGGGCAAAGTTGGGAAAAAATAAGAAAATTTCATAACTTAGAAAAATTCTAAGTTATGAAAATTTTCAATCTTAAACCCTAATTTGCAAAATTAGGTTTCTTGATGAACAAGTTTCATGTTTTGACACATATTAATGAAAAATGACCCTTGGCACTTGATTTTGACCAAAAAGTCAAAGTTTGACTTTTCAGTGTACAGTCAAATTTTGATCAGTTGACTGAAAAATTCATCTGTCAGTCCAATGCATTTGAGATCTTTTGAACCTTGTGAATAGGTCAAGATGATGTCATTGAGTCCTTGAATCCATGCTTGAACCCAATTTGCCATTGGCTAGGTGAAAAAATCAGAAAATTGCCCTTGTGCGGTCAAAACCCTAAAAATGACCATTTTGCCCTTTTGATTATCTGATCAAATTTCTTGAGGAGTTGTGGTCCAAACTTGATCAAATGGTTCATATTAGTCTATAATGTTTATGTGGATCAAAAATTATGAGGTTTGACTGTAAATTGGCCACATTTGACTTTTTCCCCAATATAGCTGATTTCTAGGTCAACTGTCCAATTGACTGGGCAAAAATTTGATTCAAAGCTTGAAACTTTGTAGAGGCAATCTTATAAGTCCAACATGAAGTATGAAAGCCACTTTGAGCATTGAAAGTCCAAAAATCCCTATGCAAACTCAAACCCTAATTTAGGTCATCAGTGCAAGGAGATATCTTGAGCAGAGCAAACCCTAGCTTGGTCTTGAGTCCAAAGAGTATTGTGAGGGGAAATCTTGATAAAATGAGAGGGCAAATTTTGGGGTACAACAGCTTCCCCTGTTCAATCTTCTTGAACCTGAAGAGTTAGATTGGCGAGTTTGCCTTTCGTGACTCGAAGCTAAAAGATGATTGGACACTAGAGTGCCCGTAAATTTGCACTCGTCAAAATGTAAATGAGGGAATGGGATTAAATATGCCATTTGGAGATGGTATAATCTTGATGGAGATGGGATTAGAGATTCCATCCAAGACTATTTGTTGAAAATCAGGAGAATGAACACCAGAATGGTATCCGTATTTGGAACGTATCTGAGTTGTATCTGGAGATTGGGTTTGTATGAGCAAAGGAATGACGTCCATGTCTGGAGCATATCCGATCTGTAACCATATTTGATTCTTGAATGAATATCATAATGACTGCCGTATTTGGAGTGTATCTGTATTGTATATGAATGGGAGACAGAAAAACATCCGTGTATGGAGCATCTCTGGGCTAGGGATAAATTCTGAATGAGTGACAGAATGGAAACCGTGTCTGGTGTGTATCTGGACTGTATCTGAAGTTGAGACATGTATGAGTAGCAGAATGACTTTCGTGTTTGGAGTGTATCCGTACTGTAACTGGGATCTGAATAAGTGACATAATGACTTCCGTGTCTAGAGTGTATCTAGACTTGAATTTGATAGTTGAATCTGAATGAGGAATAGAATGGCTTCCGTGTCTGGAGCGTATCTAGTCTATATCTGATTGATGAAGTCTGAATGAGTAGTAGAATGACCTCCGCATCTGGGGTGTATCTATACTGTATCTGAATAAGAAATCCGAGTGAGTAGCAGAATGACTTCCATGTCTTGGAGTGTATCTGTACTGTATCTGAAATCTTTGAATAGTTGTTAACTATAGCTTTTAATCTCATCCTGAAAAGGGTAAAATGTTAGCTGAAACACAAAGTTATGTTGCATGACATGTATGATGCAATAAAATGTGTTCTATCAATGTTTATGATATATAAATGTAATGGATGCGCATGTAAGCTGATTAGTTGTATTGCTGAGGAAAATAAATCCTTGACGGCTGGTGTGAATGAATTCTTTGACTGCTGCCGGGGAAAATAAATCCTTGACCGCTGTTGGAGATTCAAAATCTTTGATTGCTCAGAATGAGAAATACTTGGACCACCGTTGGGGATAGAAAATCCTTGGCAACTTGTGGGTATTAACAAGAACTTTAACAACCTGCGGGGATGTGAGAATCCTTCATGACTTTCTTTGGGATATAGGGATCCTTCAAGTCTGCTTGGGAAACCTACTTGAGGAATCCAGAGAATTTTGATGACTATGGTTGGGGAATAAGGAAAACTCTGACGATCTCTACTGGGGAATTGGAACCTGGGAGGCTTCAACTAGAGAAATGAGAATGAGAATCTCCGATCTGGTGGGAAATAAATCTGTGGGGAGAATGTTTATTCTGTTAAAGAGTCCTCACGGGCTTGGGTTGCGTGCCAATCTACTGAGGAATTATCCGAAGCTGTCGTCTGGTTAGATGCCAGGCTCTAAGATAACTTGCAGGAGAATCTTCTGGTTTTTAAGACAACTCAATGGGGAATTGGAGGAAACTAGATGATCTTCCATCGGGGTTTAAGGGTTGAAGTTTTGGACTTCGTTGGGGAAGAAAGTTCCATCTTCACTGAGGGTCTGCAGTTCAAAGTTTTGGTTTGCTGAGGATTAGGGGTTTTGAAAACTCAAATCTGATGGGGATTTTGAAACTTAACTCCGCCGGGGATATGTATTTCAAGGCTTTAGCTCTGCTGAGGATTTCTCCTGGAATGGCCTAAAGTCGTTTTCCCATACTTTCAATTTGTCAGTAATTATTTTTTCCTTATTTCATTTTATTTGTAAGCAGTGATTATATTCAAATGCATATGCTCATTTAATAAATCATTGGACGTTTTCAAATAAAACACAAGTGTAAAGAAAAATAAACGGCAAATAGTTTTCTACACTTTGAAGTATCTTTGTATTATCTTTGTGTAAGTATTTTGTACAAAGGATACAGACATCCTAGTAAGAGAATGTTGTCATAAAATTGAGAAAAAATTTATACAAAGAAAGATGGCTATGTGTAACAATTCTATGGGGCTCCCATTCTGCTATAGCCTTCGTAACTCTGAGTATCTTGTCGATTCGTTGCTTCGTCCGCAAATGATTGGATTGATCAGAAGCTTGGAGCTTGTCCGTGAAGAGATTACCCTTAAAGTGATCCGACGAGACATAGTCATACGCTTTAATTCCCTAACTTTTGCCTGGATCGCCCTTTCGGGTTTTCGATCCACCGGAAACCCTTTTTTGCCCAAGTCTCCCTTTCGGGTTTTCAACTTGTCGGGTGTACAAAATTTGAATTAATGATAATTCTTCTTAAAAATGAAAGATTGACACTAAAATTTGAATCAATGGTACATCTTTCAAAAATGAAGGAAAATTGGAGCCAAAATTTGACAAGTTTAAAATTGTTGATTTTTTTTTCAAATTTTCACGTTGTGCAATCGATTGCACTATAGTGCAAATCGATTTGCACAGTGTATTTTTTCAAAAATGGCGCAAAATGCACTATGTGCAATAGATTGCAGTCTAAGAGCAATCGATTGCATCAGTGAAAAAAATGAAAATTTTTAATTCTTTTTCTTTGCAAATAGATATTTTAGGAAAATGATACCAGAAATCCTTATTTGTCAGATGCTTCGACTTGGTACCTACAAAACAAAAAATACAAATACAAAGACCAATATTTTTGTATTTTGATTAGAAGTTAGTCAATAATACATATACAAAATACACAACCAAGGTGCTTGGAGATTCCTCAAGAGCAAACTTAAAGATAGGAGATAGAAAAAGAGGAAGAACCAACCCTAATGTGATCTTGTTATGATCGAGTTGATATGATATGATAGAGGAATCTTAGGGGCAAAAATTGGGGTACAACAATTTCCCTTATTTAAGCGTCTTCTATCCAGAGATACGAAGGTTAAAAATCTTCGTGTCGACGCGATTGAAGATACTTAAATATAAAACAAGCCTTATTTTTGTCCCTAAGATGCCATGCAATGCTTATGATTATGAATGCAGATGGACAAATCTAAAGAGACGCAAGGTACCACTGTGGATGCCACAAAAATGAAGAAACAAAGGAGTAACCCCACCAGGAAAATAAATCACTGGTGGACCAAAAGAATTGAATCAGAGAGGAAGATAACAAGCATCAACGTTCACTGTCGATGGTCTACCAACGTTCACTAAAGGTAGAAAGAGAATCTATCATATCATCACCGTTCACTGATGATGAACTATTAACGTTCACTGAAGATAGCAAAAAGATAACAAACATCGACGTTCACTGCCGATGTACTACCAACGTTCACTGAAGGTAGAAAGAGAATATCATATCACCTCCGTTCACTGACAATGAACTATCAACATTCACTGAAGATAGAAAAAAGATAACAAACACCGACGTTCACTGTCGATGTACTACCAACGTTCATTGAAGGTAGAAAGAGAATATCATATAATCTTCGTTCACTGACGATGAACTATCAACGTTCATTGATGATAGCAAAAAGATAACAAACACTGACATTCACTGTCGATGTACTACCAACGTTCACTGAAGGTAGAAAGAGAAAATATATCATACCACCGCCGTTCACTGACGATGAACTATCAACGTTCACTGAAGATAGCAAAAAGATAACAAACAGCGACGTTCACTGCTGATGTCCTACCAACGTTCACTGAAGGTAGAAAGAGAAAATATCATACCACCGCCGTTCACTGACGATGAACTATCAGCATTCACTGAAGATATCAAAAAGATAAGAAACACTGACGTTCATTGCCGATGTACTACCAACATTCACTGAAGGTAGAGAGAAAATATATCATATCACCATCGTTCACTGACGATGAACTATCAACGTTCACTGATGATAGCAAAAATATAACAAACACCGACGTTCACTGCCGATGTACTACCAACAGTCACTGAAGGTAGAAAGAGAAAATATCATATCACCGCCGTTCACTGATGATAGCAAAAAGATAACAAACACCGACGTTCACTGCCGATGTACTACCAACGTTCACTGAAGGTAGAAAGAGAAAATATTATATCACTGCCGTTCACTGACGATGAACTATCAACGTTCACTGAAGATAGCAAAAAGATAACAAACACCGACGTTCACTGCCGATACACTACCAACATTCACTGAAGGTAGAGAGAAAAATATCATATCACCGTCGTTCACTGACGATGAACTATCAACGTTCACTGAAGATAGCAAAAAGATAACAAACACCGACGTTCACTGCCGATGTACTACCAACGTTCTCTGAAGGTAGAAAGAGAATATCATGTCACTGTCGTTCACTGACGATAAACTATCAACCTTCGCTGAAGATAGCAAAAAGATAACAAACACCAACGTTCACTGCCGATGTACTACCAACATTCACTGATGGTAGAAAGAGAAAATATCATATCACCGCCGTTCACTGATGATGAACTATCAACATACACTGATGATAGCGAAAAGATAACAAACACTGACGTTCACTGTCGATGTACTACCAACATTCACTGAAGGTAGAAAGAGAAAATATCATATCACCTCCGTTCACTGACGATGAACTATCAACATTCACTGAAGATAGCAAAAAGATAACAAACACCGACGTTCACTGCCGATGTACTACCAACGTTCACTGAAGGTAGAAAGAGAAAATATCATATCACCACCGTTCACTGACGATGAACTATCAATGTTAACTGAAGATAGCAAAAAGATAACAAACACCGACGTTCACTGCCGATGTACTACCAACATTCACTGAAGGTAGAAAGAGAATATCATATCACCGCCATTCACTGACGATGAACTATCAACATTCACTGAAGATAGCAAAAAGATAACAAACACCGAAGTTCACTTCCGATGTACTACCAACGTTCACTGAAGGTAGAAAGAGAAAATATGTCATATCACCGCCGTTCACTGACGATGAAATATCAACGTTCACTGAAGATAGAAAAAAGATAACAAACACTGATGTTCACTGCCGATGTACTACCAACGTTCACTGAAGATAGAGAGAAAATATCAAGTTATCCCAAAATTCTGGATTTTTACCTAGAACGGGTCTCAACTTCTTCTTTAACTAAGACATTCTTCCTGGAAAGGGTAATATGTAAGTTGTCTCAAATAAAGAGACTTCCACTTGTAATGGTTTCACAACGAGCAATTTCTGTGAATTTGAAAGTCTTGTCATCCACTGGCGTAAACTGACGATAGTCTGCAAACTAACCACTCATAGAGGAAATATCAAAAAAAATTACGTCGACTTGTACAGGGAAGCACGAGTTGCTCAAATAAAGAGACTTGTTGCTTGTTTTCATGGAGGATTGTAAAAAGAAACGACTTTCTGGGGATAGAAATATGGCTTCCTGGGGAAAGAGATATGACTTCCTGGGGAAATGCCACGATATTCATGCTGAGGAGATAAAGTCTTCTCGTGCAAAATAAATGCACAAACCAAAACTCAAAGTTCTCAGAAATCCAAAGTAAATAATATTGTCGAGAGGATCACAAATCCAAATCAGAAATAAACTGGAGCAAGGCGGCCAATGCAGATACCTCCTTTGAGAAATAAACTCAAGAGGGAAAACCAAATCCACCTAAGCAATGTGCGCTGCAGGAAGGTTAGAACACAATGTCAATGAAAAATGATTTGTAGCAATGCATGATGTATGTATGAATGTATGAGTGATATCGTGCATATGCTGGTAAAAGGATACATAATCAGTACAAACAAACAAAACCGCCTCAGGTACTAACAACATTGGGCTAAACTTCAACCAGAAAGATCAATCCAAGAAAGGTAAAAGCAACTGTGGAAACCAAACCTATTTCCTGTCCTAACTTCACTGAGGCGAAACATAATCCGGATGTAGCTAAGTCAAAAAGATACTGGGATAGAATATCTTTCTTCCGGTTTCATCGGAGAAACCGGTTTTTCAAAAGCAACATGCCTACTGGAGATTGCAAGACCAAACTCAAATAAAGTAGACTGACGCTGAAACAATCAAACCTCACCGGGGAATTCAAGCCTACCCCCCTGGGAAAGATGCGGATTGAAACTTTGCATCATGAAAACCTATTCCGACAAAAGATGCCATGGGATAGCCTTCCCGGTAAATTAAGAAGTCAACACTAATACCAATACTGCAAAAAGAGTGATATCTTAGCACACCAAGGGAATAAAACCTTTCATCATATGAGGGAAGACTTTATTGGGGAATCTGGGGCAGAGGCTTCTGACCATGCAAACCCAAAATCAAAAGCGAACCAAGACTTGACTGGGGATAATGGAACCATAAACCCAACACTGTACCTTGCACTCACTGATATTGTCTTTAACTATCTGAGAAACACACAAAGATTGCGCACATACCAGTAAAATAACCTGAGAGAACCTTCATGAGGGAAATAAAACTTCTCAAAACAACCGGAGTTTGTTCATTCCTGGGATCACCATTCTTGTTGTCATTGTTTCATCACAAATCCCAAAGTAAATTGAATTGTAAAGATCTCTTTTTTTTTGAAAAGTCAATTTTGCTTTTTAATCTTTTTGCTTTAAAAGTTATTATCGGTGATAAATGGAGTCTTTGCAAGCTAAATAAAAATAAGAACACAAATAATTGGGCAAAAGCTCGAATTTCATTAATAGAATGGTAGTCTGCGAATGGCGATACTCCATGGATGATTACAAAGTTTGGGAAATGGTAATATATAATGGAAAAGATACATTGAGATACAATGACCGCCATTCCCCCTAACAAATTTTGAAATCCTGAGTAGCAGCTTTTGTTAAAGTCTGGTGAGGATCCGAGAGGATTGTTGCTTCAACGATCAAGTCTTGTCTGACGTAGTTACTTGCCAAGAAAAATCCCTAACTTTTTCCTAAGCTGCCCTTGCGGGTTTTCAACTTAGCGGGAAATTTATTTTGTTTATGTCTCTAATTTTTGCCTAGACGAGACGCTCCTTTTTGCCTAAGCCGCCCTTTCGGGTTTTCAACTTAGTGAGTTGTTCTTTTATTTCTTTAGGCAAAGTATTTCTTGACTGCGTCAGCATTCATGGGATGTGGGAACTCCTCGCCATCCATAGTTTCAAGAATTAATGCACCACTAGAGAAGGCTTTCTTGACAACATACGGGCCTTCAAAATTGGGAGTCCACTTGCCCCTAGAATCAGTGTTGAAAGACATGATCTTCCTGAGCACGAGGTCGTATTCTCTGAATTCATGAGGTTTGACCTTTTTGTCAAATGATTTCTTCATTCTTTTCTGATATAACTGCCCATGACATAAAGCTGTCATTCTCTTCTCTTCAATCAAATTCAATTGGTCAAACCTGTTCTGGACCCATTCAGCCTCTGTCAACTTGGTTTCCATTATCACACGCAACGAGGGAATCTCTACCTCAACAGGGAGTACAGCTTCCATTCCATATACTAGGGAGAACGGGGTTGCTCTTGTTGAAGTGCGAACAAATGTTCGATATCCATGCAGAGCAAAAGGAATCATTTCATGCCAATCCTTATAAGTAAAAACCATTTTCTGGATAATTCTCTTGATATTCTTATTAGCAACCTCAACAGCCCCATTCATCTTTGGCCTGTATGGAGACGAATTGTGATGGACAATCTTGAATTCTTCATACAGTTTTTTCATCACCTTGTTGTTCAAATTCGAGCCATTGTCAGTGATGATTCTACTTGGCACACCATACCGGCATATAAGATTATTTTTGATGAAACGCACAACCACCTGTTTGGTAACATTGGCATATGAAGCAGCCTCTACCCATTTGGTAAAGTAGTCAATTGCTACCAAGATAAAACAGTGTCCATTCGAAGCTTTAGGTTCTATCATCCCGATCATGTCTATACCCCACATAGAGAAAGGCCATGGGGAGGAAATCACATTGAGAAGTGTCTGAGGCACATGGACCTTATCTGCATAAACTTGGCATTTATGGCACTTCTTTGAAAATTTGTAACAATCAGACTCCATTGTCAACCAATAGTAACCTGCCCTTAGCATCTTTTTAGCCATCGAATGTCCATTAGCATGAGTGCCAAATGAACCTTCATGAATCTCATGCATCAACATGTCTGCTTCGTGTCTATCCACGCATCTGAGCAAGACCATGTCATAATTTCTCTTGTATAACACATTTTCAGTGAGGAAGAAACTGCCTGCCAATATTCTCAGTGTCTTTCTATCTTTCCTCGACGCACCAATCGGGTATTCCTGAGTCTGAAGATAATGCTTGATATCATAATACTAAGGTTTTTCATCTGCTACCTCCTCTGTTGCAAACACATGAGCGGGCTTATCTAGTCATCGAATTGTAATTCGGGGTATATCATTCCAAGTATTCACTTGGTACATGGAAGACAGATACACATCTATAAAAGAGATCACAAGAAACAATCCTGCTTGAGGAAGATTCTTGGCTTGGGGTAAACATAGTAGCTATCTTGACGAAATCTGGATATGCCCTTGGAAACCAATCTGGTGTCTCAATCTTACCGTGCTGATCAAGGTAACTTTCATAACTTGCCTTTGGCTGCATGCTTTTACGATAACCTTTCTGATCAAATGGCTTCTAGAGATTTGTTGAATCTTGAGGTAACTGCCATAGATTAGTTGAATGTTGCATCCTCTTTGCTCCACAACTCTTCTTGGCAACATGCTTTTTGCTGATACTCAAATGTAAACTTTCATTATATCAAGCAGTTGTTTTACAAGCAGAAAATGCTTATTCTAAGAATGAAAATTCTAATGCAACAATTATGTAAGTCTTGAAGATTTTATTTGAAAAGATGTCTCAAAACCTTGTGAAAGAATCACTAGCTAGGATGCGACATGGATTTTTTTGCACGAAAAATAACAAAATAAATATGATACCAATCATAATAATTTAGCAAAATTAATGGGAGTCAGGAAACACTATCTCATTGGAGTATGCTTTCTAAATAAAACTTGTTTCAATTAGGACTTTTGAGGGTTGTAACGTGGCCTGGTTCACGGTTTTAGAAAAAAAGATTTAAGGCTAAAAAATATTTGGTGCCCACCCCCTTCATCATGTTCTTCGGTCCTAAGTTCAGTTAACTTGACACGAACATTCATCTCTCAAGAAATTTTGAGATGGTTGAGGAATCAAACAAGGTTTTCTTTGGACATGCAAGTCACTCATTCCTGCTTCTTTTGGGTTTCTTGTCACGCGACTCTGTTCTTTGCTGAGGATTTCACATTGTAATCCTTTATCTCATTTTAGGCTTTCCATTTCTTCCTTGCCTTCGGGACAAATTCCTTTTGTCTTTGACTCTGAAGTGCAGCGGGATGCCCTGACTTTTGCCTAAGCGACTTGTTTTTTCAAGTTCCGACTTAGCGGGGCTTTTTGTCTCTTTCTTTTTCATCATATTTTTTTTATTCATATCATTTTTTCTTTTTCTTTTTGAACATGTCGCGTGACTTCGAGTCATTTGTGACTAGTTGGAAGAATTGTGACTGCCCTATTTCTGAGTAGATGAAGGATAACCATTATTGTATCGTCACCTGTTGATCTCCTGATATGCGAGAGATAGCCATTAAGATATCGTCAATTGACACACCTTCCTAATAAGTGAAGATTAACCATTGTGGTTTTCACTTTCCTTAACCTTTCGAGGGATAACCATTGTTGTATCCTTATATGCGCACTCTTGATAAGATCTGAATACTCAATCAGATTAACTGAACACTACCCTGCCCCGGGTTAAAAATGAGGGCTTTTTTATTGAAAAAGAAACTCCTACTTCAAGGCTCAAAGGGGTTAACAAAGGTTTCACTCCCTTATATCTCCAGTGTTTAAGGATTTGAAACAATGCCTGTACATCGTCAACAGGGTTTTATCCAAAAGCATAGAACCAGAAAATTTGTGTTTTAATATCCTCCTCCTCCTCCCAATCACTGCCTAGGCAAGAGAATGGGTAACAAGTTGGTATCATAAAGCAATTTAAAATTGAAAACAAATACGAGTGAAACGAATGAATTTCTTCAAGACAAACATAATCATTGTATTAAGATTAAACATTCAAATGCAAACAAGTTCTTACATGCAAACAGTGTAATGATAAACAAGAAAAATTACAAATGAGAAATGAGTAAAAATGCTAAAAAACCTGAGAAGGCTAATCATCCTTAAACTCCAGGGCATTCTTCAATCACGTTTATCACTAGATGAGCACGAGAGCAAGTGTTTCCCTTATACTTCTCAAACTCTGGGACCTTAAACTTAACAGGTATCTTAACATTCAGGACCAAGCATAACTCATTTGCATTCTGCCCAAATAACTATTTTCCCCAAGAGCCTTCATCTCTCTTTGCATTCTATCAAATTGTTCTTGGAAGTCATCCATTCTGTCATAAAGACCCAAGTCTTCACTCGGCGGATGGAAAGGACGACACACATCTTCATTAACAAACAGAACCAAATTCACCGAAGGAGGTGCAGCAGGAATAGTATGCACCACAGGAGGTTCCAAAGTAACAACATTTTGAACCACTGGAGCATCTTGAGGGCCAAGATTGAAACCTTCAGGTGCAAAATTCTCGAGCATTCTCCACAGATAACCCTGAGGCATACGATTTTGAACAACAACCGGAGTAGCGGATACAGGAAGAGTCGGAACTTCAGCATTTGCCCTTGTTGGTTGAGGTTGAACACTCGGTGGCTGATTCTGAGCAACCACCAGAGCTTCCATCAGAGTAGTCAAGTTGGCCAAGCCGGCCTTCAAAGCGGAAACTTCTTCGCGTAGCTCGCGATTCTCCTGTTCTAAGTTGTCCATCTTCTTTTTGAAATTAGCTCGAGTGTTATAGTGATGAGTCAGCTTGCTGAACGAAGTAAAGAAGCTGGGCAAGGCACCTGGATATGTGTGCAAGAAATATGTGCAATATGATGCATGATATGCAATGCATATGATTATTTTACTTCATTATTTAATATTTCAAGGGATTTAAGATTTATAGACATATTGCAAACATCCAAGTAATAAAGCTTTTGAAATACTGAAATTTTTTATTATAATAACTTCAGAATGGATTATAAGTTTCAATGATCCCAAGTACAAGATGAAAATACAATCTAAAATCCTGAGAAAAGGAACTAATGGAGATCAATATGTACGTTGGCGCTTCCCTGTGAGCCTGGCAATCTGAGCCCTTAACCTCTAGTTTTCTTCCACATGTCTGATGGCAACTTCCTTCCAATCATCTGGATCAGAAAGTGAGTAATCAGCACCTGTTTGAGGATTAGGGGAAAATAAATCCCCTTGCCTCTCCATAGACTCCACCGCTCGACTCTCAAGGATCTCAATCAAGTTGTCTTTCTCCTTTAGGTCTACTCTGTAGGAACTCTCTAAAGTCTGGAACTTGTTCTTCCAAGCATCCCTTTCCTGTTGCATCTTGACCAAAGCAATCTGCAGCTCTTCTAGATCATTTAATAAGGGAGGAGTGGTCTTCACAAACAAATCAGGCATGGGTGTCTCCCGAGTATACGGCATCTTCAACTGAATGGTTGTTGATAGAACCCACTGAAGATATGGCTCCAAATAAACAGCACCTCTAGGTCCCAAATCCTTCCTACTCTTCTTATGAATGTGACACCAGCCCTTCGCAATATGCTCCCTAGCTTCCCTATGGTCTTCTCCTTCCTTCAGAAACAAACTACACAAATGAATACTATTCGGTTTATCCCTCATCGAATAACCAAGTTGTCGTCGTGCAAGAACAGGGTTATAGTTAATTCCTCCCTTTGTACCAAGAAGAGGCACATTGGGGAAACTAACACAACTGTCAATAATCTCCACATCCTGGTAAGCTCGATGGTACCAATCAACATCCGAGTGAGTAAGTGCCATGATCTTAGGAGCCCAACGAGGTTCCTTCTTAACATCCCAAAAAGCATCAGTCTGAGGCATATGAGATATGAACCACCGGTACAACAAAGGCGTGCAACAGATAATCATTCCCCCATGATAAGAATTTCAAAGATGAATAGAGTAATAAGCATCTCCCAACAATGTAAGAATTAGGTTTCCAATCATGAAGATCCTGATAGCATTAATGTCAACAAACCTGTCCACATTAGGAAATAAGAATAATCCATAAGCAAGTAAAGCAAAGATGGCCTCAAAAGCGACTGTACACTTCATCCTGGAAAAGTAACGAGCTTTCTCCAATAAGAACTGAGCTGGTAATCCTCTAATCCCTCCTTTTGTAGTCATATGGGCTTCCACCTCAGACTTCCCCAGATGAATCAAAGCAGCAATCTCATGTAGTTTTGGCTCATCCTCCAAACCAGTAAAAGGAACACGATCGGTAATAGGTAAATCCAATAGATATGAATACTCCTCCAGTGTAGGCATCAGCTGATAATCGGGAAAAGTAAAGTAGTGATACATAGGATCATAGAACTGGACCAAAGTTGAGAGAATACCCTCCTTCATCTTCAGCTTCATGAGAGGAATAATGGATCGATACTTCTTCTGAAAGTCTGCAGAACACTCGATCTCTGGAATTAGACTGACCAACTCATCTATCTCGGGATCCTTGAAACTGTATTTCCCGGTCTTTCTCTTTCCAGAATCCATGGTTAAAAACACCTGAGGTATTCACAAATAGTCAACCTTTAAATCCCTTGAAATATTATATTCTTCAAAAGATGCTTATGAGTGCATAGATGCATGATGTAACAATCACACACAAGATCACACATATAGGGTTCATAGGTTCAACGTCACGAGCATGAGGCCGAAGGTACTACCCATAAGGTTTTGGTCTAAAAAGTTATCACCTGCCGAACAAGGTTCTAGAGGTTTCCAGAGTCTACATCCTTCCTTCGGATATTACCAACTTCCCGATTAACTCGATAATTAGTAATATTCTCAAGAAAGACTCGTCCGAGCATAGTATCACATGACAACTATTTCTGGATTACTCCGTCATAGCTTCCGCACTACACCTAAAAGGCCAAGATGGGTTTGGTATTCTACGGTCCTCAACTTCAGCAGGCTCCCAGGTCGAAAGTAGTACGTCTTCCCGATTACTCGGTAAATGACACTACAGTCAAAGGGGCCTGTACTGAGTGGGGGATCTCATGCCTCCTTTTTTGGGATTACTCCCTCAAAGTTAATATGACTATACCTCCCGTCCTATCTTAAAGTTTGCCCAAGTCCGGGTATAGGACTTATGAGTAATCACCAAGCACCCTAAAAACCAGGAAAATCAAAACAAACATATATACAAAATATAACACATAAACAAAAATAGCACATATACAGATATAAACAAAGATAGGCTCAACCCACTTAGGGATGGACCAGCAAGAGGTCAATTTCTCCCCAGTGAAGTTACCATTTTTTCTGTAGCGGTAGAAATGTTCAAGACTAAGCCATTGGATTGACTAGACTTTATACAAATCAAAAATAAAAATTGCCACTGCGCTTTAATGTCTCTAAAGGAATGGGAAAAGAGAGAATAACCCAAAAAGAGGGGGAAAGATTCAAGGTAAGGGGGTTGGTTATGCAAAGGGAAGGTATTAGCACCCTAAACATCTACGGTACTCCGCAGGAACCTCTTTGAAAAATCTGTATATTTTGGCTATAAAAATGTGTTATATATAAAATGGATGGTAGAGGTGAGAAAAGAAATATTTTTATGATTTTTGCACCCGCCGCGGTTGCGAACCTTTAGTGCCTACGTACCATCTTTCGTGCAATAGGGGATCAGGGTACACGTAGTTCATCTTTTAAAAATTTGAAACACAAGTGTGTTGGTTAATTTTATGAGATAAGACATCATCGTCATTGTCCGTGTGGAAAACATACTTACTACCCACAATCATGAGAAAGGAGAATTTGCATCATCTCAAAGTGGAGGATATGGCTTGGATTTCAAAATCAACAATGCCTCACTCAACACCCAAGTGGAAAATATCTCACTTCACTACATATTGTAGAAGTATAGTTGTTTGCATCACTACAAGGATTGACAAGAATCTGATCTTTTGAGAAAAGTTTAAAGATAAAAGCCAAAGTGGCAAAATGGTTTGAAATGAGATTGGTTGACTTTTAGTCTTCTCTCAAAAAATGTCAAGATATTATTAAATTGATTGAAGTTTATTTATGAAAATATTTTGAAAATTCATGGACATAAGTCCAAGTTTATTATGAAAATGTTTCAAGTTTCAAACAAGAAGATTTTTCAAAAGGAGGGAGAAGATTTTTGAAATTAAAGAAGATGGGAGGAGAAGAAGAGACTATCCTAAAGCATAAGGTAAAAGATAAGGATAAGAACCATCTAACCAACAAGAAGCCACAACTTGACATTATGAGTCAATATAGAATTCCCATTCTTCGGATTGAAACCAAGCAAGCAAAGATACTAGACCTCTTGAGAGAACCAAACTTCAAGTGTATTAAGTCTTCACAAAAATTGGGCAGAGTAACGGCTGTATACGGGTGAATTCCAGATTACAAACAAAGTATGTAATCACAATAATCTACACACAAAACAAACAAACAACCCAATGTCTTGAGGTAAACCTCAAGAACTCCAGACAAAATATCAATTAAGGTCACAAGGTCTCCAACATAGGCCAAGGTCTCTAATCCTAAGTCCAAGAAGTCCAATGCTCCATAATGCCAAGGATAGTAACCAAATAGTCCAAGTATCATTAAAGATTTTTATGGTTCATGTTGACTATTAGGTGTCTTTAAAAGGAAAAGAAAAGCTAAAGTGAGAAAAATAAAAATGACATAAAAGTAAATGCTCAAGTGAGCAAAGATGAAAATAGCATGAAATGTAAATGTAAAAAGTAAATGGTAAATAAAGCATAAAGTAAAGTCAATCGTTAGTAATTAGTGGTTAGTTGGATGACCATCTTGAAACTTGCATTTGGAACTCATTATAGGATTGGTAGAACCAAAGCCTCCACACAACAAGTTGCATTTGCTTTTTGTCAAGTATATCATCCATTTTGGAATTCTCACAAGTACTATTTAATGATCAATGATGTTTAAGTGATCTGCGTTGACCAAAGGTGTTGTAGATCCATTAGAGGATTGGTAGAACCAAAGCCTCCACACAATGAATCTCAAGGTTATTGGATCAAAGAGATCAAATTAACATACTTGGGCTTGCAATCATAAGTTTGGGCCAAGAATGATCATTTATTCGAATCGGGACAAAATTTAGCGCTATGTTAAGCAATCGTAAGTGGACTTATGTAGAAGTCGCACCTATTTTGAGGCCGGTCAATAGCAATATATGTACTTCATGTTTGGATAAATGATATAGAGATTACCATACCTTAACATGTAGCACAATTAAAAAAGAAAGGGATAAGATGAAGAGGGAGGGAAATGATAAGCTAATTTGGATCACTATTTCAAAATTCTTTCATCTTTAAATTCAACCACTCCTCTAGATGGATTAAAGCACTAAACATATCATTAATCCAAAGCACCAAAAATGAATTAAATAATTCACTATTAGGTAGATTTGGATTGATGAACATTTATCCAACTTCATCTACATCACAAATTCCATTGAGTTTAAAGAGAAATTGGACATTTAAAATTGCAATCTAAACCAACAATCAAAAGGAGTGAGTAGAAAAAGCATTTTGGATCAAAGCTGCCCCAAAACAAGGCAAAAAGTGCATTTTATCCCTGTGTAAATCGATTTCACTATTGTGTAAATCGATTTCACTATTGTGTAAATCGATTTACACAGTACAGTTTTCAAATATCTACGCGAAATTGCTTATGTGCAATCGATTGCACTATTACTGCAATCGATTGCACGTTGTTACAGACAGCAAAACAACATTTTAAAAGGCCAAATTCTTGTTCAAACTTTCCATCAAATACCTTATGATCATGGATCCAATTGAGCACGAAAATTCCATTAAATTATGAGAAAATAACACTATTGGAATCACAAAATAATGCTCAATGAATCAATCTCAAAGATCACCAAGAGATCATATTGTGAAAGATGAATTATCCAACTTACCTAAGGTAGATCTAAAGAATTATCAAAATAACTTCAAGAATTTGCTTCAATTAAACCACAAGAATCATCTGCCAAGCTTGGATGTAGAGAATTGATGGAGAAAAAGTGTTTGGATGAAGGTTTAGCTCAAAGATTAGTAAGCTTCAATGCAAAACTTACTACCTTTTTAAAAATGGAGCTTTGAGTGAATTTGGTAGATGGAGAGAATTGAGAGATTTTTTAGCAAGGTGGATTTGACTATCAAAAGCTTGAAATTTGAATGAAATGACGGCTCTATTTATAGAGTTTAGGATTGGGATTAGTGGTAATTTGGTAATTGATTCTTGGAGCCAAAATTTGAATTAATGATAATTCTTTCAAATATTAGAGCCAAAATTTGAATTAATAATAATTCTTTCAAATATTAGAGCCAAAATTTGAATCAATGATAATTCTTCTTAAAAATGAAAGATTGGCACTAAAATTTGAATTAATGGTACATATTTCAAAAATGAAGGAAAATTGGAGCCAAAATTTGACAAGTTTAAAATTGCTGATTTTTTTTCAAATTTTCACGATGTGCAATCGATTGCACTATAGTGCAAATCGATTTGCACAGTGTATTTTTTCAAAAATGGCGCAAAATGCACTTTGTGCAATCGATTTCACTCTAAGAGCAATGGATTGCATCAGTGAAAAAAAATAAAAAATTTTAATTCTTTTTCTTTGCAAATTGAGATTTTAGGAAAATGATACCAGAAATCCTTATTTGTCAGATGCTTCGACTTGGTACCTACAAAACAAAAATATAAAAATACAAAGACAAATATTTTTGTATTTTGATTAGAAGTTAGTCAACAACACATATACAAAATACACAACCAAGGTGCTTGGAGATTCCTCAAGAGCAAACTTAAAGATAGGAGATAGAACAAGAAGAAGAACCAACCCTAATGTGATCTTGTTATGATCGAGTTGATATGATATGATAGAGGAATCTTAGGGGCAAAAATTGGGGTACAACAACTGGCATTCAATAAATTCTTTTTGATAATCAGGAGTGGGGTCATAAGTTCATCAACTGAAGTAACAAACATATCTTACTCAATGGCGTTGGTATTATGGTCGTGTTTGGGCATAGGGGCAGAAATGACATTGGGCTTTTCTGGCGCGTCGAATTTAATCTCTTTGGCTTCAAGGAGGTCTTGTACTTTGTTCTTCAGAGCCCAACAACTATTAGTGTCATGGTCGGGACTCTCAGAGTGGTATGCACAGCGGGCATTAGGATGATAGTAAGGAGTGGTTATGTTAGGGTTCTTTGGAGCTTCTTTCAAAGTCACTAGGTTGGATCTTAACAAGTGTGGAAATACTTGAGAGAGTGTCATGTTAATTCTGGTGAACTGTCTGACTGGTCTTTCCATCCTTGGTTGGTTTTTTCTTTGCTGATCAGGCACAGGTTTAGGAATCAAAACAGCCCCCACCATTGGACGGTGTTCGGCCCTATCTTGATTTCTCTGAGGATATACATCAACCACCTCTTTCTTTCCGATGAATGGTTTTCTTATAGCAGCAGAGGATGCATCTTTTTTAATCTTTCCATTCTTTATCCCGGCTTTTACTCTTTCTCCGGTCAATATCAATTCAGTAAAACCCACCGATGAACTCCTAATTAAGTGATTGAAGAAGGGATCAGACAAGGTTCCCAAGAACATGTCTGCCAACTCTCTTTCAGATAGAGGAGGTTGAACTCTTCCGAGCAAATCCTTCCATTTTTGCGCATAGTCCTTGAAGCCTTCACTTGAAACCATGGCCATACTCTGGAGTTGAGTACAGGTAGGCGCAAGATCAATGTTGTATTGATATTGTTTGTAAAAGGTTGCATCAAGATCTTCCCAGTTATGAACATTGGCTCTTTCTAACTGATAAAACCAATCAAGTTGAGTTCCAGACAGACTGTCTTGGAAGAAGTGTACCCATAAATCCTTGTCGGAGGTATGAGGCTGGATTTTCCTCATATAGGACCGGAGATGCATTTTGGGGCATGAGACTCCGTCATATTTGGCGAACACAGGTGCTTTGAATTTTGGAGGAATGACAATTCCCGATACTAAACCCAATTCCTCAAAGTCCAATCCAGGTACTTTTTGGATTTCCATTGCACTCAACCGTTCTTCTAGAGGCTTAAACTTGTCGTCGGCTGGAGGATATTGTTCCTCAGAATAATCTTCTTCTTCCTCTTCCTCTTCTGATTGATAGGACAACTGTTTCTTTGCCTTTCCCATCTTGATTGTTTTTCGTTAGAACATAGTTTGATTCTACAATCCTTAATTAGAGTTTTGATAATAACAAACACAAAGAACAAATATGCACTCTAAATTTATGTTATTTTGTATGCAGAAGTTCTGACTGAAATAGCATAAGAAATTAAGCTACAGAAGCTTTCAAGCCGAGGTAATCAGAATGTTCTGAAGAATGATGATCAGAATTTGCGCTAAAGCAAAGGATATTCTAATTCTAAACAGAAGTCTAATATACCATCAGATCCTCACATCTCTGAGTCATCAATGTTCTGAAGCAAATGCAGCATGCAAGATTCTAGTTCTGAAGCGTTACTTTTCAATTAAGACATCATCATATGCAACAGCTTCATTCAGACAAGAATCTTCTCAATATGGAAATAGCATTGAGTGTCCATTATCACGCTTTATGTTGGACAATATTTCCACGCCTATATAAACAAGCTTAAAGGACAAATCATTTACGATTTTTGATATACCACTGCATATACCTCTAAAACGCTGCAATCTTTCATATTCTCGTATACGCTCAAATTGTGTAAAATATCACAGTAGTGATACAGTTTTTGTAAGGAAAAACAACAATACACAGTATATTATTTTATTTTGATTAAGCTAGTTTTCCTTGAGATAGACCAGGTTGTGGTGGTACTCAAGAAGACTTTGGCAGTTGTCAAAGTAGTATTGTAATCAGTTTTGATTAGTGAATTAAGTCCTCGTTGGAGAGAGGCGAAATCACCTTGGCGGGTGGACTGGAGTAGTTTGAGATCAAACTAACCAGGATAAAAATATCGTGTCTACTGCTTTTGATTTTAAGTTTCAATTCATCCCCCCCCCCTCTTGTGTTTTTCACTTCTTCAATTGGCATAAGAGCGCCTGGTTCTGAGTTCATACACTTAACCGTGTCAGTACAAGATCCAAGCTTTAGAAAAACACTATGGTGGGACCAAGCCAAAACATCAACAATGAATATTATGAGGACAAGGACATAATCAGCGGCAAACCTCAAGTCTTTGATGGAGAAAATTTTGACTACTTGATCGCGACTTTATCGTCTAAATTAATCGGGACACTGCAAGTATACAGCCCTATCGCGTAGTTTTAAAAGATATTGAACCTAAGGGACTATAAATCGAACTAACGTAACCTAAACTACTGTGTAAAGCTATAGCTATCGAATAATTAATTAGGGGAATTTTTGGGTAATAAAACTTAATTCTAATTGAAATAATAATAATAATGCGAATATCGGTATGTACTTCGTTAACATTAAAGAATCCGGCTTTCCACTGGCTTATTTTCTAAAAATGATAATAATATCTTTTTCAGCAAAAAGTATTTATTCAAAAATCTATTCTCAAACTTTCGCTCTATTGAAGTAAATTATAATTTTAAACTCTGATGTATGCTTTCGCTATCCCATTGATTTTAAAATTACTTTTTGAAAATAAATAAAGTTTAATTGGTTTTAAAACGCTGTCGCAGTCTTTAAAAACAATACCTAGTATCTACTATCTGATTTTAAACCTCAAACTGTCGCTCTATTGGTTTCTAATCTTAGTCAGTTTATTAGCCTCAAACTTTCGCTCTGTTGGTTTCTAAACCTTTTTTAACAAAATAAATTAGATAACTAAATCAGAAAAAGTGTTTATTTTATAAAATATAATCAAGCATGTTTGTTCCGGATCCATTAAAATTAACTCGTTACATACCGATATTTAAATAATTTAGCCAGACATACTCATAAAAGCAGACATGAATACATTAAAGGAATTAACATTCGTAAATAAATTCATGGCTAAATAAATATCTCTCATGCAAATAATTAATTAAATAAATTAAAGCGATGTAAATAAGAAACCTGAATTAAATAAATGTTGGAAATAATTCTTGAAGCTTGAATCAATTCGTACAAAATCCCGGTTCTTCAACAGAAATAAAATTTAAGTATTTGAAAAGGAACTGGCTGGAAAATAACTGCTGGAAACTGAATTACAATGGAAAATAATAATGCGGGAAGGTAAATTCTGAAACTGGAAAAATAATGCTAAAAACGGCCCCCGGTTTTGATTTCCTGATGTCCTTTTATAGTGGTAGAATGTAACCATGTTTTGAGATATTTTCGTACCACTTTTCCCAAAATTTCTCGTTCTAACTGCTTTGAGTGGAGGTGGTCGTCCCGAGATTTACTCATCCCCTTGACCACGTTGAGACGGGCGCCTCACTTTATCATCATAGGGCCTACGTGGCAGTTGAGACGGACGCCTCCCACTAAGGGGAGGGTCCGAGGCGGGCGCCTCAATTATAGGAGAAGAGTTGAGACGTGCGTCTCACTCTTGCACGTGCCTTTAGGGCTCTCTTGCTTGCGTGGGCCTGATTTCGTTTGGGCCCAGTTTGGAGATAATAAACCTTTTGATCCATCATTTTTGCTTTGCACACCCCTTTTCTTCATTTCTTGCATATTTAGTCCAATAACTCTCTTAATTTCTTCACTTTGCTCAATTTGTCTAATTAAAATAAAATACCTGAAACAATAAAAATACCGGCGTAATATGGAAATAAAATGAAATAATTAAATAAAAATACTAACATTATTTATGAAAATTAAATCAAATATACTATATAAAATTGTGTTATCAAACTCCCCTATACTTGAACCGTTGCTTGTTGTGATCGGTGGATCTGGAACTGACTGTTTAACGCTGGTTCGCGAAATGTCGCGGAAGCAAGAGTTGCCACCGTCTTTTATTTTCTCCAAATGGAAAGGACAAAAGCACAGAAAAATTCCTTATAGAGATTGCTCTCGGTTCGGGAGGTAGGTTATAGAAAGGGAAGGTGTTAGCACCCTTTCTATCCATGGTTATCCATGGGCTCTTAGATACTTGCTCATTGTGTTTTCAAAAATGGTTTGTTTGCCTTTCAACTGTGGGTTTTAAAAAGTTTCTTTGAAAATTCCAGTTCGACTCTTGTATCGGTCCTCAAGAGTGTTTGAAAAATTGCTTTCGAAAGCTTTTTGAAAATGTGTTGGTGTGAAAAGTATTTTTTGATTTGTTTTGAAGTTTAGAGCAAGTATCTAGAGTCGTCTACCTACCCTAAGGAATTCGTCTGTGTAAATGTCCTTTAAAGTAGTGCCCTCCCACCATTAAGAGGTAGGTAGCACCACTGTTGGAGTTGTTCGGGTCAATTCGAGGTTCGGGACATGGTGATCACCAGAGCAATGGGAAGACACCTTAGAAGCTACCCTCATGCCAGGTTCCCGGATCATGAGGACTTACTAAGACATCCTCTACTCGACGATCACCTTTTGAGAGGCAAGGCAACAGTGAGGCGTACCCTAGGGGTGGTGTGTGATTTGTGTGTCATGTTCAGATATTTTGTCTTTTGTCATGCCATTGGTGATCTAGCGTTTGTTTTTATTTTTGTCCATACATTCTTTCATGCCTTGATTAACAGTTAAAAAATTGCGGAAAGTAAAAGATTCTAAGCTATTACAAAAGGCGCGGGTCCACATCGCCAAGATTTCTTGAACCCGATTTGGCAGAAAAATAAAGGAATTAAAAGAAAAGTGCAAGAAATTAATTTACAAGGCCTTGGGAGAGATACATAAATATTAAAAGAAATAAAATAAATATGCGAATTAAATAGGAATTAAGACGAGGGCGTTGGACCCTTTTTGCAAAATTAAATTAATGATGGAATTAATTAATTAAAAAAGAAAAGAAATTGTTTTTGGTATTTTATGATTTTTATGGGAAAAAGAATTTAATGCAATTAAACCTAATTCTACAGTTTTTTTATTTTGTTATGAAAACATATTAAAGTTTTAACCTAAAATTAACCCTAATTAATTTACATATAATTAAATTACAAAAAATAAATATTTAATATTTAATTACTATGGGGGAAAAATAAAAGGGATACAAAATTTAATTAAAACCTAGTTCTACAAATTTTAAATTAATTAAGAAAACATTACTATTAAACCTAATTTAATAACTAAATTTAATTAATGCAATTTATTTATAAAAATACTAAAATAAAATATTTATTATTTTTTTTCTCTTTTCTGATTTTTTATGTGTTTTTTATATATTATGAAAATATGAAATTAATTAATAAAACAATAATTAAAAGAAAGTATAAATAAAAAAAAATAAAGAAAGCAAAAAATTGGCAAACCTAGGGGGGTATCTGTCCCCAAAGTGGAGGTTTTTCTTCAGTAATCTGGGCCCAATGCATTTTTGGCCTCATTGTCTATTGCGTTGGCACGTATACGCGTTGACTAGAGTTCAACGTGCTCTCCAGATCATGGCCTTTGATTTGATGCCCTGGTACGCGTGGATGGCCAGATTTTAAAAGTATACGGTAGTCCAATACATTGAATCTGCACATGAACATTATATGAAGAAAAATATGAAAGGGGGTGAGGACCTGGGGCTCGAACCGAGGTCCTATGGTTTACCAACCAACGCGCTTGCCATCCCTGCTGTTTTGCTTATCTGTAAATAATATAATTAATAAACATAATAAAGCAAACATGCGTTAGTGCTTTGTTTTCCGCGCGAAAGTTTAAACCAACCAATTTCTCCTTGCCACCTAGTCATCTTCCTTATTGTTTTATTTTTCCTGAAACACAAAAACATAGGCCACGGTTTTCATATTGTTCCCTTAGGCCCTTTCCTGGAAAATAGCGAATGGCCCAGGGATGCTCATAAATTGAGCGCGAGGGTGGCCTTGTGATCGTCCAATCATGCTTGATTCATTGGTCTAAGTCCTGAAGGCTAATTTTTCCTTAAACGAAAACCCCCAATTCCAAGCTTCACAAACCCTAAATATTGTTAATGGTAGAATCGCATAGAGTCACTACAAGAAAATTAGTGTTTAACGACACAAAAATTGCGACAGTTATGTGATAACTGTCGTAATTGACATATAGAGACAGTGTTTACGACAGTTGACACCAACCGTCCCTAATATTTATTTTGCGACGGTATATTTAACCATCATAATATTATTATTACGACGGTAAAACAACCGTCGGCCCCCATTTAACACTTTTAACATTGATTTTTCACCAACAACTAGTCACGACGGTAAAATTAACCGTCCTAAAAGGCATATCACGACGGTAAAGCACCCGTCGCACCCTTAAACCTTTCACGACGGTAAAATTATCCGTCCTAAAATTCATTTCACGACGGTAAAACAACCGTCGCACCCAAAACCTTTAAAAATTCTCATAGGCACGACGGTAAAACACCCGTCGCAGTAAAAAAGTTAAAAAGCTCATAAAACATCGATTAGAATGTTTCTTTAACAGTATATTGGAATTCCTTGAACAAGTTCTGTTTCCGCGGCATCCTCGACGAATCAATCGGCGAGGGAACCCATTTCCTCATCCCATGGGTTCAAAAACCCTACATCTTCGATATCAAAACCCGCCCCCATACTTTCTCATCAATATCCGGCACCAAAGATCTTCAAATGGTTAACCTAACTCTCCGAGTCCTCTCTCGTCCCGACACCGCGAAACTCCCTGTCATCGTTCAAAACCTCGGTCTCGAATACGACGAGAAAGTCCTCCCTTCGATCGGTAATGAAGTTCTTCACTTGGTTTGTTGGGATTGCTATGGCTGAGATATGTTCATCTTTCCCGGTTTGTCTCTTCTCATAAAGTTTATGCATGTACCAGTGAATTAGTGAATAATTTACATAACTAATTTTCAATTTTGATTCAATCTATAACAGACAACTGGTTCTCTAAATTAACCTTTTTCGTGTTGATTTCTTTACCCAAAACCCCTGAATTTCATGACCCATTTTGATTTTCTCGTTTTTGTTTTTATTTTCGATTTTGTTTGGTTATTTGCTAGGTTTATCATGTTTAAGGTGATCAAAGTACTTGACTTTCGCACCCTTGTAATATATATGATTAACCTGATTGGTGCTTTTGTTTCTCCAATTTTTGTAACCCTATTAATTTCATATTATATATTTCAGGAATGACAAAAGAAGTAAAAAAAAAAATCCTTTTTTTTTGAGGCATGAACTGTTGTTTTAGTTCTGGTTGCAAATTGCAATATTCATGAACAACAACTGTACACCAATTAACAAAATGTTGTCACAATGCCGATTGTTGCAGTTCTCTTTTTGATTCAGTTCTGTTTTTCAGGTTTGAGAGGATAACTTAGTTTGGTTTATCACCAACTTCCATGCCCAGGATGGACAATTGTAAAGATTTTCTAAGTTGGGTCGACCCTGATACGTCTCTCAATATTTTCAAGTGTCTGGATGATCCAGCAGATCTAGCCCGCGTCAGTTGTGTTTCACGATCTTGGAGAGACTTTGGTGAGTTATAGACGTTTAGTTGTATTTTATTTTTATATTTTAATGCCTCAGTCTCAAGAGGAGTTCAAGTTTAGATTCTCCGTGGCATACATTTTACGTTTCATTTTATTTCTGATCTGTTTGTCCTTTTAGAATTGTGTTCTTTGCTATATTTTGAGTATCCAACCTCATATTGCTCACATGTTTACAACTTAAAGATCCTATTTTGATGTTCTGGTTTTTGCAGTGGTTGCAAACGGCCTTTCTAAGCAGTTGTGCTTGAGAATGTTTCCTCAATTATCAAGAGTTGCTTGTGTTGTTGAACTAAACCAGGACGGAGTGAAGGAACACTCAGAGGTTGGATCTAGCCAATCTAATGAATGTCTAGCTCTATGGAAAGATCATAGAGTCTATAGTTATCTTGCTAGATCATGCTTATCTCCTGTTGCTATGGATTGCATAGATAAGGCAATCAGTGCTTCTAGCACTGATAGTTTTCCTCAGGAGAGCATTGTTAATACTCTAGAGGAAAGATACAACATTGCTGGTAGATTTTCCTATTGGTCGAGTAGCGGACAAAGCAATCCCAATGTGCCTGAGACATTAACATACCAGTTGGCTTCTCAAATATGTGTTATTACATAAATCAATATTCAGCCTTTCCAAGGTGATGTTTGAAATCTTCATAAACTATGCGCTCGACTCATTTATTTTAAATTTTTATGTTTTTTTGCTAACAATTTTTTTGTTAACTGACCAGCTCACTTTCAGATGGGGTCGCCAATATATTCAGCAAAATCTGTTAGGTTCAAAATGGGTCATCTTAAAGCCTTTTTAGATGATTTAACTGATGCGTTTGTATGGACCTATACATCTCCGGAGTTTCCAATGGCTCAGGTTTGTAACTTCTTATATCTTAGCTTGTTTCTATTTTTAGCCGGTCCAAAATGGGGACCATTTTCTTCATGGTGCTGTGCTTGGCTTGAAACCATAGGTCTTATTGCTGGGATAGGGACTCAGGTAAAAGGACTAATTCGGTTAAACTTCGACTCGGTGTTTTCATAGAATGTGTGCATCGTAACTCATACTTTTCATGGTTGGAATTCGGAAAGGCGTATGCAGGATCACAAACATTGCAGAGTATAATCCTACTCTCGACAGGCACGAATAAAGGCGGAGGGTACTTTGCCCCGAAATGGCTATTCTTATGTATGTACATTGGCCTCACTGTTATTTGGGCAGCATTGAACACATTTGCGTTAGAAGTTATCGCCTTCATCGATATAATTTCAATATGGTGGCAGGTACTTTTGCTTCTTTATCTAACTATTCCAACTTACTGATTACAGTGAATGCGTTGTATCTTGACTCTAAAATGTACATCACAATTTACTCATAATCATTTTTACTGTGACAGGTTATTGGTGGAGCAGTGATAGTTATAATGTTACCTCTAGTGGCACTAACTACACAATCAGCTTCATATGTATTCACAAACTTTGAATTAGCACCTAATACAACAGGAATATCAAGCAAACCGTATGCGGTGATTCTATCGTTTCTTGTGAGCCAATATTCCCTCTATGGATACGATGCTGCAGCGCATCTAACCGAAGAAACTAAAGGCGCAGACAAGAACGGACCTATTGCAATACTAGGTAGTCTTGCCATCATTTCAGTATTTGGTTGGGCTTATATCTTGGCACTCACATTCAGCATTCAGGTATAAATAAATATAATCAACCAATTAACACTTCAGTTTTTGACAGAAGAGTGATAATTAACACCGGTTTCCATCTCTGATTCAGGATTTCGCTTATCTTTATGATCCAAACAATGAGACTGCTGGAGCATTTGTGCCAGCACAGATATTGTATGATGCATTCCATGGAAGATATCACAATTCTGCAGGAGCAATAGTTCTACTATTTATAATTTGGGGTTCTTTCTTCTTTGGTGGACTTTCAATCACCACAAGCGCTGCCAGAGTCGTAAGTACTACGACCCTACGAGCCTTTTTGATTTTGATTGATTTATTTGAGTTTATCTTAAACAATGTAATTTTCAGGTTTATGCACTGTCAAGAGATAAGGGAGTGCCGTTTTCGTTCCTATGGCGAAAATTGCATCCAAAGCACAAGGTTCCTACAAATGCTGTATGGCTATGTGCAGCAATATGCAATATACAAAGTTTGTTCTTCAGATTCAAATTCCAGTATACTTTGAATAAATATTACAAACAATTATGCCTTTGACTGAATCTGCAAAATTAGAGACTTGTCGAGGATTTATAATGGAGTAATTTTCACGCAGTAAAAATGGAACAATCATGGAAATGGATCGAACGTCCAATGATTTGTGCAAATTGGATATTTTAATCATTCTTGTATTTTGTTCTAATAGCGTCTCTCTAAAAAGGTATAGTGTAGCTATACTTTTTAAGCTCAAAATTCATGAAATCGGCTTGTTGAGATTATTTCATTTAAGAAAATTTATTAACCTTCAAATGTGCTCAGTAGGAAGTTTTTTAGTGTATTTTCTCATTCTTGTGATTATCTCGTTATTTTGTGTTGTCATTTTGTCCTGTTAATGCAGGGTTTCGTTACAAACAATGAGAGAGCTTTAGAGGAGCTATATGGGGACGAGGAGAACAATAAAAAAGCTGTTGCATGTTTGAATGTGATGGCTACTCGAGTTGCTTCTGTTTTTGCTTCATTAAGAGTATGTAGTCAATGCTCTTTGACTCTTTGCCGTAGGAATTTGAAAATTTTAATAGTTTCCCATAGTATGTCAATGTTCTAAATCATGTAATTTTCTCTAGGAATTTCCTTTTGTTCGATTTCATGCTGCCCGGTCACTAGATGCGAACACAATGACTACTCTTCATGATCTTATTCCTACAAAGCTTGCTGCTGGTGTCTGGGACTCTCTTATGAAATATAAAAAAAGTATACCTAATTTTCCTCAGACTGAGACATGCGAGCTGCTTATCATTGATAGAACTATCGATCAGGTTTTTATCTCTATTTTCTTGCTCATGGGCTTGTAGATTATTTCAATAATCTGTATCATATTGCTTACAATGGGGGTTCTATTATGGATGTTATAGATTGCTCCTTTGATACACGAGTGGACTTATGATGCAATGTGCCATGATTTGTTGAATATGGAGGGAAATAAATATGTTCACGAGGTATTCCATAATTTCTCTTTTTTCCATCTAAAATTGTGCCCACTATATTAACACAAATCTACTTTTTCTCTAGATTCCTGGAAAGAATGGTGGTCAACCTGAGAGAAAAGAGGTTCTGTTGGAAGATCATGATCCTATATGGCTTGAACTTCGTTATGCACATATTGCCGATGTATGTTCAGATATTTTTTGTTTAGTATCTATTGTTTAGGCTTTAGGATCTACTATGTGAATCATGTCTACTTTTTGTTAGTTATGCAACCTGAATGCCTAGTGATTTTGATGGCCTTGCCAGGCTAGTGTACGGTTGCATGAGAAAATGACCAACTTCATTTCAAAGAATAAAGCTGCACAGATCCAACATGGTTCAAGGTGAGTAATAATTTTCTGGAAGTTTTTCATCAATGACATTGCAATCTGACAGGATTTTGATTCTGTACTCACTGTATTAATGATTCAATCATTATTGAAAATAACATTGTTGCCTAATTTGGAATGTTTCTATGACCTGAAAAATCATGACAGTTTTTTGTTTATGATATTTGATTGAGTCTGGATATGACGGAGAGAAACTCTTCTCTTTTGTGCACACTGTGCCAACTTTGCTGTTTATCTGTTTTCATTAAATATTTCAGCCACACCTCTAATACTAACCACCCTAGGCTGATATTTGGATGTTGTTACAGAAGATGGTTCAAGCACTTCCACAATACAGTGAACAAATCGACAAGCTCTCCCTCCATGTGGAGGTTAGTTCTTGATACCCGGAAAAATTATTTAATTGTTGTATGATATTCGTTGTAAATAATGTATTTTTTAAAATAATTATTATTAGTAATTTGTATTTGGCCCATTAGGTTAAACTAGTCTATATAAACAGATTAGTGTCTGTGCATTATTCGTTCATACCTGAAGTATATTACTCAGTTTTCTTAATATGGAAAAGAAGTGTTCTATCTTCACGTGGAAGCAAACCTGTCACACTGTTGTTTTAGATATAGGGATTTTAGAGAAAAAGGCAAGGGAAAGAATAGAGACTTCTAAAAGGAAAAATAAAAAGCTGTAATACCTAGAAATACCACATTATAATTATATTAGTTCCTTATTGCCACCATCTCCCTTTAAAAAGAAAGTTTTCTTTTTGTAATCTGTAGCAATATATATTTTAGCTATATGTAGTTTAATTAGATCTACCTGTATTTTAGTTCCTTATTTTTCCATCTCCCTTTAAAAGGAAAAAATGGAAGGTGACACTGAATAATCGCCGTAGTGTCTTCTTACAGAGGGAATATTTTGTTGACAATAAAGAAAGGGAGGGATATAACACCCTTGATTCCCTAAGGTTTATTATAACATCAGCAACTTTACTTTAGAAGTTATAGCAGTTCTTAGTTACAAACTGCCATAAAACAAAACACAATTGCTTTTATCATTATTTTAACTACTGGATGACAGAACTATACTATGTATTGGGAAAGTTCTTTGTTCAAAATTTAATGAATTAACACAGGCAATCATATTCTTAACGCAAAGGGACAAGGCGAGGACAAAGGAAATTGAACTCTTAATGCAAATGCAGAATTTTAGTGGAAGACAGGTATATTATTTTGACGCATTTAAAGTTAAATTTTATGAGTATTATTTTAAAGATTATTATTTTAATACCTTTTTTTAGGGATTGGAATCACCCGCTGATGGTAGACGTTCATCTGAGTCTAGCTACCGTATTGGAGATAATGGAACTTCAGGGGGGACAAATTAGACTTTGCTATGATCGAGATAATTAGATTGTGAACTTTCTCATGTATTTTTTGCATAATGATACTTATTATTATAAGATTAGGAATTGATATATTTTGGGTTTTTTGTACTACTTGACATGATTATGGAACTCGCATTTTACATGATTATGGAACACACATTTTTTTGGATATTATAATGCTTATTTGATGTTAAATATTTTTTATTGAAATTATTTTTACTATATTACAAAGTGATAGAAAATAAAACAAAAAATAATACTATAAATAAATATATTAAAGAAAAAAATAACACAAAAAAAAACTATATTTAAAATTTTTTACATAGATAATAATTTAAATAAAAAATATATATAATAGAAAAATAAAAAAAATCAAGACATAAACAAAAGTCATGGCGACAGTACCAAACCGTCGTAATCAACAATTAAAAATAATCAACAAAAGTCATGACGGTATCGAACCGTCGCCATAAACAATTTAATCAATTTCAAAAGATATTCACGACAGTATCGAACCGTCGCCATCAATAATTAAAAGAAACTCAAAAGATAGTCACGACGGTATCAACCCGTCGTAAACTTGAACGACAGTTTTTGTAACCGTCGCGAAATAGGTTGGGGACACACACTTCTGCGACGGTAAAGCAACCGTCGTGGAAAGCAAATTGCGACGGTTTTAACCGTCGTAATCTACAAAAATACCTGTCGCAATCTGCCAATTTTCTTGTAGTGAGTATACAAAAACGCAATTAAAGTAGATGGTTAGCTTCAGAACACATCATATAGTAAGAATCCATTAAAATTATGCAATGAAAATGTTTAAATCTCAAAACACGATTATGAAAAAAAGTGAGAAAAGTTGGACTTCTGTACAATGATTCAAAGGGTTAGCGACTGTGTTCTTGATCCAGGAAGGTTCCTTGATGTCCCAGGAATGTGATAGGATCGTTGTTTTGGCTTGAATCAAACTCTAACCCTGTTTTCAGTTTTGAGATTTTTCACCAAAAAGTCAAGTTTTCTAATGGAGTTTCTGCGCAGCTTTTTTGTCAATGAGCATGAGGGTTTTGATCAGGCTTATGTATGGAGTGAATTAGGGTTAAAAAACTTGATCAAAATCCATGAATTAATGAATATGATATTTGATTTTTAAACCATGATTTTCAAATCTTTTTCACATGCTTTTTGATACAAATCACATCCAATTCCATTGGTTCTTTCCATATTTGGCTAGGCACGAAATCTTGAGGATATAATATGCATAAAAAGATTTAAAACCTAAGTTTAGTATTTTTCATGTATTTATTTTAATTTAAATGAATTATTAATAATAAAAATCCAAATAAATAAATAAAAAATGATAAAAACTTCCCTTTGGGCCAAGTGGTCGTGCACATGCCTTGGATGATGAATTGTGGAAGAAAAATAGGCCCATTAGCAATTTTAGGTCATTTGAAGCAATGTTGACTTTTCAAAATATCCAAAAATTTCCCAACTTCCACAAGGCATAACTTGCTCAATTTTTAAGCTTTGCTCATGTTCTTGGACATTTTGGAAAGGTCTTTGAGTCCTCTAACCAATGTCTTTGGTCCCATGTCATTTTGATTTACCAATCTCAAGTTATGGCCTTTGACTTAAAGTCCCTTTTTGTTAACTTTTGAAAATGACCTATAATGTTGAAATTGATAACTTTTTGTGAGAGCATTTCTTGGACTTGGAGTATGAAGATGAGTTGTGGGAAATGTCTTTCTATTCAAAATGAGCTTTGGATGGAATTTTTCTGATAATCCATGTGAAAGTTATGCCCTGGTCAATTTACAGTTGACTTTTTCAACTGTCCAAATAAGGAAACTTTTGCATCTTAATGATTTTTGAGCCAAGCTTTGAGAATCATGATCAAGCATTGATAAAATGATGTTTGTGGCTTCAAAATGAGATGTTGACCAAAAATTTGAACTTTTGACTGTCAAATGACCATTTTGCCCCTACAGTTGACTGTAGTGCAATTAGGGTTTTTGACTGTGCAATTTTGTGCTGAAAGTCTTGAAACTTGGTATGAGGATGCTTGACCATATTTATAGGCATGTGAGACTTGATTGGACCTTTGGAAACTTCATTTTCTTGATCAGGGCCAAAACCCTAATTTTGACTGTTCATGAGGCTCTTACACTGTGCAACCCTTGGGGAATTTTGAAGCTTAACTTGGCAAATCCTTGAAGAATATGGGAGGGCAAATTTTGGGGTACAACAGTTTCCCCTGTTCAATCTTCTTAGACCTGAGGATGCAGATTCGCTGACGTGCCTTTCGTAATCCGAGGGTAGAAGATGATTGAACACTAGAGTGCCCAGAAATTTACGCTCACATAGTAGTAATGTGATGATGGGAATGGGCTTATAGATGCCATTTGGAGATTGATGGATAGGATGATGGGCTTATAGATGCCATCTGGATGTTGATCGCATAAGAGATTCCTTAGCGAGAACCTGCGTACCTGCAAAAGAAAAAATGAGTACCTGACATGTTGCAGGAGCTGGTTTTCAGATGCTTGGTATAGATGTGTCCTGACTGGTTACAGGAGCTGAGTCTGGAGCTTCAAAAGATGATGAATGAACCAAGGGTGGTTACTACCTCAGCAGGAACAGTGAGAGAACCTTGGATGACCTTATCCTCAACAACAATTGTTGAGAAAATCTTGGATAACTTCACTTCAACAGCAATTATTGAGCGAAATCTTGGTGGGCATTACCATCTCCGCAGTATCGGGAAGAGAACCATAGGAAATTATAATCTCAAAAGCGGACGTTTGAGAAAAACCTGGAATGGAATTATCATCTCCGCAGTATCGGGGAGAGAACCATAGGAAATTATAATCTCAAAAGCGGACGTTTGAGAAAAACCTGGAATGGAATTATCATCTCCGCAGTATTGGGGAGAGAACCATAAGAAATTATAATCTCAAAAGCGGACGTTTGAGAAAAACCTGGAATGGAATTATCGTCTCCGCAGTATTGGGGAGAGAACCATAGGAAATTATAATCTCAAAAGCGGACGTTTGAGAAAAACCTGGGATGGAATTATCGTCTCCGCAGCATTGGGGAGAGAACCATAGGAAATTATAATCTCAAAAGCGGACGTTTGAGAAAAACCTGGAATGGAATTATCATCTCCACAGTATCGGGGAGAGAACCATAGGAAATTATAATCTCAAAAGCGGACTTTTGAGAAAAACCTGGGATGGAATTATCGTCTCCGCAGTATCGGGGAGAGAACCATAGGAAATTATAATCTCAAAAGCGGACGTTTGAGAAAAACCTGGGATGGAATTATCGTCTCCGCGGCATTGGGGAGAGAACCATAGGAAATTATAATCTCAAAAGCGGACGTTTGAGAAAAAACCTGGAATGGAATTATCATCTCCGCAGCATTGGGGAGAGAACCATAGGAAATTATAATCTCAAAAGCGGACGTTTGAGAAAAACCTGGGATGGAATTATCGTCTCCGCAACATTGGGGAGAGAACCATAGGAAATTATAATCTCAAAAGCGGACGTTTGAGAAAAACCTTTGATAACTTCTACTGAGTCTTCATCAGAAAAATCTGTTTGGGGTCAATTTAACTGGACTAGAGAAAGCCTTGGACTGGATAAGAAATCTTTGGAGTTGATTAACTGAACCAGATAAGGTCTTAGAGTCTTGAAATATGATTGAGAATTTAGCTGAATCTTTCTTGAAAGGTAAAGGTCAGTCATATGCAATGCATGATATGGACCAAGCAATGATGTTCTCAACATAAATGAGATTTGTAAGATATGATGCGTCTATGCATGCTATAACGATGTATGTGATGTTTAGGAATGTTTTCGTCTAGGAAAGTAAATCCTTGACGGGTGCCGGGAAGTCATATCCTGGGCTGCTGTTGAAGAATAGATTTTGCTTCCGCTGGGGATGATAATTGCAAGAATACCGGTAGGAGAAGATGACTCCGTTGGGGAATGAACTTGGCGAATGGATTACTCTGCGGGGAGAAAAGTACTCTAGCGATCTTACTGGGAAGCAATACTCTGTGGGGAGAGAGATACTTTGCTGAGTCGTTGATAATAACTTGCTGGGGATACCCTTGTTGTATCGGAAGTGTTAATAGACTTCGCTGGGAATAAGAAGACTTCGTCGAGGACGCTCTTTCCGTGGCTTTTGGCTGAGGATAACCCAGTTATATCCTGTTAAGGAAATAACTCTTTAAATAAGGCCGGGAGACGCGTTCGTGTTTTGCACGGATAAGCTTCCAGAATCTTCTGGGGATAAGCTTACTGCTTGGGGAGATGAATTCCAATTTTCCTGAGGAACTGGATGGGACTCTCCTGGGGAAGTTTTGAACTGCGGGGGAAGTGATTCCTTTGAATGTTTGATATGCCGCCGGGGAACAATCTTTAGACCAAGATTGTCGGGGATGCTTGTTAAGAATATATGTATATATGCTGCTGGGGAATGCTGAGATTTGCTGGAGGATACCCAACTTCTTTAAGATTTGATAGTGGCTTAGAGAGAGCGTACTGACTGCTGACTTACTCTCTGGGGAATTAAGGTGTGCCGGTTATGTTCTTTAGTTGAACCTACCTTGGTACCTTGGAGGACAGAACAATTAGATTGCCTAGACAACTCTTTATTGCCCCTGTTTTTAGTGTTGCCTGTAATTAATCCTTTGTTTCGTATGTAAATATTTATGAGTTAGCAAATTATTGTCAATGCATATATCACAAATTGAACCTTGGACGTTCTTCGCAAAACAAAACAGGAAAAGAAAAACAATTGGCACTTTTAATTGAAAAGTATATTTGTATTGATTTTTGAATGGCCTGTAAATAGGCGTTTTGTGTACAAGAGGCTGACGTCCTAGTAAGAGAACGCCGCCGAGCAAGAGAGTTTATACAAATTTTGTACAAAAGAAAATAAAACAGCTGTGTGAAATGAATGATCCCACTGGGTTTCAACTCTGCTATTGCCTTTATAACTCTGAGCGTCTCATCACTTGATGACCTAAACGAAGATGAAGCTGACTGATCGATGCCGTCTGAACTCGATGTAGATACCGGATTCTGGATGCAAAGTGATCCAATGAGACATAGTATTACGCTTTATCCCTAATTTTTTCCTGGACCGCCCTTTCGGGTTTTCAGTCCACCGGGATACCCATTTTTGCCCAAGCCGCCTTTTCAGGTTTTCGACTTGCCGGGTGTATAGTTTTTTTTCATTTCATCCCTTCATTTTGCCCGAACCCTTTTGGTTCGCCGGGAAGCCCTGATTTTTGCCTAGGCATGTCAGCCTAGCGGGTCTTTTTTCATGCGTAGTATCTTTTTACTATGTCTGCATTGGCGGGGTGAGGAAGGTCGTCACCATCCATATTGGTTAGAATCATGGCTCCTCCTGAGAACACATGTTTAACCACAAATGGCCCTTCGTACGTAGGGGTCCATTTGCCCCTTGGATCACTCTGAGGAAGGATGATTCGCTTGATCACCAGATCCCCGACTTGATATTCTTGTGGTCTGACCTCTTTGTTAAATGCCCTGATCATCCGTTTCTGATACGTCTGACCATGACAGATAGCAGCAAGTCTCTTTTCATCAATGAGGTTGAGCTGATCAAGTCGTGTCTGGATCCAATCATCTTCGCCCAGATTTGCATCCTTCATTATCCGGAGAGAGGGTATTTGCACTTCGATCGGTAAGACTGCCTCCATGCCGTATACCAAGGAGAAAGGAGTTGCTCCGGTTGACGTCCTAGCTGAGGTACGGTACCCATGTAGAGCGAACGGTAACATCTCGTGCCAATCTTTATAAGTCACTGCCATCCTCTGCACGATTTTCTTGATATTTTTATTTGCTGCTTCTACAGCCCCGTTCATCTTCGGTCTGTAAGGAGAAGAATTGTGGTGCTGTATTTTGAACTGCTCGCAGAGCTCAGTGATCATCTTATTGTTCAGATTGGTACCGTTGTCTGTAATAATTCTCTCTGGGATGCCGTACCGACAGATTAGGTTATGCCGAATGAACCGTGCCACAACAGTCTTGGTTACCGTAGCATAGGACGCTGCTTCAACCCACTTCATAAAATAATCAATCGCTACCAGGATGAAGCGATGCCCATTAGATGCCGTAGGTTTAATCTCACTGATCATGTCTATACCCCACATTGCAAACGGCCAAGGCGCGGTCAGAACATTCAGGGGAACTGGAGGAACATGCACCTTGTCTGCATAAATCTGGCATTTATGGCATGTCCTGGAATGTTGGTAGCAGTCAGCTTCCATTGTGGACCAGTAATACCCTGCCCGAAGGATCTTTTTAGCCATAGTGTGTCCACTGTAATGTGTACCGAAGGTCCCTTCATGTAGCTCTTCCATGATCCTTTCTGCTTCAGTTTTATCCACACAACGCAGTAGGATTGAATCATGGTTTCGCTTGTACAAGATGTCGTTGCTAAGGAAGAACTTTGCCGCGAACCTTCTCAGAACTTCTTATCATTGACAGAGGCACCCTCCGGATATTCCTGCACTTCCAGATATCTCTTCACCTCATGGTACCAAGGCTTCTCAGTCACCAATTCAGTCTCGAGATCACAACAGTATGCCGGTTCGTCCAGTTTCCAGATGATGATCCGGGGAGCCTCATTATCCCATTTGACCTTGAACATAGAAGACATTGTAGATAACGCGTCCGCCAGCTGATTCTCCTCTCTCGGGAAGTGTTCAAAGGTTATCTCTGTGAAGTGGGGGATCAGGGTCAACACACATTCTCTGTAAGGGATAAGATTCGGATGTTTCGTATCCCACTCTCCTTTGAGATGATTGATCACAAGAGCGGAATCTCCGAAGACACTCAGAAACTTGATCCTTAGGTCGATCGCAGCTTGAAGACCCATGATGCACACCTCATACTCCGCCATGTTGTTGGTACAGTTGAAACATAGCCGGGCAGTGAGCGGAGTATGAGTACCTTGTGGAGATATGATGATGGCGCCGATACCGTTTCCCAAAGCGTTGGAGGCTCCGTTAAAGTGCATAGACCATCGGGATCCTTCCTCAGGTCCTTCATCCGGTCCGGGTACTTCACAATCAGTCACAATCATGATGCTTTCGTCTGGAAACTCAAAGTTCATTGATTGATAATCATCGACTGCCTGATGTGCCAAGTGGTCTGCCAATACACTTCCCTTGATGGCTTTCTGGGTCGTGTACTGAATGTCGTATTCCGTCAAGATCATTTGCCATCTCGCAATTCTCCCAGACAGAGCAGGCTTTTCGAATATGTACTTTATAGGATCCATCTTTGAGATCAACAAGGTAGTGTGAGTCAGCATATACTGTCTCAGCCGGCGAGCAGCCCATACCAAAGCGCAGCAAGTTTTCTCAAGCAGTGAGTATCGGGTCTCACAGTCGGTAAAATTTTTGCTAAGGTAATAAATGGCATGCTCTTTTCGGCCAGACTCGTCATGCTACCCCGGCACACACCCCATTGAGTTGTCGAGCACTGTCAGGTATAATATCAGAGGTCTCCCTTCAACCGGTGGCATAAGGATGGGTGGTTCTTGGAGATACTCTTTGATTCTGTCAAAAGCAGCCTGACATTCATCGTTCCAACGTACTACCTGATCTTTCTTCAGCAGCTTTAAGATTGGCTCACAGGTAGCAGTCAGGTGTGAGATGAATCGAGCAATGTAATTCAGGCGTCCTAAAAAGCCTCTGACTTCCTTCTCTGTCCTAGGAACTGGCATCTCTTGAATAGCTTTAACCTTGGCAGGGTCCACTTGAATACCTTTATCACTGACCACGAAGCCTAGCAACTTTCCAGATCTTACCCCGAAGGTGCACTTGTTCGGGTTCAATCTCAGCTTGTACAGTTTCAACCGGTCAAACAACTTCTGCAGATGATCTAGGTGCTCTTCCTCAGTCTGGGACCTTGCGATCATGTCGTCAACATACACTTCTATCTCATGATGGATCATGTCATGAAATAAAGCAACCATGGCACGTTGGTAGGTTGCCCCAGCGTTCTTCAACCTGAATGGCATGACCTTGTAACAGAAGGTGCCCCACTGAGTAACAAATGTAGTTTTTTCCATGTCTTCAGGTGCCATCTTGATCTGATTGTAACCTGAAAAGCCATCCATGAAAGAGAATACCTTGTGCTGAGCTGTATTATCAACAAGGACATCAATGTGAGGTAGGGGGAAGTAATCCTTGGGGCTGGCCCTGTTCAGATCCCTGTAGTCGACACACATTCTGACCTTACCGTCCTTCTTTGGTACCGGCACCACATTAGCAACCCACTGAGGGTAAGAAGTCACTGCAAGGAACCCAACATCAAACTGCTTCATAACCTCGGCTTTGATCTTCTCAGACATCTCTGGACGCATCCGACGGACCTTTTGCTTGACCGGAGGGCAGTCTTCCTTAGTAGGCAAGTGATGGACCACAATATCGGTATCCAACCCGGGCATGTCTTCGTAGGACCAGGCAAATATCTCCATATAATCATGCAGCATCTGAGTCAACCGTTGCTTCACGCTGAGCTCTAGGTTGGCACCAATCTTTACCTCTTTCCTGTCTGCCTCAGTACCCAAGTTTATTGTTTCCACTGGCTCTTCATGGGGTTGAATTGCCCTCTCTTCCTGAAGCAACAGTCTTGCAAGCTCGCCAGGCACTTCGCAATCATCTTCACCTTCGTCTTCGGCTAAGTTGATCGGATTTTCGAAGTCATAATTGGCAGTAGCAGAGTCGTTATCAATGAGATCCAGGGTGGATTGAAACCTGTATGAGTGAGTGTGTGTGTAAATACAGCTGTTTTGAAATATATGTAAAGGAAAGAAAGACAGAAAAGGAGCACAAGATTTGTAATGCAAGAAAACGTCCAAGATTTTCATTTATGATATATGAAATGACAATTTATATGCCCTCACAAATGAAACCATGGTGCCTCGGGTAAGACACCGGGCCATAGAGTTTATTTATTGTTTATTACAAATAACGAAACAAAGAAATTTATTACTGCGTCACAAAGGTAACAGGAGTATGGTCTTTGGCAATCCAATTGGTCAATCCGCCTTCAGTCGTCGGGTAGATCCAGCTATTGAATTCTGCTTCATCCGCTTCATTGTCTTCCCCAACAGCATTCACTCCTGGATTTGTAATGAACACAGGAGGTCTTCTGGTCTTCGCCTTCCGCATAGCTTTCTGGCCCTCTGCAGTAAAACCCAGCCCAAATTTGTCAGTTTTCTGAGTAAAGTCTGGAAGCCTGCCCCAGTTAGCACATTCACCTTTCTGAACCACAGCCCGGGCATCCTTCAGGGAAGCCATCTTCAAAGGAACATTCTCTTCTACTGCTGTTTCTGCTGCTGCTGCAATTGGAAGCACCTCCTCGAAATGCTGAAAGGGGGTTTCAATAAACTCCCCGTCCATCTCAATGTATCTGAAGGAATTCAGATGGCTTACCATATACTCCTCCTCTCCTTGCACAGTGACGATCTTCCTTCTGACGGGGTACTTCAGCTTCTGGTGCAAGGTAGAGGTCACTGCCCCAGCCTTATGTATCCAAGGTCGACCCAGTAGACAAGAATACGATGGACGGATATCCATCACATAAAACGTAGAGTCAAACACCTGAGAGCCCACACGAATAAGAATGTCAACCTCTCCATGAACCATCCTTTTTGAACCGTCAAAGGCCCTGACGATGATATTGCTGGGTTTCAGTTCCAGGCCTTCACAATCTAAACGGTCTAAAGCCTTCTTGGGTAGCACATTCAAGGACGAACCAGTATCCACCAATACATGTGCCAGAGTGGTGCCCCTACATTCGATAGAGACATGCAGGGCATCATTGTGGTCTCTTCCTTTCGCAATCAGGTCAGCATCTGAGAAACCCAAGCCATTGTCTACTGTCAGATTTGCTACGCAATCAGTGAACTGGACTGCAGATGTCTCCTGTGGCACATGGGACGTCTTGAGGAACGAGATCAAGGCCTTAGCATGGGCCTCGGAGCACAACAATAAAGAGAGCATGGAGATTTTGGAGGGCGTGTGCCCCAGCTGTTCCACAACATTGAAGTCACTCTTCTTTATAATTTTTAAAATCTCCTCCATTTCTTGTTGGGAGGCCTCAGCATTTATCGGTATCGGTGCCTCCATCTGGGCAGGCTCAACTTCAATCCCTTTGCCCCGAGCATTGGATGACTCGGCAGCAGGGGAAACAACTTGATCAGCAACAGGAACAAGCATGCTTGTAGGTGTTATGAGGAGTGGTCTTCGGGTAGCGGGCGGTGCAATGTCAGGCGAGAAGAGCCTGCCACTGCGGGTAACCTTGGCTGGGCCAGTGATATTGCAGATGCTGGCGCCAGTGTTGAATTCTTGCTTGATCCCATTCACATATATGTCTGCCCCATAGTGCCAGGGGACAGCTTTATCAGATACATAGGGAAGAGGCCCTGGAATAGTGATAACCACAGGTGCAACAGTCATGATTTGAATAGGCTTCTTCGGGAGAGCCTTGATTGGATTATTGAAGATGGTAACCACAGAAACTTCTTCCACCGGAACCAACTGAACAACAGACTTCTTAAACAGAATCTCCTTGCTATCCATTAGGCTGTGGATGCCTAACTTCAGCAAGGGACAACCAGATAGGGAAACAGCACAGAACAGGCAACCCTCACTGCAACCCGGAAATAAACCGGCCAGCAGTAGGTTCTTCTTGACAGTCTTCAGAGGAGTGGCCAGATCATCCACAGAAACAGCGTAAACATCTTCGTCAACAGCATTTACCCCATGCTGAGGCATAGGAGCAGTAACCACATTCGGCCTCTCAGGCGCTTCGAACTGTATTTCCTTCGCGTCAATAAGGTCTTGCACCTTACTCCTTAATGCCCAACAGTCATCAGTAGAATGCCACGGGCTATCAGAATGGTACGCACAACGGGCATTCGGGTTGTACTTAGGAGATGTAGTATTTGGAAACTTCGGAGCCTCTCTAACAGTCACTAGGTTGGTTGAGAGCAACTGTGGCAGGATCTGTGATAAGGTCATGCTCAAACGGGTGAACTCTCTCCGGGGTCTTTCAGCCCTTTGAGGATTGGTTGGCCGAGGAGCGGCAGCAGGCTTAGCAATCATTACCGCACTGATAGATTGGCGGCGCTCAGATCTCTCTGATCTCTTGGAACCGTATACAGCACTAGCCTCCTTTTTGAAGGGTTTCTTCTCAGAACTAGACGATGCACCCTTCGGAATCTTTCAAGACTTCAACCCCGCCTCAATTCTCTCTCCAGTCAGAATCAGATCAGTGAACCCTGCAGACAAATTCCCAATAAGATGGTTGAAAAATGGCCCAGATAGGGTCCCCAAGAACATGTCTACCAATTCCCGATCAGTCAACGGTGGCTGCACCCTGCCAGCCAGGTCTCTCCACTTCTGAGCGTACTCTTTAAAACCTTCACTTGACCCTAACGACATACCCTGGAGTTGGGTACGCGTAGGGGCAAGGTCGGCATTATATTGATACTGCTTGTAGAAAGCAGTAGCCAACTCCTCCCAGTTACGAACCTTGGTCCCATCCAGCTGATAGAACCATTCGAGATGAGTCCCTGAAAGACTCTCCTGGAAGAAGTGGATCCACAAATTCTTATCCGCTGAGTACGGTTGGATTTTCCGAACATAGGACCTGAGATGTAGCTTGGGACAAGACGCCCCGTCATACTTAGTGAAAGATGGTGCTTTGAACTTCCGAGGAATGATCACACCAGTAGACAAACCCAGATCTCCAAAGTCCAGTCCAGGTACCTGTTGTATTTCCATAGCATTCAGCCTGTCCTCCAGTTGCTTGTATCTGTCTTCTGCAGGAGGATACTGCTCTTCATCAAAATCAGTCTCGTTGTCGGAGACTACCGGACTAGGACCCTTTTCTGCTTGAGGAGTACTCTTGCCAATAGAAGAACCAGCCTCTTCATTCTGCAGAGTATTGCCAAACCTTCGGCCCGAGCTGAACAGAACAGTCCTTCTCTTCTTCTTCTTTTCCTTCTTCAGGAGCAGAGCCTTTAGCTCTTCTTGGCCTTGAGCCAAACCCTTGATTAATTCCTGGAATTGCGCATTCTGCGCCTGAAGAGCTTTGATGGATGTCTCAGTTGATGACGAGTCGGGATTCATGATGCTGAAATAAACAGCGAAGAACGGTAAGCAACCTGAAAAGGAGAAAACCTGCTATGCACATGATGAATGGAATGCGTATGATTTATGTTTTTCAAAGACAATCAGGAATCAACTTTGTAAACAAAAAGAAACACACTTCATTAGATTCAACTTTGAAACTGAAATTATTCAACAGGTTGCCCTTAGGCGTTACATGAAAGGAAATACTGAAAAGGGAAATAAAACTGTAAAAGAACATCCGGAGCTCCTTATTGATCCCATGGTCTCCTCTTCTCAGTACGGATGTAGGCATTCAGAGCTCTCTCATTCTCCAACTGCTTTGTCAGCTTCTGGATCCTTAATTCCTGCTCGTTGAACTTTTCCCGGTAAGAATCCCGCTCTTCTTGCAGTTGCGACCAAGATCTCTTCAATGTCTCATAATCAGTAGGTATCTGAGGAGGAAGGACAGTTGGAGGAACACCATCTTTGTCAGGACACTCAAGAATGATGGGTCTGACAGCTTCGTATGGCATACCTAACTTCTGAGCACGAATGCGAACCCATTTGTAGTAGGCTTCCATAGGTAAAGAAGTCTTTGGCCCTAACTCTTGTGGGTCAGCTTTATGAACTTTGTCCCAAGCCTTGATGAACCTACGACGCAGCTCGTCACTATCCACCTGAAACTCGAAACTGATGTGAGGCACCAACATCTCATGGGGGCCTGCTCCTCTTACTCTTCCAAACTGATGGAGTGCTAGACATGGATTGTAAGAGATCCCTCCTTGGGTACCAATCAAAGGAACATTAGGGTATTCCCCGCATCGATCAATAATAGCTATCTCATCCAAACCTCTGCAAGTCCAAATGATGTCTTTGTCGGTGAGAGACATTAACCTATGAGCCCAACCTCTTCCTTCTTGGTTCTTCAGTACGAACTTAGGGAGGTGCGAAATAAACCACCTCACCAACAAAGGGATACAACACCATAGGGTTCCTCGTCTTCGGGTAGTACGAGCATGAAGTTGTTGCAAGATGTCACCCAAGAGAGTGGGCACCGGATTCTGAGACATAAAGATCCTTATGGCAGTGACATTGATGAAGTTGTCAGGATTAGGAAACAAGACTAACCCATAGATTAGGAGAGCCAAGATGTCTTCATATGCCCTAAAGTCCAGGTCATTCCAGAAACTGTTAGCTTTACCAATCAGAAACTTGGCCAAGAAACCCTTAACTCCGCTTCTAGTTACCCAGTTGTCTGTTACCTCTTGATGGGTCAAAGGAAGAGCTGCAGCAACATCTTCAAGCCTGAGGGTCTTTTCCCAACCAGTAAAGGGAGTCTGATCCAAGATAGGGATACCAAGCAAATCAGAGAACTCTTCCAGGGTAGGGACCAGCTGGAAGTCTTGAAAGGTGAAGCACTGGTACAGGGGGTCATAGAACTGGGTCAGAACACTCATCAACTGTTGATCCCGCTTTGCAGTGACTAAACTGAGAAGAGAACCATGCCTCTGAATGAAGGACGTGGTATTTGGAATTCTGTTAACCAACTCACCAAGCAACTCAGGTGAACGAACAAAGTTGAACCGGATAGTATTCCTTCGCACAGGCATCATAATGTCCTACAAAACAGAGCAAAGGTGAAACCCTCTTGTCTTTGAAATGGTCAGTCCTTATGCAGGATGCATGCAATGCTCATGATTTTATGATGTTATGATAAAGCACACCACAAATAGATACAAAGGCAAACATGGTAAGGCACACAAGTCACACAAGGCAAACCCTTAAAGTTTAGGCCAGCATGAGGTCTAGGTACTACCCTCTTTCAGTTTGTTGGTTCATACCTGTCCTATCAAAGTAACCAGGTTCTTAGAGGATCCCAATATCATTGACTACCCTCAATCGGTCATAACTCCAGCATCGCAATCTTTTCTTGCGGCCAGAACCATCACGAGAGTTTAGCCTCAATGGGCGTAGCATACTGCTACAATTCTAAAGGCCATGTTGTGTCAATTAAGGTTCTAAGGTTGTTGGTTCTTAATGACTCCTTTAGAAGACCCATATTCTCCTCGTTGCAACACAAGGGATATCGGTACAGACCAAGGTGCCACACTAACGTAGCCACTGCTTCACCTGTGTCGGTCTACGTCGGACAGGTCCCTCACAGCTTATGCTACCTAAACAGGGTATCCCCAGATCCGGGTTAGGATCTATGTAACTCCCATGCAACCCACAAAGTTAAAGCAGACAAATCAATACAATTGAAAACACAGTTATGAACTACCCTAAGGTACACCTCACTTTATAAAGATATCCCCAGCAGAGTCGCCAGTTCTGTGATCGGTGGATCTGGAACTGACTGTTTAACGCTGGTTCGCGAAATGTCGCAGAAGCAAGAGTCGTCACCGTCTTTTATTTTCTCCAAATGGAAAGGACAAAAACACAGAAAAATTCCTTATAGAGATTGCTCTCGGTTCGGGAGGTAGGTTATAGAAAGGGAAGGTGTTAGCACCCTTTCTATCCATGGTTATCCATGGGCTCTTAGATACTTGCTCATTGTGTTTTCAAAAATGGTTTGTTTGCCTTTCAACTGTGGGTTTTAAAAAGTTTCTTTGAAAATTCCAGTTCGACTCTTGTATCGGTCCTCAAGAGTGTTTGCAAAATTGCTTTCGAAAGCTTTTTGAAAATGTGTTGGTGTGAAAAGTATTTTTTGATTTGTTTTGAAGTTTAGAGCAAGTATCTAGAGTCGTCTACCTACCCTAAGGAATTCGTCTGTGTAAATGTCCTTTAAAGTAGTGCCCTCCCACCATTGAGAGGTAGGTAGCACCACTGTTGGAGTTGTTCGGGTCAATTCGAGGTTCGGGACATGGTGATCACCAGAGCAATGGGAAGACACCTTAGAAGCTACCCTCATGCCAGGTTCCCGGATCATGAGGACTTACTAAGACATCCTCTACTCGACGATCACCTTTCGAGAGGCAAGGCAACAGTGAAGCGTACCCTAGGGGTGGTGTGTGATTTGTGTGTCATGTTCAGATATTTTGTCTTTTGTCATGCCATTGGTGATCTAGCGTTTGTTTTTATTTTTGTCTATACATTCTTTCATGCCTTGATTAACAGTTACAAAATTGCGGAAAGTAAAAGATTCTAAGCTATTACAAAAGGCGCGGGTCCACATCGCCAAGATTTCTTGAACCCGATTTGGCAGAAAAATAAAGGAATTAAAAGAAAAGTGCAAGAAATTAATTTACAAGGCCTTGGGAGAGATACATAAATATTAAAAGAAATAAAATAAATATGCGAATTAAATAGGAATTAAGACGAGGGCGTTGGACCCTTTTTGCAAAATTAAATTAATGATGGAATTAATTAATTAAAAAAAGAAAAGAAATTGTTTTTGGTATTTTATGATTTTTATGGGAAAAAGAATTTAATGCAATTAAACCTAATTCTATAGTTTTTTTATTTTGTTATGAAAACATATTAAAGTTTTAACCTAAAATTAACCCTAATTAATTTACATATAATTAAATTACAAAAAATAAATATTTAATATTTAATTACTATGGGGGAAAAATAAAAGGGATAAAAAATTTAATTAAACCCTAGTTCTACAAATTTTAAATTAATTAAGAAAACATTACTATTAAACCTAATTTAATAACTAAATTTAATTAATGCAATTTATTTATAAAAATACTAAAATAAAATATTTATTATATTTTTTCTCTTTTCTGATTTTTTATGTGTTTTTTATATATTATGAAAATATGAAATTAATTAATAAAACAATAATTAAAAGAAAGTATAAATAAAAAAAAAATAAAGAAAGCAAAAAATTGGCAAACCTAGGGGGGTATCTGTCCCCAAAGTGGAGGTTTTTCTTCAGTAATCTGGGCCCAATGCATTTTTGGCCTCATTGACTATTGCGTTGGCACGTATACGCGTTGACTAGAGTTCAACGTGCTCTCCAGATCATGGCCTTTGATTTGATGCCCTGGTACGCGTGGATGGCCAGATTTTGAAAGTATACGGTAGTCCAATACATTGAATCTGCACATGAACATTATATGAAGAAAAATATGAAAGGGGGTGAGGACCTGGGGCTCGAACCCAGGTCCTATGGTTTACAAACCAACGCGCTTGCCATCCCTGCTGTTTTGCTTATCTGTAAATAATATAATTAATAAACATAATAAAGCAAACATGCGTTAGTGCTTTGTTTTCCGCGCGAAAGTTTAAACCAACCAATTTCTCCTTGCCACCTAGTCATCTTCCTTATTGTTTTATTTTTCCTGAAACACAAAAACATAGGCCACGGTTTTCATATTGTTCCCTTAGGCCCTTTCCTGGAAAATAGCGAATGGCCCAGGGATGCTCATAAATTGAGCGCGAGGGTGGCCTTGTGATCGTCCAATCATGCTTGATTCATTGGTCTAAGTCCTGAAGGCTAATTTTTCCTTAAACGAAAACCCCCAATTCCAAGCTTCACAAACCCTAAATATTGTTAATGGTAGAATCGCATATAGTATACAAAAACGCAATTAAAGTAGATGGTTAGCTTCAGAACACATCATATAGTAAGAATCCATTAAAATTATGCAATGAAAATGTTTAAATCTCAAAACACGATTATGAAAAAAAGTGAGAAAAGTTGGACTTCTGTACAATGATTCAAAGGGTTAGCGACTGTGTTCTTGATCCAGGAAGGTTCCTTGATGTCCCAGGAATGTGATAGGATCGTTGTTTTGGCTTGAATCAAACTCTAACCCTGTTTTCAGTTTTGAGATTTTTCACCAAAAAGTCAAGTTTTCTAATGGAGTTTCTGCGCAGCTTTTTTGTCAATGAGCATGAGGGTTTTGATCAGGCTTATGTATGGAGTGAATTAGGGTTAAAAAACTTGATCAAAATCCATGAATTAATGAATATGATATTTGATTTTTAAACCATGATTTTCAAATCTTTTTCACATGCTTTTTGATACAAATCACATCCAATTCCATTGGTTCTTTCCATATTTGGCTAGGCACGAAATCTTGAGGATATAATATGCATAAAAAGATTTAAAACCTAAGTTTAGTATTTTTCATGTATTTATTTTAATTTAAATGAATTATTAATAATAAAAATCCAAATAAATAAATAAAAAATGATAAAAACTTCCCTTTGGGCCAAGTGGTCGTGCACATGCCTTGGATGATGAATTGTGGAAGAAAAATAGGCCCATTAGCAATTTTAGGTCATTTGAAGCAATGTTGACTTTTCAAAATATCCAAAAATTTCCCAACTTCCACAAGGCATAACTTGCTCAATTTTTAAGCTTTGCTCATGTTATTGGACATTTTGGAAAGGTCTTTGAGTCCTCTAACCAATGTCTTTGGTCCCATGTCATTTTGATTTACCAATCTCAAGTTATGGCCTTTGACTTAAAGTCCCTTTTTGTTAACTTTTGAAAATGACCTATAATGTTGAAATTGATAACTTTTTGTGAGAGCATTTCTTGGACTTGGAGTATGAAGATGAGTTGTGGTAAATGTCTTTCTCTTCAAAATGAGCTTTGGATGGAATTTTTCTGATAATCCATGTGAAAGTTATGCCCTGGTCAATTTATAGTTGACTTTTTCAACTGTCCAAATAAGGAAACTTTTGCATCTTAATGATTTTTGAGCCAAGCTTTGAGAATCATGATCAAGCATTGATCAAATGATGTTTGTGGCTTCAAAATGAGATGTTGACCAAAAATTTGAACTTTTGACTGTCAAATGACCATTTTGCCCCTACAGTTGACTGTAGTGCAATTAGGGTTTTTGACTGTGCAATTTTGTGCTGAAAGTCTTGAAACTTGGTATGAGGATGCTTGACCATATTTATAGGCATGTGAGACTTGATTGGACCTTTGGAAACTTCATTTTCTTGATCAGGGCCAAAACCCTAATTTTGACTGTTCATGAGGCTCTTACACTGTGCAACCCTTGGGGAATTTTGAAGCTTGACTTGGCAAATCCTTGAAGAATATGGGAGGGCAAATTTTGGGGTACAACACTTGTCCTCAAGCAAAAGTAAAAATGAAAATCACTGACGCACAGTTAAACACAGATATAAGAACATACATCACTTCGTACCGGGTTGCAAGTTGAATTTTTCATTAGAGAATTTAAGTCGAACTTAAACACCAAAGTTACCGTAGGAACACTGGACAACCCCATTTAAGCAGACCAATTTAAGTCATGTCATTATAGCTTAACCTAATACTACGTTTTATTTCACCCGTTTTCATTCTAGCGCAATCACATTAAGCCCTTTACCTTACACGCACATAGTGGAGTAACTGGTTAGTGAATTTGATCTTAGTAAGCCAGCTAGGAGTTCTGGTAATTTAATCATATGGTACTCCCTTTTTCCAATTAAAAATTGCGGGGGATCGAACCGTAATTCGCCCTACCAAGTTCAGCACCAGGGACCACTGAACCAATTTATAATGGATTATTTTGCATTTAAATTTATAGTTTCTGCAACTGTTGGATTAAATGATCTGGTAAGGACCATCTAACTTAATAAGTGCATCTTCAGATAAAAGCAATTTCTTAAGAATATTTGATCAATCACTTATATTCATCAGCTCTCCACGTAGTTTGTGTTTATGGCGGTGCCGACTGCTTAATAAACTACTCGGGGCTAATCTAAAACTAAGTTTTAAAGGTTTTGGTATAATAAGTACTTAAATCGATCCAACACATCGGGGGTTTTGAAGTGTTAAGACGATAGCAATTTTGCTAAGTTGCTCGAATTCTTATTTATAATAGGCAACCTTAATACTAGTTGAATAATGTTTATAAATGCGTGTTAAAATTGTTTTATTTTATTCGTTATGGCTCAAGAAATAGGGGGAATTCGAGTAAGCACAAATTTTTGCATAAGAGATTAAAATTTGCATAAATAAGTATTTTATTGAATTGAAATTTTGCAATACAAGAAAAGAAATAAAAGGAAAAAATACCACAAAGAGAGCAAAGGAAATAGAAATGAACAAGGAAATGATCTGACTCCCCTATACTAAAAAGGAGCAATGTCCTCAATGTGATAAAAACAAAGGAGAATCAGATGAAAAGAGAAAGGCGATCACTCGTTGCTTTGAGAATCATGATTTCTTGTTCTTCGTCCTCTAGTACGAGGTCTTCGTCGTACGTCAGAATCAGAATCATTAAGATGAAGTGCGTCTGCTATGCGAGCTTGCAAAGATTCGAGGTTACGATCATGGCGAAAGGCATATTCTTGTTGTTCGCGTCGCATCTCTTGTTGGTGGCGATGTACTTCTTGTACGAGACGTAAAGTCTCAGCTTGGTTTTGTTGCATGGCATGAAACAACTGATCTTGACGAAGCATATGAGCCTGCATAGCTGCGAAGTTTGCAGCGGGATTATTTGGTTGTTGGGCGGCAGGTGCATCAATAGCATAACGCCAATTGGCGCGGACTCGGACGTCGATACGATTCGGACAAGGTAACACAAAATCAGGAATTTGACGACGATTTATCACTAATGTAAACCGGCCATCATGTCTTGGAGAGATTATATGGGAATCTCGGCAATAGATGACATCAAGAAGAGTGGCTGGCATCATATATTGTAACAAAGAAAATAGCTCGGCGGAAAGGCCTAAAGCATATGCTAAAGATGTGATGATGCCTCCAAAAACAAAGGGATTAGTACCTGCTGCATTCACGCATGTGTGGATGTGACTGAGCAAGAAAGGAGCGACGTTGACAGCCTGACCATTAAGGGCACAGAAAATGATGAACAGCTCATTTTGGTTGACCTTGTGATTATTGGTCCGACCAAAGATGGTGTTAGCAAGAACGCGGTGAAAGTACCTTAATGCAGGGTTATGTATTTGAGAAGCATAGAGGTCGCGCCAAATTTTCGTGGTTTGACCGGTTAGATCATTCCATAAGGAGAAGCCGACTTGATCCCAAGAAAGATCGTGGTCATCGTTGAAAGGCTTGTAATGAACATGCTCGCCGCGAGTGAAAGATAAGAGTTCAGCGACTCTTTCTTGATCAAGAGAGTACTCTTGGTTAAACATGCGAAAGTTGGCGGTTCCGGTTATGTAGGGATCATCGACAGATGTTGTGTAAGAGAAGGAACTAAGAAATTCAAGCACGAGTGGTTCATAGGTTGGACATGAGTTTGTGCAGAGACTGGTTAAACCGGTGTTATTGAGCATGAATACGATGCTATTGGTCATTCCTAAGGTTTCCAAACACTCCGAACTTACGTATTTTGTAGGAACGACGGAACGGGTATAGAATTTTTTATACTTTTGTTGTTGTTGGCCGTCGTCGTTATCGCGGAAAATGATATTGGATAGGTCGGGTGGTGGTCGGTCGGGCTTAACTTGTCTTTGGTTGTTTCGTGGAGCCATAGATGGATATGGGTTGAAGAAGGGAAAAGGTAGAAAATATGGGTGTAGGAGAGGAAATGGTAGAGATGGTTAGAAATGTTGTGAAATGAGAAAGAAGGATGAAGGGTATTTATAGTGGAGTGAGAGTTAAGAGTGATAAATTATAATAAGTGGGTGTTGGAAAATGGGAGGGAAAATATGAATGGGGATTAATGGTGGGAAGTGGAAAGAATATAATTTGAATGAAAATAAAGAGTGTTGAATTTTAATTAATTGGGGCTGAATGGGAAAACGAAACGGACAAGACAAGTAAATGCAAGGGAAGACCAACTTTTACTCTGCACGAAACACATGCTGAGGCGACCGTCTTGCACAGGAGACCACGCATGAGGCGTGCGTCTCAAAGCTGCATGGCGTGGGAACAGTTGGAGACGTGCGTCTCCAGTCAGCGTGTTAGGCTGAGGCGTGCGTCTCACTTTATTGGGAACAAGCCAGCGTGTGAATGACAAGGGACAGTATGCAAAGAATAAAAAGGAATCTCACTTGCAAAGTAGAATGATACGGATAACGCAGGAGCCAGAAAAAGGAATATATTTAAAAATTGTAGCAACAAATAAGAATGTGTTGTACCCCAAAATTTGCCCTCCCATATTCATCAAGAATTGTCAAAGTCAAGGTCACAAAATTCCCCAAGGACTATGCAGTTCAACTGTCTCCTAGACAGTCAAAACTAGGGTTTGTGTCCTGATCAAGAAAATGAAGATTTCAAAGGCCCAATCAAGTCTCATATGCCTACAAAGATGGTCAAGTATCCTCATACAAAATTTCAAGGCATTCAGCTCAAAATTGCACAGTCAAAACCCTAAATTGCACTACAGTCAACTGTAGGGGCAAAATGGTCATTTGACAGTCAAAAGTTCAAATTTTTGGTCAACATATCATTTTGAAGCCACAAACATCATTTGATCAATGCTTGATCATGATTCTCAAAATTTGGCTCAGAAATCATCAAAGATACAAAAGTTGCTATATTTGGACAGCTGAAAAAGTCAACTGAAATTGACCAGGGCATAACTTTCACATGGATTATCAGAAAAATTCCATCCAAAGCTCATTTTGAAGAGAAAGACATTTCCTACAATTCATCTTCATGTTCCAAACCCAAGAAATGCTCTCACAAAAAGTTATCAATTTCAACATTATAGGTCATTTTCAAAAGTCAACAAAAAGGGACTTTAGGTCAAAGGCCATAACTTGAGATTGGTAAATCAAAATGACATGGGACCAAAGGCATTGGTTAGAGGACTCAAAGACCTTTCCAAAATGTCCAAGAACATGTGAAAAGCTTAAAAATTGACCAAGTTATGCCTTGTGGAAGTTGGGAAATATTTAGGAATTTTGAAAAGTCAACATTGATGCAAAAGGCCTAAAAATGCAAATGGGCCCATTTTTCTTCCAAGTTTCTTCATGCCAAGCCTATGCACGACCATTAGGCCCAAAGGGAAGTATTCTCATATTTTTTAATTATTTATTTGAATTTATATTAATATTAATTCATTTAAATAATTTTAATACATGAAAAATATAAATTTGACCTAAAAAAATCTTTTTATGCACATTCCAAGGTCAATATTTCGTGCACTTCCCAATTAAGCAAGTTTTGATGAGATTTGAGCATGATTGAGTCAAAAACTATGAAAAAAGATTTGGAAAAGATATGAGGAAATCAAATATGTGAAAACAATGAATGCCTTGGATTTGGATCAATTTTTCCAACCTAATTGCTTCCTTACATATACAGGAATGTAAACCTAATAAAAAAAGACTGCAAGCTGCGCCCCAAGAACCATTTACACATTGAAATTTTTCATAAACACTCAAGAACTGAAAAGTGCCTTAGAGGTCGATTCAAGCATCAACTTTCATTCCATTAGCATCCTGAAGCACCACTGGACGTTTCTCAATCATTAACATCAACCAAAACACCCTGAATTGGTACCCCTAAGTCAAACTGTGCCTCAAAAATTCTGAAATCGTATAGCATGATTTAAGCATATTTGTGCATTTTTATTTATGTATTCATGATCACAATGATGTTTCTAAGCTAACTGATATGTTTGATTGCATTTTCATTAGCCATACGTGAATCCACCATGCGCGTTTTTTAGGGTTGCAGGTTTTTCAAATTAGGGTTTTTACACTGAAGCAAAATTAGGAGTTGAGGTTAAGACCATTGCAATCAGCGTGTTCCCATGAACAAGAAACATATCTCGCGAACAATTTATGAAGCCCATGGTTCTAATCGCTATTTTTCAATAGACACCTTTTTGCAACGCTACGAAAACCGTTCCCATAGTGTTTTGTTTTACAGGGTGAGGAAGACGAAGGCATCGTGTCAATTGGTGATAGGTCCATTCGAATTTCGCGCGTTTTCCATCCACTAACACTATGTTTTATTTATTATGTTTACGCGTTATTATATATTAAATGACAAGCGCTTGGTTCAGTGGTAACATGTTGTGCATGTAACATCAAAGACCTGGGTTCAAGTCCCAGGTCTGGCAAATACTCAATATTATTTTTCAATAATTGATCCTATGCAGCGCTAACGTCCCAGTATACCATGCACACTCAAAAATTAACTAGCCACGCGTCCTGGAGATCTAATCAAAGGTTCAGGTTGATGGCATATCATGGATGTAAGTCAACGTAGCTGTAGGCTGTCCAAAAGGTCAACGAAACTCAAAGCTATTGGGCCAGAATTCCCAGGCCTGAACCTCCTAAAATTGGGGCTACACCCCACCCTGGTTTGCATTTTTTATATTTTTCTTCTTACCTCTATTTTTGTTGTTTTATTTATTTTATTGTCTTAATTTAGTTAATTATTTTTACAAAATATAAAAACATTCAAAAATCAGAAAAAGACCAAAAATAATAATTTTTATATTATAATTATTTTCATAAATAAATGTTTGTAATTATTTAGTTTAAATTAGGTTATAAATTTAATTCTTTTAATAACTAAAATCCAAAAATAGAATTTAGGTTTAATAACTTTTTATTTTCTTTTTTTAATTTTCCCCTTTTTCAGAATAGTAATATTATTTATTTATTTTCATAAATTAAAAATTGCATGTAAATTAACTTAGATATTAAATTAGGTTAAAAAATTCAACCTTTTTCATAATAAATAAAAATATTAGAATTAGGGTTTGCCGTTTAATTTAATTTCAATTAACTCCTTTTTCTCATTAAATCTAAAAACACAAAAATATCATTTTCATTTAATTTTAATTTTAAATTCCTTATTAATTTTAATTGTTTGCAAAAGGGTCCAACGCCCATTGTTTTGATTTAATTGCGCATTTTATTTTATGTCGTTTAATTAATTTTGTATCTCTCCCAAAGCCATGTAACTTTACTTTCCGCACTTTATTACTTCGCATTATTTATTTTCCGCTAAATCGGGTCCGGTTTAATTTGGCGATGTGGACCCGCGCCGTTTGTAATAGCTGTAGATTTATTTTCCCGCAACTTTATAACTGTTAAATATGCATGCAAGAATGAATGGCCCTAATTAAAATCAAGCGTAGAACACAACAAACATGACAAGACAAATAACTGAAACATGACACACAATTCGCACACACCACCCCTAGGGTACGCCTCACTGTTGCCTTTCGAAAGGTGATCGTCGAGTAGAGGACGTCTTAGTAAGTCCTCATGATCCGGGAACCTGGCATGAGGGTAGCTTCTAAGGTGTCTTCCCATTGCTCTGGTGATCACCACGTCCCTAAAACTCGAATTGACCCGAACACCTCCAACGGTGGTGCTACCTACCTCTCAATGGTGGGATGGCACTACTTTTAAAGGACATTTACACAGACGAATTCCTTAGGGTAGGTAGGTTCTCAAGGATACTTGCTCTAATCTCAAAACAAACTCAAAAAAGACTTTTCACACTGACACTTTTCAAAAGCTTTCAAAACAAACTTTTCAAACACTCTGACGTACGAGTCGATCTGAAATTTTTCAAAAGAAACTTTTAAACCCACATTGAAAAGCAAGCAAACAATTTTGAAAACACATTGAGCAAGTATCTAAGAGCCCATGGATAACCATGGATAGAAAGGGTGCTAACACCTTCCCTTTCTATAACCTGCCTCCCGAACCGAGAGCGATCTCTTTAAAGGAATTTTTCTGTGCTTTTGTCCTTCCAAATTGGAGAAAATAAAAGACGGTGGCGACTCTTGCTTCCGCGACATTCTCGCGAACCAGCGTTAAACAGTCAGTTCCAGATCCACCGATCACAGAACTGGCGACTCTGCTGGGGAATATCTTTTAAAGTGAGGTGTACCTTAGGATTAAGATCACTGTGTTTTCAATTGTCTTCTTTGCTTGCTTTAAATTGTGGGTTGCTTGGGAGTTACATAGATCCTAACCCGGATCTGGGGATACCCTGTTTAGGTAGCATAAGCTGTGAGGGACCTGTCCGGCGTAGACCGACACGGGTGAAACAGTGGCTACATTGGTGTGGCACCTTGGTCTGTACCGATATCCCTCGTGTTGAAACGGGGAGAATATGGGTCTTCCAAGGAGTCATTAAGCACCAACAACCTTAGAACCTTAAATGACTCAACTTGGCCATTAGAACAGTAGCAGTATGCTACGCCCATTGAGGCTAAACTCTCGTGATGGTTCTGGCCGCAAGAAAAGATTGCGATGCTGGAGTTATGACCGATTGAGGGTAGTCAATGATATTGGGATCCTCTAAGAACCCGGTTACTTTGATAGGACAGGTATGAACCAACAAACTGAAAGAGGGTAGTACCTAGACCTCATGCTGGTCTAAACTCTAAGGGTTTCTCTTGTGTGACTTGTGTGCCTTCGTACTTGACTAATTGCATGCATGTTATCTGACACATAAGCTACTTGCAGGTTTTGTTTATAGTCCTTAACTGGGACTCATAACAGGGTTTACTAGGTCTCTTGCAGGTTTTGTTTATAGTCTTTAATTGGGACTCATAACAAAGTATACTGAATTTCTTGCAGGGTTTGTCTATAGTCCTTAATTGGGACTCATAACAAAGTATACTGAATTTCTTGCAGGGTTTGTCTATAGTCCTTAATTGGGACTCATAACAGGGTTTACCTACATCACCCCATGCATAGCATGACATCATACCATTACATACATCCTAACCCATTTCAAGGATCTCAAGGGTTCGTGATGCAGGTCAGGATGAATCAAACATCTAGCAAGGGGCAAAGAGGATTTATTTTCCTCTAGCCAAGGTTGTCAGGGGCTATGACCCACTTGATATGGCGAGCTTTGACACTGGAAGAAGATTGCCCTAGCCAAGGATGCCAGGGGCTATGACCCACTGGATATGGTGAGCCTTTGACCCTTTGAAGAAGGACTCTCAATAATATGCAGTTCCTTCAATCAAGCTACAAAATGCAAACTCTAACAATTTTCTTGTTTATCCCACGAGGTCCTTGAAAACATTGCATACATATCATACATATCATTGCATAACAGGTACCCTTTGGACAGGTCACTTACCATCTCCGCTGTTTATTTCAGCAATGGCTTCCCAACAATATAACCAGGACCTTCTTGCTCAAGAGACTCGGTTCGGGGAAATCCTCCTGAATCTATCCGAGGGGCAAGAGGAGCTAAGGACACTTCTCATGGAGACCTTTGTCAGGAACAGTGCTGAGGATGAAAGGCTGAAACACCTACAAGCTGAGATGGATGCAATGAAAGCCCAAATGCTGGGGCAGAGGAATGCCATTCAAGGTTTAGCTCAAAGACAAGACGAGCTCCGGTTTCTCGTCAACCAACTGCTTCAGGGTAATCAACTGGGACAAACGTCTAAGGGTAAAAAGCCAGTCGTCGTTCGACCATCCTTGAGACAAAGAGGCAAGGAGAAAGCTCCTCATATGGCTTCAGTATCACCAATTCAGTATCGACCTCACCAGCTTCAGCCAGACAAGCCCAAAAGGCAATTCACCAAGCTCAACGTGTCGCTGCCTCAAGCCTTACAACAACTGCTGAGGTTGAACTTGTTAACTCTAAAGGATCCTCCTAAAAATCCCAACAGGACACCTTCAAGGTATGACCCCAACGCTCACTGCGCTTATCATTCTGACAGCCCGGGGCATGCTACAGAGGATTGTTGGACTCTAAAAAATAAGATCCAGGATCTGATCGAGGAGGGAGCTGTGGAATTCACCCGAGATGGCCAGGCTGAGTGCTTCTACCCTCCCTACAGGAGGCACCACTTGAAGTGACAAGCCCCGAGATTAGAAAATTTTTGTTCATTCGAATGTTCAAGTTGCAATTTTCTTTTGTTCAAACATTTACTCATGGCAAACATTGTTATTTCTTTAATGCATCGCATATGTCTGTTTGAAACAATATATTCGTATTCACTAAATGCAAATTATTTTCATGTTTTTTTTTATGTCAACTCTTGATTGAAAATTCTAAGCCTCTTGAGGGAGGATGACGAAAATAATACCGCGATCATTACAGTATGCTTTTGAACGGACCCCGCTGATGAGGTACAAGCATTGTTTCAATCCCTAAACACTGGAGTTATAAGGATGATAATCCCTCGTCAACCCCTCTGAGCCAAAGAAGTAGGAGTTTTTCTTTTCGAAATTTAAAACCCTTAATCATAACCTGGGGCAGGGTAGTCTCTCAGTTGATCCAAGTGCATAACGAATGGCACCGAAGAAGTCCTTACAAAAACAAAGAAAGACAGTGATGGTTCCGAATAATCAATAAAGAAAGGCAGTCATTATCTCAAAAAATAAAAAACCCATTAAGTCAAAACCCATGAAGGAGACTTACAGAACTGGAACTGACTGTTTAACGCTGGTTCGCGAGAATGTCGCGGAAGCAAGAGTCGCCACCGTCTTTTATTTTCTCCAATTTGGAAGGACAAAAGCACAGAAAAATTCCTTTAAAGAGATCGCTCTCGGTTCGGGAGGCAGGTTATAGAAAGGGAAGGTGTTAGCACCCTTTCTATCCATGGTTATCCATGGGCTCTTAGATACTTGCTCAATGTGTTTTCAAAATTGTTTGCTTGCTTTTCAATGTGGGTTTAAAAGTTTCTTTTGAAAAATTTCAGATCGACTCGTACGTCAGAGTGTTTGAAAAGTTTGTTTTGAAAGCTTTTGAAAAGTGTCAGTGTGAAAAGTCTTTTTTGAGTTTGTTTTGAGATTAGAGCAAGTATCCTTGAGAACCTACCTACCCTAAGGAATTCGTCTGTGTAAATGTCCTTTAAAAGTAGTGCCATCCCACCATTGAGAGGTAGGTAGCACCACCGTTGGAGGTGTTCGGGTCAATTCGAGTTTTAGGGACGTGGTGATCACCAGAGCAATGGGAAGACACCTTAGAAGCTACCCTCATGCCAGGTTCCCGGATCATGAGGACTTACTAAGACGTCCTCTACTCGACGATCACCTTTCGAAAGGCAACAGTGAGGCGTACCCTAGGGGTGGTGTGTGCGAATTGTGTGTCATGTTTCAGTTATTTGTCTTGTCATGTTTGTTGTGTTCTACGCTTGATTTTAATTAGGGCCATTCATTCTTGCATGCATATTTAACAGTTATAAAGTTGCGGGAAAATAAATCTACAGCTATTACAAACGGCGCGGGTCCACATCGCCAAATTAAACCGGACCCGATTTAGCGGAAAATAAATAATGCGAAGTAATAAAGTGCGGAAAGTAAAGTTACATGGCTTTGGGAGAGATACAAAATTAATTAAACGACATAAAATAAAATGCGCAATTAAATCAAAACAATGGGCGTTGGACCCTTTTGCAAACAATTAAAATTAATAAGGAATTTAAAATTAAAATTAAATGAAAATGATATTTTTGTGTTTTTAGATTTAATGAGAAAAAGGAGTTAATTGAAATTAAATTAAACGGCAAACCCTAATTCTAATATTTTTATTTATTATGAAAAAGGTTGAATTTTTTAACCTAATTTAATATCTAAGTTAATTTACATGCAATTTTTAATTTATGAAAATAAATAAATAATATTACTATTCTGAAAAAGGGGAAAATTAAAAAAAGAAAATAAAAAGTTATTAAACCTAAATTCTATTTTTGGATTTTAGTTATTAAAAGAATTAAATTTATAACCTAATTTAAACTAAATAATTACAAACATTTATTTATGAAAATAATTATAATATAAAAATTATTATTTTTGGTCTTTTTCTGATTTTTGAATGTTTTTATATTTTGTAAAAATAATTAACTAAATTAAGACAATAAAATAAATAAAACAACAAAAATAGAGGTAAGAAGAAAAATATAAAAAATGCAAATCAGGGTGGGGTGTAGCCCCAATTTTAGGAGGTTCAGGCCTGGGAATTCTGGCCCAATAGCTTTGAGTTTCGTTGACCTTTTGGACAGCCTACAGCTACGTTGACTTACATCCATGATATGCCATCAACCTGAACCTTTGATTAGATCTCCAGGACGCGTGGCTAGTTAATTTTTGAGTGTGCATGGTATACTGGGACGTTAGCGCTGCATAGGATCAATTATTGAAAAATAATATTGAGTATTTGCCAGACCTGGGACTTGAACCCAGGTCTTTGATGTTACATGCACAACATGTTACCACTGAACCAAGCGCTTGTCATTTAATATATAATAACGCGTAAACATAATAAATAAAACATAGTGTTAGTGGATGGAAAACGCGCGAAATTCGAATGGACCTATCACCAATTGACACGATGCCTTCGTCTTCCTCACCCTGTAAAACAAAACACTATGGGAACGGTTTTCGTAGCGTTGCAAAAAGGTGTCTATTGAAAAATAGCGATTAGAACCATGGGCTTCATAAATTGTTCGCGAGATATGTTTCTTGTTCATGGGAACACGCTGATTGCAATGGTCTTAACCTCAACTCCTAATTTTGCTTCAGTGTAAAAACCCTAATTTGAAAAACCTGCAACCCTAAAAAACGCGCATGGTGGATTCACGTATGGCTAATGAAAATGCAATCAAACATATCAGTTAGCTTAGAAACATCATTGTGATCATGAATACATAAATAAAAATGCACAAATATGCTTAAATCATGCTATACGATTTCAGAATTTTTGAGGCACAGTTTGACTTAGGGGTACCAATTCAGGGTGTTTTGGTTGATGTTAATGATTGAGAAACGTCCAGTGGTGCTTCAGGATGCTAATGGAATGAAAGTTGATGCTTGAATCGACCTCTAAGGCACTTTTCAGTTCTTGAGTGTTTATGAAAAATTTCAATGTGTAAATGGTTCTTGGGGCGCAACTTGCAGTCTTTTTTGATTAGGTTTACATTTCTGTATATGTAAGGAAGCAATTAGGTTGGAAAAATTGATCCAAATCCAAGGCATTCATTGTTTTCACATATTTGATTTCCTCATATCTTTTCCAAATCTTTTTTCATAGTTTTTGACTCAATCATGCTCAAATCTCATCAAAACTTGCTTAATTGGGAAGTGCACGAAATATTGACCTTGGAATGTGCATAAAAAGATTTTTTTAGGTCAAATTTATATTTTTCATGTATTAAAATTATTTAAATGAATTAATATTAATATAAATTCAAATAAATAATTAAAAAATATGAGAATACTTCCCTTTGGGCCTAATGGTCGTGCATAGGCTTGGCATGAAGAAACTTGGAAGAAAAATGGGCCCATTTGCATTTTTAGGCCTTTTGCATCAATGTTGACTTTTCAAAATTCCTAAAAATTTCCCAACTTCCACAAGGCATAACTTGGTCAATTTTTAAGCTTTTCACATGTTCTTGGACATTTTGGAAAGGTCTTTGAGTCCTCTAACCAATGCCTTTGGTCCCATGTCATTTTGATTTACCAATCTCAAGTTATGGCCTTTGACCTAAAGTCCCTTTTTGTTGACTTTTGAAAATGACCTATAATGTTGAAATTGATAACTTTTTGTGAGAGCATTTCTTGGGTTTGGAACATGAGGATGAATTGTAGGAAATGTCTTTCTCTTCAAAATGAGCTTTGGATGGAATTTTTCTGATAATCCATGTGAAAGTTATGCCCTGGTCAATTTCAGTTGACTTTTTCAGCTGTCCAAATATAGCAACTTTTGTATCTTTGATGATTTCTGAGCCAAATTTTGAGAATCATGATCAAGCATTGATCAAATGATGTTTGTGGCTTCAAAATGATATGTTGACCAAAAATTTGAACTTTTGACTGTCAAATGACCATTTTGCCCCTACAGTTGACTGTAGTGCAATTTAGGGTTTTGACTGTGCAATTTTGAGCTGAATGCCTTGAAATTTTGTATGAGGATACTTGACCATCTTTGTAGGCATATGAGACTTGATTGGGCCTTTGAAATCTTCATTTTCTTGATCAGGACACAAACCCTAGTTTTGACTGTCTAGGAGACAGTTGAACTGCATAGTCCTTGGGGAATTTTGTGACCTTGACTTTGACAATTCTTGATGAATATGGGAGGGCAAATTTTGGGGTACAACAGTTGCCCCTGTTCAATCTTCTTAGACCTGAGGATGCAGATTGGCTGACGTGCCTTTCGTAATCCGAGGGTAGAAGATGATTGGACACTAGAGTGCCCAGAAATTTGCGCTCACATAGTGGCAGTGTGATGGGAATGGGCTTATAGATGCCATTTGGAGATTGCCGGATAGGATGATGGGCTTATAGATGCCATCTGGATGTTAATCGCGTAGGAGGTTCTTTAGCTTGAACCTGCATACCTGCAAAAGAAAAAATGAGTACCTGACCCGTTGCAGGAGCTGATTTTTAGATGCTTGGTGTAGATATGTCCTGACTGGTTACAGGAGCTGAATCTGGAGCTTCAAACGCTGATGAGTGAACCAGGGATGGTTACTACCTTAGCATGAATGGTAAGAGAACCTTGGATGATTTTAACTTCAACAACGCTCGTTGAGAAAAATCTTGGCGGGAATTACCATCTTTGCAACATCGGGAAGAGAACCATAGGCAGTTATAATCTGAAAGGAATGATCACCTCACTCAACGTCGGAGAGGGAAACATCTGAAAAGGACTTACCACCTCACACACCGTCGGAGAGGGGACCATCTAAAAAGGGATTACTACCTCATACGCCGCTGGAGGGGGAACCATAGGGAGAATATCACCTCACACTCATCGTCGGAGAGGGAAACATCTGAAAAAGGGATTACTACCTCACACACCGCTGGAGAGGGAACCATAGGGGACTGCTGAGTCTTTATCAGAAAAATCTGTTGGGCATCGATTTAGCTGGACTAGAGGAGGTCTTGAAATATCTTCAACTGGAATAAGTGACAGAATGTTGCCATATCTGGTTTACATCTGGACTATATCTGGAAGGAGATCTGGAAGCAGCATCAGAACGTCACCATATCTGGATCATATCTGAAACTATATCTGAAGGATACCTGGAAGCAGTATCAGAACGTCACCATCTCTGGATCATATCCGAAACTATATCTGAAGGATACCGGGAAGCAGCATCAGAACGTCACCATCTCTGGGTCATATCTGAAACTATATCGAGGAGGAAATCTGGAAGCAGCATCAGAACGTCACCATCGCTGGGTTTACATCTGAAACTATATCTAGAAGGAATCTGGAAGCCGCATCAGAACGTCACCATCGCTGGGTTTACATCTGAAACTATATCTAGAAGGAATTCTGGAAGCAGTATCAGAACGTCACCATCGCTGGGTTTACATCTGAAACTATATCTAGAGGATACCTGGAAGCAGTATCAGAACGTCACCATCGCTGGGTTTACATCTGAAACTATATCTAGAAGGAATTCTGGAAGCAGTATCAGAACGTCACCATCGCTGGGTTTACATCTGAAACTATATCTAGAAGGAATTCTGGAAGCAGTATCAGAACGTCACCATCGCTGGGTTTACATCTGAAACTATATCTAGAAGGAATTCTGGAAGCAGTATCAGAACGTCACCATCGCTGGGTTTACATCTGAAACTATATCTAGAAGGAATTCTGGAAGCAGTATCAGAACGTCACCATCGCTGGGTTTACATCTGAAACTATATCTAGAAGGAATTCTGGAAGCAGTATCAGAACGTCACCATCGCTGGGTTTACATCTGAAACTATATCAAGAATGAATTGCGATAATTGATAGTAATTGATCTTTTTCCTGAAAAGGTAAAACATAATTGTATGCAAAATCATGATGCATGAACTGTACGTCTTCAAAATCAATGAGATTAGCGTAGTGTGATGCATATGCATGCTATGATGTATGTGACGTTTTATGAATGTATGTTTGTCTAAGAAAATAAATCCTTGACGGGTGCCGGGAAGTCGTATCCTGGGCTGATGTGGAAGAATAGGTTTTGCTTCCGCCGGGGATGATAGTTGCAAGAATTCCGATAGGAGAAGATAACTCTATTGGGGAATAAACTTGGCGAATGGGTTACTCTGCGGGGAGACAAATACTCTAGTAATCTTGCTGAGAAGCAATACCCTGTGGGGAGAAGCTTTTGTTGAATTGTTGAGGATGATTCGTTGAGGATACCTTGCTGTATTGGAAGTATGAATAGACTTCGCTGGGGGTAGGAAGACTGTGTCAACGACGTTCTTTCCGTGGCTTTTGGCTGAGGATAACCCAGTTATATCCTGTTAAGGAAATATCTCTTTGAATAAAGCCGGGCGACGCGTTCGTGCCTTGCGAGGGGAGAAGCTTCCAGAATTTACTGGGGGTACGCTTATTGCTTGGGGATATGAATTCCAACTTTCCTGGGGGACTGGATCGGACTCTCCTGGGGAATTTTGATATGCTGGGGAAGTGATCTTCAACGGAACCTATCCTGATACCTTGGAGGGTAGAACAATCAGATTGCTTAGACCGCTCTTTATTGCCCCTGTTTCTATGGGGGAAGCACTTGTGGGGTACTGATAGTGGTTGATGGACAAACCTTCTTCTGGTAGACAGATGGAAGGACATAGTCGTACGTTTTAATCCCTAACTTTTGCCTGGACCTCCCTTTCGGGTTTTCAGTCCACCGGGATACCCATTTTTGCTCAAGCCGCCTTTTCAGGTTTTCGACTTGCCGGGTGTACAGATTTTTTTCATTTCATCCCTTATTTTTGCCCGAACCCTTTTGGTTCGCCGGGAAGCCCTTATTTTTGCCTAGGTGTGTCAACCTAGCGGGTCTTTGATTTTGCGTAGTATTTTCCGACTATGTCCACGCACTTAGAATGCAGGTAGGTGCCCCTGGCTGCTTGTGTTGTCATATTACCAGAAGGTGTCTGATCGTGCAAGATTCGTTGCTGGAGTGCCCCAAGTGACTCAGGCAGAGATTTGCCCCAGGCTTTTTGGCTTTTTGAGAGATCCTCTGGATCTTGACTTAACTGTCCCAGATGGTAGACCATGATCATGCCGTGCCCCTTGATTAGAGATACTCTTGTTCACTAGGTATTTCTCGTGCGAATTTCCCTGCTGTTCAAACAAAAGTCATATGCAAACAAAATTATGTCAAAAATGCAAAGCTTATGTCTGTCTTGAAGATTTTGAAAATGCGTTCTTTTTCATAAAACAAATGAATGTTTGTAAAACGTGATGTCAACTCCGTATTTTCCGTAAGCCTTCAGGAGTCAGGATACCTTTCGTAACAGTATGCTTTCGAACTAACCCATGCTTCAGCTAGGACTTTTAAGGGTTATAACGTGGCCTGGTTCATGGTTTAAGAAACCAAGGATAAAGGCTCAAATTATTTGTACCCACCCGCTCTTCGTGATGTTCTCCAAACCTAAACTCAGTTGATCGTGCGTTAGACCTTGCTTGAGTCTTTGCTTTGATGTTCCAATAATGGTTCAGATGTTGATAACTTATTTTGAATAGGCAGTCTTTTTTTTTGCTTTGGTTGAGGGTTTGTGAGACCTCTTTCTTGATTTTGTTATCCCTTTCTTTTTTTGCTTGAACTGTTTCCTTTTTTGGAATTACAGCCAGCGGGATGCCCCAGTTTCATAAGTCCCCTTTGTAGGTTTAGAATTTTTGGGCTTTTCATTTATGAATTTTGATGATGACTGCCTGTCCTTTTGATTGTTCTGAACCATCACTGTCTTTGTTCGTTTTGTAAAGATCTCTTCGGTGCCATTCGTCATGCACTTGGATCAACTGAGAAACTACCCTGCCCCAGGTTATGATTAAGGGTTTCAATTTTCGAAAATAAAACTCCTACTTCTTTGGCTCTGATGGGTTGACGAGGGATTATCTTCCTTATTACTCCAGTGTTTAGGAATTGAAACAATGCTTGTACCTCATCAGCGGGGTCTGTTCAAAAGCATACTATAATGATCGCGGTATCGTTTTCGTCATCCTCCCTCAAGAGGCTTAGAATTTTAGATCCAGAGTTGACATCAGAAAAAATATGAAAGGATATTTGAACATAATGAAAACAATTGTATTAATTTCCAAAACAGACATATGCAATGCATTAATAGAATAAAAGAGTTTGCTATGACATTAATTGTTTGTATAAGCAAAGAAAAATACAACTCAAAAATTCAAATAAACAAAAGGCTTCAATGATTGGGCGACGGAGCAGTGATTATGTTCGGAGTCTCAGACACTTCAAACTGAATCTCCCCGGCGTCGATCATGTCTTGAATTTTGTTCTTGAGAGGCCAGCAGTTGTCTGTAGTATGCCCCGGGCTATCAGAATGATATGCGCACCTATCGTTGGGATGATAGTTGGGTGCAGAAGTGTTCGGATTCCGAAGAGGAGCCCTTAAGGTGATCAGCCCTGCCTTCAACATTTGTTGCAGTGCTTGATCCAACGACATGTTGAGTTTGGTGTACTGCCGTTTCTCCTTGCGCTGCTGCCCCTGTCCTTGTTGAGCAGGTCCAGGGCTGGAGATCTGGATTGCCCCTGCCTCATGACGGCCTTTTTTACCGTGCACTGCATTGGATTCCTTCTTTCCATGATGAGACTTCTTATCAGAAGGTGCAGCCTCTTGAATTTTCCCAGACCGGATGCCAGCTTCAATTCTCTCCCCAGTCAAGATAAGGTCTGTGAACCCAGCAGAAGAATTCCCGATGAGATGGTTGAAAAATGGCCCAGATAGGGTCCCCAAGAACATGTCCACAAGTTCCCGATCAGTCAGAGGTGGTTGTACCCTTCCAGCAAGATCCCTCCATTTCTGCGCATATTCTTTAAAACCTTCACTTGATCCTAACGACATACCCTGGAGTTGGGTACGCGTGGGAGCAAGGTCGGCATTATATTGATACTGCTTGTAGAAAGCAGTAGCCAACTCCTCCCAGTTACGAACTTTGGTCCCATCCAGCTGATAGAACCATTCGAGATGAGTCCCTGAAAGACTCTCCTGGAAGAAGTGGATCCATAAATTCTTGTCCACCGTATATGGCTGAATCTTCCGAACATAGGACCTCAGATGCAGCTTGGGGCAAGATGCCCCGTCATACTTAGTAAAGGATGGTGCCTTGAACTTCCGGGGAATAACCACACCAGTTGACAGACCCAAATCTCTAAGATCCAGCCCAGGTGCCTGTTGCACCTCCATAGCCTTCATCCTGTCCTCCAACTGTTTATACTTGTCCTCAGCTGGAGGGTACTGTTCATCGTCGAAATCTGTTTCATTGTCAGAGACCTCTGGACTGGGCACCCTTTCCTCTGGATGACTGCTTTTTCCCACAGATGGGGTTGTCCTTTCAGTTTCAACATGCGGTGTATTCCCAGATCTGCGTCTAGGGCTGAACAGAACCGTCCTCTTCTTTTTCTTGTCCTTCTTCAAAAGGAGAGCCTTCAGGTCTTGTTGCCCCTGGGTCAAATTCATAATCAGCTCTTGGAACTGGGCGTTCTGAGCCTGGAGGTCCTTGATAGTCTGCTCGGCTGATGATTCAGGATTCATGACGGTCGGCTGAAATAAACAGCGGAGAAGGGTAAGCAACCTGTCAAAGTGATACCTGCAATGCAATGAGATGTATGACATGCATGTAGTGATTTCAAGGATCTCGCGGGGTAAACAAAAATTGTTAGAACTAGGTAGCTTGATTGAGGGAACTTCATGTTTGCTGAGATTCCTTCTTCAAGGGTCAAAGGCTCACCATATCCAGTGGGTCATAGCCTCTGACAACCTTGGCTAGAGGAAAATAAATCCTCTTTGCCCCTTGCTGGGATAGTTGTTCATCATGACCTGCATCACAAGCCCTTGAGATCCTTGAAATGGGTTAGGGTGTATGCAATGGTATGCAATGGTATGATGTCATGCTATGCATGGGGTGATGTAGGCAAACCCTGTTATGAGTCCCAATTAAGGATTATAAACAGACCCTGCAAGAAATTCAGTATACTTTGTTATGAGTCCCAATTAAGGACTATAAACAAAACCTGCAAGAAACTTAGTACCCTGTTATGAGTCCTTGTTAAGGACTATAAACAACACCTGCAAGAAATTTGGTAAACCCTGTCATGAGTCCTAGTTAAGGACTATAAACAAGACCTGCAAGAAAACTTAGTACCCTGTTATGAGTCCCAACTAAGGACTATAAACAAAACCTGCAAGCAGTTAGTACACCCTGTTATAAGTCCCAATTAAGGACTATGAACAAAACCTGCGAGCAGTTAGTACACCCTGTTATAAGTCCCAATTAAGGACTATGAACAAAACCTGCGAGCAGTTAGTACACCCTGTTATAAGTCCCAATTAAGGACTATGAACAAAACCTGCAAGAAATTTAGTACCATGTTATGAGTCCCAATTAAGGACTATAAACAAAACCTGCGAGAAACAAGTGTCAGGTAACAAGCACGCAGATAGTCAAGTACGAAGGCACACAAGTCACACAAAAGAGCCCTTAGGGTTCAGGCCAGCATGAGGTCTAGGTATTACCCTCTTGAAGTTGGTGGGTTCAACCTGTCCTAATCAAAGTAACCGGGTTCTAAGGTTCCCAATATCACGGGATTGCTTTCATTGTTCATCGTTTCGATTTAGCCACTGAACTGGCGACCGAAATATTCCAGGAAAGCAACCCTCAATTGAGTGTAGTATCGAGTATCAACCAACCTCGGACTGCACCAAAGTCAGTTATCTCACTACCCTAAAGAGGCCAAGATAGTTCAATTAAGGTTCCTAAGGTCTGTTGATGCTTCACGACACCACGCGGAGGCCCCGTACTCTCCTTGACTGAACTCAAGGGTTACCGGTACACACCAAAGTGCCACATCAACGTAGCAGACTGTTTCAACCATGTCGGTATACCCCGCACAGTTCCCTCACAGCCTTGTTGCTACTTTCTAAGAAAGGTATCCCCAGATCCGGGTTTAGGATCTTATAGAACTCCCAAGCAACCCACAATTTAAAGCACACAAGGAAAACAATTGAAAACATAGTTATGACCTAGCCCTAAGGTACACCTCACTTTAAGTTTATTCCCCAGCAGAGTCGCCAGTTCTGTGATCGGTGGATCTGGAACTGACTGTTTAACGCTGGTTCGCGAGAATGTCGCGGAAGCAAGAGTCGCCACCGTCTTTTATTTTCTCCAATTTGGAAGGACAAAAGCACAGAAAAATTCCTTTAAAGAGATCGCTCTCGGTTCGGGAGGCAGGTTATAGAAAGGGAAGGTGTTAGCACCCTTTCTATCCATGGTTATCCATGGGCTCTTAGATACTTGCTCAATGTGTTTTCAAAATTGTTTGCTTGCTTTTCAATGTGGGTTTAAAAGTTTCTTTTGAAAAATTTCAGATCGACTCGTACGTCAGAGTGTTTGAAAAGTTTGTTTTGAAAGCTTTTGAAAAGTGTCAGTGTGAAAAGTCTTTTTTGAGTTTGTTTTGAGATTAGAGCAAGTATCCTTGAGAACCTGCCTCCCGAACCGAGAGCGATCTCTTTAAAGGAATTTTTCTGTGCTTTTGTCCTTCCAAATTGGAGAAAATAAAAGACGGTGGCGACTCTTGCTTCCGCGACATTCTCGCGAACCAGCGTTAAACAGTCAGTTCCAGATCCACCGATCACAGAATGCAATAATACTAATATTTTTATAAGATAATATTTTTATATGATATAATATATTAAGCTGCAACATTATAATTATAAGAAAATAACATCAATTGCTTTTAGAATGAGGATCAAATTTGCTTACAATTTAAGAATCAAGTATTTGGAAAGTAAAACATAATAATAAAAAGAACATAACGAAAATATTGCAATTTCTAATAAAATCAAACTAAGCTAAACTAAATAAAATGAACTACTTAAAAGCTCTAGCCACTAGATGGTCCTGCCTTAGGAGCGGAGGAAGAATGAAAGTAAGCGAAAACTTCTTGAAATTACGCAGAAACAGTATCCATAAAACCAAAGAAATCGGTTCGCAAACTAGTCAAATCGTCCCTTAAAGCCTGATGTTCCACCTGGAGAGCGTGGATGGCAGTCGCATAATCAATGGTAGGAGCCTCATGCATAACAGTGTCAGGAGCAACAGAGTGAGCGGTAGAATCGTGCTGAAGAGGGCCCATATCATAATAACTTGGAGGAGCAGTGGGATCTTCCTCAGAATCTTCCAAAACCTTATAATCTTGCGGAGTCTCAGGAGTGCTGGGCGGAGAAGGCTGCTGATCAAGACCAAAAAGCCAGTTGGCTTTGTTATGCACACTCGTAGCAGGGTTAGGCAAGGTAAACAGCTGCGTAACTTGACCATTAATCAACAAGGTAAATTGAGTCGGGCCAAGATCACCAATTATACCAGTGTTGAAACAGAACTCGATGGTCATGCAAGTAACACCAGTAAAAGCATTCAGATGCTTAAAGGGTTGTCGAAGTCCAACAACATTTGCAATCATAGTGACAAGACCTCCCATCCGAATGGGTGCATGATCAATATCAATGAGATCCACAAAGGTACGGATCAGATAAGTGATCGCATTAACCGGACGGTTTTGCGAAGCACAAAACATGATAAAAAGCTCATGCTTAGAAACAGTGGTGACATCTGGGGTTTTCCAAAAATGGTGTGGGCCAGAATCTTATGGAAATACCTGAAGGCCGGATTATGGATATTCTCTGATACAAAGTCCTCGGGCTCAGGGATAAGGATTCCATAAATAGATCCCCAAAAATAGTCAAGCTCTCTAAATCCAAGATACTCCTCCTGAGTTTCATGATAAACTCCTATGCCATTAGGAAAACCAAGAAGCTCACCCAATTCCTTATGGTTAAACTTGAAAGTGATGCCAAAAAGTCTGAAGATAATAAGTCCACGGCGTAAAGCTAACCCATGAGTAGGAAAGTATGTCAAAGAGCTGAGGAACTCCAAAGTGAGGTTCCGATAAGTGGCATAGCAAGTCATCAAGCATGAACTATCCCACCCAATCTGATTCAGCAGAAAAAGCACACTATCACGAATACCAAGAGCAGTCATAGCACCGTGATGAAGGTAGATAGTAGGTAACATCTCACGCTCGGATAAAACTCCATATTTGGTGCGCTGATTTCTTCCTCTGAAACTAACTGGCATATCGTCAACTCGAGACATAGTGGGAAGAGAAATAAGTAGCAAGAAGTATCCTGAAGAGAAGAAAATAAAGAAGATCAGCATTGGCCAAATGCCGATAAGAAGAAAAAAACATAGAATAGAAAGAAATAAGACAAAGAGGAGAAATATAATGAATAGATAAAGAAAAGAAATAGATATATTTTTGTTTTTGTTTTTGTTAAAAATAGACTAAAGAAGAAATGAAAAATAAGAAGAAGGAAATATAAAAAACGGTGGGTTGTCTCCCACAAAGCGCTTTGTTTTATGTCGTAAGCTCGACAAATAAAACTAAAGACTAGGCTTCCAATCGAGCGTGTGGCTCGTCTAGATTTATCGTTTGAGAATTTCCCTCGAGTTCAGTTAGATGGTAATGTTTTAAACGCTGCCCGTTTACTATAAACGGTTCAATCGAAGGTCCCTTAATCTCTATTGCACCACTTGGATAAACTCGAGTAATTTCAAAAGGTCCGGACCACCTAGATCGTAATTTTCCAGGAAATAATTTTAATCGTGAGTTAAATAGTAATACCAAGTCACCTATGTTAAAATTCTTCCTAGATATATGCTTATCGTGCCATTTCTTTGTGCGCTCTTTGTAAATCCTAGCATTTTCATACGCATCCTGTCTAAGTTCTTCCAATTCATTAATATCCAGGATACGCTTCTCTCCAGCGGCAGTGTAACTTAAGTTCAGATTCTTAATGGCCCAATAGGCCTTGTGTTCTAACTCAACTGAGAGATGGCATGACTTACCATAAATAAGCTTGAAAGGAGTAGTACCGATGGGAGTTTTATAGGCAGTTCTATAAGCCCATAAAGCTTCGTGAAGTTTAAAGGACCAGTCCTTTCTAGACGTAGCGACAGTTTTTTCAAGGATTTGTTTTATCTCGCGATTTGAAACTTCAACTTGTCCGCTAGTTTGAGGATGGTAAGGTGTAGCTATGCGATGTCGAACTCCATATTTTCCTAATAATTTTTCAAAGATTTTGGAAATGAAATGAGATCCACCATCACTTATAACGAGTCTGGGTACACCGAACCTAGGAAAGATTATGTTCTTGAACAGCTTAAGTACCACTCGGGTGTCATTTGTTGGAGAAGCTATAGCTTCGATCCATTTTGAGACATAATCCACAGCCACGAGTATATACTTGTTACCGGATGAAGATGGAAAGGGTCCCATAAAGTCTATCCCCCACACATCAAAGATTTCGACTTCTAAAATGCCTTTTTGTGGCATTTCGTCACGTCTAGATATATTACCGGTGCGTTGACACCTGTCGCATTTTAAGATGGTGGCATGTGCATCTTTCCATAAATTAGGCCAATAGAGACCGGATTGTAAGATCTTTGCACAAGTTTTGGATGTACTCGCATGTCCTCCGTAAGGTGCAGAATGACAGTGTTTTATAATGTTTTCAATCTCTTCTTCTGGCACACATCGGCGGAAAATTCCATCGGGACCTCTCTTAAAAAGTAAAGGTTCATCCCAATAATACTGTTTAAGATCATGGAAGAATTTCTTCTTCTGTTGGTAGGTAAGTTTAGGTGGTAAAACGCCTGCAGCGAGGTAATTTACGAAATCGGCATACCAAGGCACCGAGGAGACGGCTAAGGTGGTTTCCATGAGTTTATCTGGTTCTGTCTCTTTTAAGTGGGCAATCAGTTTATCATACTGGAATTCATCATCGATCGGCACTTGTTCATGTTTAAGATTTTCTAGTCTAGAGAGATGATCTGCTACCACGTTTTCGGTTCCTTTCTTATCTTTGATTTCTAAATCGAACTCTTGCAGTAGCAATATCCATCTCAGGAGTCTAGGTTTAGCGTCCTTTTTGGTTAGGAGATATCTAATAGCAGCATGATCAGTGTATATGATTATTTTGGATCCTACTAAGTAGGAACGAAACTTGTCTAATGCGAAGATTACTGCTAAGAATTCTTTCTCGGTTGTAGCATAATTCATCTGCGCTTCATCCAGGGTTCTGCTTGCATAATATATGACGTGGAGTCTTTTATCCTTTCGCTGTCCTAAAACAGCTCCTACGGCATAGTCACTTGCGTCACACATTATTTCAAAAGGTTCATTCCAATCTGGAGTTTGCATGATAGGCGCAGAAATTAATGCTTTCTTAAGTGTTTGAAATGCTTCTAAACATTTTTCGTCGAAGATAAATTCAGCGTCTTTCATTAATAGCTCAGTTAGGGGTTTAGTTATCTTAGAGAAATCTTTAATGAATCGTCGATAAAAACTGGCGTGTCCCAAAAAGCTTCGGATTTCTCTAACAGTTTTTGGAGGTTGAAGGTTCTCAATAACTTCGATTTTAGCAGAATCGACTTCAATTCCTCTTTTGGATATAATGTGTCCTAAAACAATTCCTTCTTGTACCATAAAATGGCATTTCTCCCAATTAAGCACTAGATTAACCTTCACACAACGTTCTAATACCCTTTTCTAAACATTCTTCAAAGCTTTGTCCACAGACGGAAAAATCGTCCATGAAGACTTCCATAATATTGTCCAGAAAATAAGCAAATATTGCCATCATACATCTTTGAAAAGTTGCAGGAGCATTGCATAAACCAAATGGCATTCTTCTATAAGCAAAGGTTCCAAAAGGGCATGTGAAAGTTGTTTTCTCTTGGTCATTAGGATGAATAGGTATCTGAAAGAAACCTGAATAACCGTCCAAGAAACAGAAATGAGAGTGTCTAGCTAAACGTTCCAACATTTGATCAATAAATGGTAAAGGGAAATGATCTTTTCTGGTGGCTTTGTTAAGTTTTTGTTAATCGATGCACATTCTCCATCCAGATTCGACTCTTTTAGTTATGATTTCTCCTTTCTCATTTTCGACTACTGTGACACCTCCTTTCTTAGGTACAACATGCACAGGGCTAACCCATTTGCTATCAGATATAGGATATATGATTCCTGCTTCTAACAACTTCATAACTTCCTTTTTCACAACCTCGCTCATAATCGGGTTTAGTCTCCTCTGGTGTTCTCTTGAAGTTTTACAATCTTCTTCTAGCATAATGTGATGCATACAGATAGAGGGACTTATTCCTTTAAGATCAGTGATATTATATCCTAAGGCTGTTGGATATTTTCTCAGAATTTGTAAAAGTTTTTCAGTTTCGGTTTTGCCAAGTTCTGCGTTGACTATCACTGGTCGTTCGAGTTCGGAATCTAGGAATTCATACCTTAGATTTTTAGGAAGTGTTTTGAGTTCTAGGGGTGGTTTCCTTAAACATTGTGTAGGATCTGGTGCTATAGCTAAGCATTCACTTAGATTACTACTCAGATTTTCATCGAGATTGTCTTCATTTTCAAGCTCAGCTTCTTTTCTACATTCATCGATGATATCCATGAAGTAACAAGTATCTTCAATTGCAGGTGCTTTCAGGAATTGAGAGAGGATAAATTCGATTTTCTCTTCACCTACTTCAAAAGTAAGTTTTCCTCTTTTTACATCTATAATTGCACCGGCTGTAGCTAAGAAAGGCCTTCCAAGAATGATTGGGGTAACTTCGTCCTCCCTTATGTCCATAATAATGAAATCGGTTGGTATATAGAATTGGCCAATGCGTACAGGAACATTCTCGAGAACTCCTGCAGGATATTTAATTGACCTATCTGCTAATTGAACGGACATTTTGGTTGGTCTGAGTTCTCCCATTTCAAGTTTCTTGCATATAGATAACGGCATCACACTTATACTGGCTCCAAGATCACATAAAGCTTTATCTATGACAAATTTTCCAATTACACATGGAATAGAGAAACTTCCAGGGTCTTTGAGTTTAGGAGGCATTGTGTCTTGAATAATTGCACTACATTCAGCAGTAAGCATGACAGTTTCATTATCCTCTAGCTTTTTCTTATTGGATAGAATCTCTTTAAGGAATTTAGCGTAGGAGGGCATTTGAGTTATAGCTTCGGTAAAAGGAATTGTAACATTAAGTTGTTTCAGAAGATCCACGAATTTCTTGAATTGACCTACATTCTTAGTTTTTGCTAACCTTTGAGGGTATGGGATATGAGGCTTATAAGGTGGTGGGGGTACATAAGTTTCATCTTTTTGCGTGGTGTCTTCATTATTATCTCTCTGATTTTCCTTTTCTTCTTTATCTTTAGTTTCAGATTGTTTAACAGAATTTTGTTGCATAGCTGGGCTATTGTTTCTGGGATCTACAGGTCCATCATACTCTGTTCCGCTTCTTAAGATAACAGCATTTGCATGTCCTTTGGGATTAGGTTGAGGCTGTCCAGGAAATGAGCCAGCAGGAGCAGCAGAAGCCGCTTGTTGTTGAGCTACCTGAGAGATTTGTGTTTCTAACATTTTATTATGTGTAGCTAAAGCATCAAGCTTGTTAGATAATTGCTTAATCTGCTCATTAATGTGTATATTCTGATTTTGAACATCCTTATTAGTCTGGGATTGAGTATTATTGGTTTGGGATTGAGTAGCGATGAAATGCTCTATCATGACTTCCAAATTAGACTTCCTAGGAGCATTAGACGTGTTAGGACCATTATTAGGATGATTTGGAATAGCCTTAGGATAACCAGGTGGTGTAGCAGGAGCTTGTCCAGGTGCGTATAACGTGTTGTTACTCTTGTATGAAAAGTTAGGATGATTCTTCCAGCCAGGGTTATATGTGTTGCTGTAAGGATTACCCTGTACGTAATTCGCTTGTTCAACTGGAACTCCTGTTAAAAGTGGGCATTCTGGAGCAAGATGTGATTGAATACCACATAAGTCGCAAGTTTGAGCAATTGCAGCAACAGTAGCTGCGGGAGCGGTGGTAAGATTCTCGAGCTTTTGAGTGAGAGCTTCCACTTTAGCGTTGACTTGATCCAGACTATCCACTTCAACCATGGCACCTTTCGTTTGAGATTTCTCTACGCTAACTCTCTCCGTACCCCATTGGTAATGGTTTTGAGCCATGCTTTCGATAAGTTGTCTTGCTTCAGTATATGGTTTATTCATCAGTGCGCCACCAGCTGCGGCGTCTATAGTCAATCTCGTATTATACAAGAGACCATTGTAGAACGTGTGAATGATCAGCCATTCTTCTAAACCATGATGAGGACAAAGTCTAAGCATGTCTTTATAACGTTCCCAAGCTTCAAAGAGTGATTCATTGTCTTTTTGTCTGAAACCATTGAAATTGGATCTGAGCATAGCAGTTTTGCTTGGAGGAAAATATCTAGCCAAGAAGACTTTCTTCAACTCATCCCATGTGGTGATTGAGTTGGAAGGAAGAGATTGGAGCCATGCGCGAGCTCTGTCTCTGAGAGAAAAAGGAAATAGGCGCAATCGTATCGCCTCGGGGTTAACACCATTCGCTTTCACAGTGTCTGCGTACTGCACAAACACTGACATATGAAGATTCGGGTCGTCAGTAGGAGCTCCAGAAAATTGGTTCTGCTGAACGGCGGAAAGAAGCGAAGGTTTTAGCTCGAAATCGTTTCGAGCGATAGCAGGAGCAGCAATACTATTATGAGGCTCTGCTTGAGAAGGAACAGCGTAGTCCTTAAGAGGACAAGGAGCAGGAGCAGGTGGTTCAGCCATCTTCTTGAGTTCTTCAACGTCAGGAAGTTTGGTCGAAGGAAGGTTGTTGCATTCTAAATACTCTTGAATTCGTCTTCTTAATCTAAGGTAACGCTCGATATCGTATATAGGTATATGCAAAGGCGCGCCTTGAGAGCGAGTATTTGGCATACACAGAGGGAAAATAAATAGTTGCTATAGTCTATACTTCGTAATAAAATTACGATATCAACTTAAATAGTCCCCGGCAACGGCGCCAAAAACTTGATCGCGACTTTATCGTCTAAATTAATCGGGAGACTGCAAGTATACAACCCTATCGCGTAGTTTTAAAAGATATCGAACCTAAGGAACTATAAATCGAACTAACGTAACCTAAACTACTGTGTAAAGCTATAGCTATCGAATAATTAATTAGGGGAATTTTTGGGTAATAAAACTTAATTCTAATTGAAATAATAATAATGCGAATATCGGTATGTACTTCGTTAACATTAAAGAATCCGGCTTTCCACTGGCTTATTTTCTAAAAATGATAATAATATCTTTTTCAGCAAAAAGTATTTATTCAAAAATCTATTCTCAAACTTTCGCTCTATTGAAGTAAATTATAATTTTAAACTCTGATGTATGCTTTCGCTATCCCATTGATTTTAAAATTACTTTTTGAAAATAAATAAAGTTTAATTGGTTTTAAAACGCTGTCGCAGTCTTTAAAAACAATACCTAGTATCTACTATCTGATTTTAAACCTCAAACTGTCGCTCTATTGGTTTCTAATCTTAGTCAGTTTATTAGCCTCAAACTTTCGCTCTGTTGGTTTCTAAACCTTTTTTAACAAAATAAATTAGATAACTAAATCAGAAAAAGTGTTTATTTTATAAAATATAATCAAGCCTGTTTGTTCCGGATCCATTCAAATTAACTCGTTACATACCGATATTTAAATAATTTAGCCAGACATACTCATAAAAGCAGACATGAATACATTAAAGGAATTAACATTCGTAAATAAATTCATGGCTAAATAAATATCTCTCATGCAAATAATTAATTAAATAAATTAAAGCGATGTAAATAAGAAACCTGAATTAAATAAATGCTGGAAATAATTCTTGAAGCTTGAATCAATTCGTACAAAATCCCGGTTCTTCAACAGAAATAAAATTTAAGTATTTGAAAAGGAACTGGCTGGAAAATAACTGCTGGAAACTAAATTACAATGGAAAATAATAATGCGGGGAGGTAAATTCTGAAACTGGAAAAATAATGCTAAAAACGGCCCCCGGTTTTGATTTCCTGATGTCCTTTTATAGTGGTAGAATGTAACCATGTTTTGAGATATTTTCGTACCACTTTTCCCAAAATTTCTCGTTCTAACTGCTTTGAGTGAAGGTGGTCGTCCCGATATTTACTCATCCCCTTGACCACGTTGAGACGGGCGCCTCACTTTATCATCCTAGGGCCTACGTGGCAGTTGAGACGGACGCCTCCCACTAAGGGGAGGGTCCGAGGCGGGCGCCTCAATTGTAGGAGAAGAGTTGAGACGTGTGTCTCACTCTTGCACGTGCCTTTAGGGCTCTCTTGCTTGCGTGGGCCTGATTTCGTTTGGGCCCAGTTTGGAGATAATAAACCTTTTGATCCATCATTTTTGCTTTGCACACCCCTTTTCTTCATTTCTTGCATATTTAGTCCAATAACTCTCTTAATTTCTTCACTTTGCTCAATTTGTCTAATTAAAATGAAATACCTGAAACAATAAAAATACCGGCGTAATATGGAAATAAAATGAAATAATTAAATAAAAATACTAACATTATTTATGAAAATTAAATCAAATATACTATATAAAATTGTGTTATCACTACTGGAAAGACAGAATTGAGAGTTTCTTTCTGGCTCATGATGCTGATCTATGGGACATGGTAATTGATGGATACACACATCTTATGGATGAAAGTGGTCAGAAGATAGATAGAAAAAGGATGTCTAACCAGCAAAAACGTGATTTCAAAAATCATCATAAAGCCAGAACAATACTTCTCAGTTCCATCTCATACTCAGAATATGAGAAAATCTCAAACAGAGAGACATCCAAAAATATGTTTGACTCTCTGAGAATGACGCATGAAGGCAACATACAAGTCAAAGAAACCAAGGCCCTTGCGCTCATTCAGAAATATGAAGCATTCAATATGGAAGATAGTGAATCCATAGAAGCAATGTTCTCAAGATTCCAGATTCTTGTTATTGGGCTAAAAGTTCTTGACAAAGGATATTCTACTACTGATCACGTAAAGAAGACCATCAGAAGTCTACCCAAGAAATGGAGGCCAATGGTCACTGCACTTAAGCTAGCTAAATATCTCAACAAGATATCTCTGGAGGAACTTGTCAGCTCCCTCAGAAGTCATGAGATAGAGCTAGAAGAAGACGAGCCTCAAAAGAAAGGTAAGCCTCTAACATTAAATTAACAAAAAAATATGATTCTAAGGTTTTGCAGGCTATGGAAGAAACCTCTGATGGATCCTCATCAGAAGAAGATGAATTGTCTCTTCTCTCCAGAAGGGTCAATCAACTATGGAAGTAGAGACAAAGAAAATTCAGAAACCCAAGAAGATCAGAGAATTAAAATGAATCCTCCTCCAGATACAGAAAGTCTGAGTCCTCCTCTGGACACAAGATCTGAAGCTTCCTCCGGTCACAGAAAGTCAAATAACAAAGACATCATCTGCTATGAGTGCAATGAACAAGGGCACTACAAAAGTGACTGTCCAAGGCTTCAGAAGGAGAAGCCCAAAAAGAAGTTCTTCAAGGAGAAGAAGAAAAGCCTCATGGCAACATGGGACGATTCAGACACTTCTGATGCTGACTCAGTCAGATGATGAAAGAGCCAACATAGCTCTTATGGAAAATGTGACAGAAGACAGCGAAGCTTCTGGTTCAGACTCAGAATCAGACACAGAAGAGGTATTCCATGATTTCACTGTTAATTTTACTAAGGCTGAACTTGCAGAAAGTCTGAATGAAATTCTGGAAAGGTATCAGCAGATCAGAGTCAAATTCAAGAACCTAAAAAGGGATCTTGTCTCTGACTCTGAAAGAACTGAGAGTCTTATATTATAGAATTCTTAGTTAAAGGAAACGATTTTAAAATTAGAAAATGATTTACAAAACTATCAGAAAGAAACAATCTCAAAGACTCCCAGTAATGCTGATAAGATCATCAAAGAGTATGATCACAACTTTTAGAAGTTTCTGGCTAAAAACATAGATAGAAGAAAGATGGCTTCAATGATCTATGGAGTTAGCAGGAATGGCAGAAAAGGTATAGGATACCAAGGTAAGGTATCTCCACCTAAGAAAGTCATGGACCTTGTTATAAAACTCACACCACTAAAATCACAAATACGGGCACACACATGACCTTAAATACACTAGTAATGATTACTCTGTCAAACCAAAATTCAAACAGAATTTTGGAAAAACTAACAAACCAGGACCCAAAAAGATATGGGTACCTAAGGACAAAATTATATATGTAGCAGATATCTTTAGCAGCAAGGCTAAAACACCATTCATGGTACCTGGACTCTGGATTCTCTCGACACATGACGAGAAGAAAGCATATGTTCCAAAGCCTGGAACTTAAACCTGGAGGTTACATGGGCTTTGGAGGCAATCAAAGAGGGGAGATCATTTGCTCTGGAACAGTAGGTAATGGTAATCTTCCTTCTATCAATAATGTGCTTTTGGTTGATAGATTAATGCATAACCTGTTATCCATAAGTCAATTAAGTGATAACGGTTATGATATAATCTTTAATCAAAATTCATGCAAAGCTGTTAGTCAGAAAGATGGAACTATCCTTTTTAATGGAAAGAGGAAAAACAACATTTATAAGATAAAACTTTCGGAACTAAAAAGTCAGAATGTAAAATGTCTTCTCTCTGTTAACAACGAGCAATGGGTCTGGCACAGAAGATTGGGGCGTGTTAGCATGAGAAGAATATCTCAGATTAACAAACTCAATCTGGTCAGAGGACTTCCTAATATGAAGTTTAGCTCAGATGCTCTGTGTGAAGCATGTCAGAAAGGAAAATTTGCAAAACCTGCGTTTAAATTTAAAAATGTTGTTTCCACCTCTAAGCCATTAGAACTTCTGCACATAGACTTATTTGGACCAGTGAAAACCGCGTCTGTTAGTGGTAAGAAGTATGGGTTAGTGATCGTAGATGACTATAGCAGATGGACATGGGTAAAGTTCTTAAGACATAAGGATGAGTCACATTCTGTGTCCGTTGCATTCTGTAACCAAGTTCAGAATGAAAAAGATCTTAGAACTTTCAAAGTCAAAAGTGATCATGGTGGAGAATTTGAAAATAAAAAATTTGAAACATTTTTTAATGAAAAAGGCATCTTGCATGACTTCTTTTGTCCTAGAACTCCCCAACAAAATGGAGTTGTAGAACAAAAGAACAGAACATTGCAAGAAATGGCCAGAACCATGATCAATGAGACTAACATTGCTAAGATCTTCTGGGCAGAAGCAATTAACACAGCGTGTTACATTCAGAATAGAATCTCTATAAGACCTATTCTAGAAAAGACTCCATATGAATTATGGAGGAACAGAAAGCCCAACATTTCTTATTTTCATCCTTTTGGATGCACATGTTTTATTCTGAATACTAAAGATTTTCATCCTTTTGGATGCACATGTTCAGAAACAAAATGAATGAGCAAGGAGAAGTCATCAGAAACAAGGCACGACTGGTGGCACAAGGTTATAGTCAGCAAGAGGGGATAGACTATACAGAAACCTTTGCTCCAGTCGCCAGGTTAGAATCTATCAGACTCTTAATCTCCTTTGCTGTCAATAATAGCATCACTCTATATCAGATGGGTGTCAAAAGTGCATTCTTAAATGGTTACATAGATGAAGAGGTATATATGCACCAACCCCCTGGGTTTGAAAATTCTAAACACCCAGAATATGTTTTCAAACTAAAGAAGTCACTCTATGGTCTGAAACAAGCTCCCAGAGCTTGGTATGAAAGACTAAGTAACTTCCTGTTAGAAAAGGAATTCACTAGAGGGAAAGTGGACACAAACTTGTTTTGTAAGACATTTAAGAATGACATTTTAGTTTGTCAGATTTACGTAGATGATATCATTTTTGGATACACTAAACCCTCTCTGGGAACAGAATTTGCTAAGTGCATGCAGGCAGAGTTTGAGATGAGCTTAATGGGAGAACTTAAATTCTTTCTGGGCATTCAGATAAACCAAACTCCAGACGGAACTTACATTCATCAGAGCAAATATGTCAGAGAACTTCTGAAGAAATTTGACCTCTCAGAATGTAAGCCCTTAAAGACTCCAATGCATCCCACGTGCATTATGGAAAAGGAAGAGGTAAGTAAAAAGGTAGAATAGAAAATCTACAGAGGTATGATTGGATCTATCCTTTATCTGACGGCTTCAAGGCCTGATATTTTATTCAGTGTTTTCTTATGTGCTAGATTCCAATCAGATCCTAGAGAATCTCACTTAACAGCAGTTAAGCAAATTTTCAAGTATCTGAAAGGTACTACTAATCTGGGTTTGTTTTATAGAAAATCCAATGAATACAACTTAGTAGAATACTGTGATGCTGACTTTGCTGGAGACAGAGTAGAGCGTAAATGCACTTCTAGAAGCTGCCAGTTTCTGGGAGACAACCTGATCTCATGGACCAGCAAGAGACAGTACACAATAGCATTGTCAACAGCAGAAGCTGAATACATAACAGCTTCTGGATTTAGCACTCAAATGCTCTGGATGAAAAGTCAACTTGAAGAGTTCAACATATTTGAGAGTAACATTCCTATCTTCTATGATAACACTTCTGCCATATGTCTATCCAGAAATCCCATTTTGCATTCTAGGGCTAAGCATATAGAAATAAAACATCACTTTATTAGGGATTATATTCAGAAAGGAATTCTTACTTTAAAATTTATTGACACAGACCATCAATGGGCTGATGTGTTTACAAAACACCTTTCTGAAGATAGATTCAATTTCATTTTGAAACATCTCAGCATGAAATTGTGTCCAGAATAAAATGTTTTATTTTCATATTCTAACCCTTATAATTTCATTGTTTTCTGTGAACATCTGATCAACTTGTCTTCAGAAGTTTGAAGTACAGTTGCCTCAGAATCTATCTATGAAGATCTGAACTTTTCATTTCAAGGATAGAGGCGTGCAGTTCACACCATCAAACATATGTCATCCTCTTACAAGCTACCTTCTGAGGCTGAACACACGTTCAAATTCTGAAGGGTCCAAGGCTCTAATTGGATGCATTGAGACACGTGTCATTGGTAACTGTTCAATATCTCTCTAAATCCCCTAATTTCAGGTTTCATTAATTTATATAATCATTACTTATTTTATCTTTCTTAATGATTACGTTTTCTAAAGAACTTATATAAAATCAATTTACTATTTTACTCATTCATGTTTTACCACCTTCAATATTCTCTCTTGTTCTAGTTTCTTTTTCAAAAACCCTTTCTATCAATTTTCTTTAAAGAATCCGTGTGAACAATGGCATCATCATCAAGTCTCAAGAATCTAAACAGTGCTCCTGGTTCTTCATCTACTGAATAATACGAGGAGCCCATTAGAATGCTACTCACTCCGGTCGACAAGCTTGAAGTTCTCTGTGAATTGATCGTTGATTTTGAAAGCTTACAAGAAAATGAGTTTAATCTATATGAAGATGTAACTGCACAGGGATGGAACAAATACTTTGATCGTCTGTTGGGTCCAACTTTTCCCATTCTTGTTAAATAGTTTTGGATTCATGCTACTTCATCCAACCACCAGGTCACGTCATATGTTATGGGAAAGAAGATAGTGATTACAGAAGAGTTGATTGGGAAACTCATTGGATACAATGAAGGTGGAGTCAGATGCATTGATATGGCTGATAAGTGTTCTGACCTAAAATCCATTGCTAGGGTCATCTTCACTTCTAGACACCCATCCAGCAAGATCATAGACTTGAAAGATTATTACAGAATCTGGGCTAGAATAATTCTGGGATGTATCAATCACAGGAAGCCTACAAGCTCTCCTGATTACATCAACATTGATCAGCAAATTCTGATATACTTCATTGCAAAGAAGACCAAAATAAACCTTCCACACTTGCTCTTCAACCATCTCAGAACAAGTGTGAAAGAGATAAGAGAAGAAGAAAGAACTAAGAGGGATTGGATTCCTCTAGGAACATTGATTTCAGATATTCTAACGGAAAACAGGCTGATAGAACATCTGACAGAGGCTCAAGAAATCAGTACCCTGGAAGCAACTACTGAGAAACCTTTGAATGCCAAGAATCTGAAGAAAATGAAGATTATTGAAAACATTAAGAAGGAACCAACAATTTCTTCTCATGAGGTCATCACTTCTAGGAGAATCCCTCTGAAGGATTTTCCACTATTCTCTAAGATAGATGCCTCTTCAGATATTATAGTCAGATACCTTAAAGCTTGCAAGGCTGATGGGACTATTCCAGAAATCAACATCCAAGATCTGCACAAGCCAGCTCCAGAGGTTGTGCTAAAGAAATCCAGGAAGAGGAAGGCAGCAGGAGAAGGATCCTCTCAGAGGACACCCAAAGCTGCAAAAAAGAAAGGTAACACATCTTTTGTTTCTGTTATAGAATCAATAGCTATTCCAACATATGAAACCATTCTCCCTCAACCAACAGAAAACCCTTCACCCCAAACATTTGAGGATTTTGACATAGAGTTTGACCCATCTGTAACTCTTGGAAATTTCTTAAATGAACCTCACTCCCCCAATCCAAATCCAGAACAACATCAACCAGAACTTGCAAGAGTTCTCTCTGATATTGAACTGTTTGATCAAGACTTTTCCTCACCACTCCCAGAAAATCCAAATACTCAATCTCAACAACCAGAAAATCCACAACCACACTCTCCTCAACCAGAATATAAAAACCTCAACTCACCCCAACCAGAAAATGAAAACCCTCTCACTCCTCAATCTGAAAATCCATCCTCTGAAATACCTGAACCAGAAATTCAAATTGCTACTGCAAACCAATCAGAAGACTCTCTTTCAGACTCTGATACCACTACCCTAATTCCTGGGATAACAGAACCTCTTAAAGTTCGTTTACCTCTCTCCACTTATGATATTCCATAAATACCTTCACCATATGAATTCACTCCACCAAACACCCCTCACTCACCAATCCTGATTTCTGACTCTTCCACTCTCTCACCTATCAACCGTCCAGCTGACCACCTCAGAACTGTCATTGATCTACAAGCACTGGACCATCTAGCTTCCACCTTAAACAAAATTTCCATCCCCAAACCTAAACCAACCTTAACCAAATTAGATGTTGGTAAGAATCTGTTGATTTTTGAAACAGAAATACAGGAATGGGTTACTTATTTGAAGCAAGCAAGTAAAGAGAATTCTAATCCTACTGCTTCTGATTCTCTGTGGGAAACATTCAGAAAATGGTTCAACTCTGAAACCCAGAAGCTGAAAGAATTAAGCTATGAAAAAGCTTAGTAGAACTTCAGTGATTAGTTAAAAGCCTTCAAAGATCAAGTTCAAAGCCACTGAGACAAGAAAGAAATTCTTCTGCTGGAAAATGCTCCCTGGAAAGAGCACCAACCTTCAGAAGCCACTGAACCAGATTCTGACAGTCACCCTCTTACTACTGCTCCAGAAAAGGTGATTGAAATAGAAGAAGTTGTTCAATCAGAAGAGGCTACAGAGTGTTCTGAACGACATGCAACCCCTGAAGATACACCAGCTCCGTCTCTAGTCATACAAACTCTGGAAGAGTTGAAGAAGGAGAATGCCTTAATCCATTCCATACTGGATAAGCAAGAGGACACAAACAAAGAGATTAGGTACATATTGGATAAACAAGAAGATACAACAAAAGAAATCAAAGACATTCTGGGAAAGCAGGAAGATTCAAGCACTCAGATTAAGAGCTTGTTGGAAGCATTGTTCACATGACTTCCCCCTCCTTCTTAGATTTTCTTTAACTTCTTATATGTATTTTTCATCTCATACTCCTTGTTTCTGAAAAATGTCATTGCATTATGTTCTCAATATAAATCATATTTTTGACTCTGGTTATATTGCTTTTTGATACCTGACAAAAAGAGGGGAGAAAGTAAGATATTTTCAATAACAGTATATTGGGACAAAGTCTCAAACATTCTGAATATCTTAACCTCTATATTTTTCTGAAAAGCTTGAACAAGAACATATTCTAATAAGGACAGAAGGAGATGCATCAAAAGCTCTGACGAGAAGGAACTTCAGGGAAGTAACTCATCTCTATCTGAGTAATCAACTCAGGGGGAGACTCTCTTAAGCTTTTTGTTTTATATTTTTTCATTGAAAATCTTAGTTTTTGTCATCATCAAAAAGGGGAAGATTGTTAGAACATAGTTTGATTCTACAACCCTTAATTAGATTTTTGATGATAACAAACACAAAGAACAAATATGCACTCTAAATTTGTGTTATTTTGTATGCAGAAGTTCTGACTGAAACAACACCAGAAATTAAGCTACAGGAGCTTTCAAGCTGAGGTAATCAGAATGTTCTGAAGAATGATGATCAGAATCTACGCTAAAGCAAATGATACTCTGATTCTGAACAGAAGTCTAATATACCATTAGATCCTCACATCTCTGAGTCATCAATGTTCTGAAGCAAATGCAGCATGCAAGATTCTAGTTCTGAAGCGTTACTTTTCAATTAAGACAACATCATATGCAACGGCTTCATTCAGACAAGAATCTTCTCAATATGGAAATAACATTGAGTGTCTATTATCATGCTTTATGTTGGACAAGATTTCCACGCCTATACAAACAAGCTTAAAGGACAAATCATTTACGATTTTTGATATACCACTGCATATACCTCTAAAACGCTGCAATCTTTCATATTCTCGTATACGCTTAAATTGTGTAAAATATCACAGTAGTGATACAGTTTTTGTAAGGAAAAACAACAATACACAGTATATTATTTTATTTTGATTAAGCTAGTTTTCCTTGAGATAAACCGGGTTGTGGTTTTACTTAAGAAGACTTTGGCAGTTGTCAAAGTAGTATTGTAATCAGTTTTGATTAATGAATTAAGTCCTCGTTGGAGAGAGGCGAAATCACCTTGGCGGGTGGACTGGAGTAGTTTGAGATCAAACGAACCAGGATAAAAATATCGTGTCTACTGCTTTTGATTTTAAGTTTCAATTCAACCCCCCCCCCCCCCCCCCCACTTCTTGTGTTTTTCACTTCTTCATCTTTCTCACCGGACGTCGTTGCAAAGTCTAAGGTCCTTCTTGTTTGCCCTTGGAATCTTCTTCCCATGTTTAGAACTCCGGTTATCTTCTTCGTCTTCTTTTTCTTCTCCTCGGCCAGCAAGGTCTTTAACTTTTCTTGTCCTTTGGCTAGAGTTAAGAACAACTATTGAAACTATGCATTCTGAGCTTTGAGGTCCTTCACCGTTTGCTCGAGATCCATCTTACTGAAATAAACAGTAGAGAGATGAGGAGACTTGTTGCAAGAAACCTACTTATGTTATGATGAATGGTAAATGCATATGCAATGATTTCAAGGATTTTAAGATTCAAATGTGTTTTAGACAAAAAGGAAACACACGTTATATTAATAGATTAAAGCTCGAGTACCTCAATGCCCTCTTGGGCAAAATAATACAAAAACTCTAAGATAAAAAGGTAGTACGCATCCTCTTTGGTGCAATGTAGGCATTCAGAGTTTGCTCCTCATGAAGTAGTCTAGTGAGTTCTAAAACCTTCTTCTCACTTGCGTAGAATTGGGCTTAGAAAGCATCTCGCTCCCCCTTGAGTTGTATCCAATCCATTTGTAGGTCTTCAAGAGAGGTGGGCATGTCAAGATGTAGGATATTATATGGAACATCTCCTTCCATGACATGCTCAATGATTACTGGAAGAATGGAGGGATAAGGCATCATAAAACTTTGAGCACGAGTTCGTACCCATTTGAGGTAAGACTCAAGAGGGATGGAATTCTTGTGCCCCAAAGTCTTGCTATCTACCTTGTTCAACATCTTCCAAGCTCGGATAAATCTCTGGTGAAGACCTTGATCGTCATTGTCGTAGTCAAATACCAAACCTTGAATCAGCATCTCGTGCGGGCCATCCCTTCGGGCGTAACCAAAATGTCTTAAGGCTAAGCAGGGGTTGTAGGTGATACCCCCCCTAATGCCAAGTAAAGGGACATTAGGAAATTCTCCACAAAAGTTGACAATAGTAACATTCTCTATGGATCGGGAGCACCAATGAATGTCTGAATTTTTGAGCGTCATCAACCTTTGTGACCACCTTGAACCTTGCTCATTCTTTAATACAGATTGGGGAAGATGTGAAATAAACCATATTTCCAAGATAGGAGTGCAACACATAAGGACACCTCTTTTCCTCATTGTGCAAGTGTGAAAAGAGTGTAGGATGTCTCCTAGAAAAGTAGGCACCGGGTTGTGGGATATGAAAATTTTGACGGTGTTCACATCTATGAGTTGGTCAGGATTTGGAAACAAAACCATCCCATAGATGAGGAGAGCCACAATTTCCTCAAAGGCTTGCAAATCCAAGGAGTTCTAACAGTTTTGGGCTTTCTCAAACAAGAACTTTGCTAGGAAACCTTTGACACCACTCCTTGTTTCCCAATGAGTTGTGACATCAGATGAGTGCAAGTGTAGAGCTTGAGCAATCTCTTCTGGCTTTGGGTCTCTTTCCGTACCGTTGAAAGGTAGTTGATTGAGAATGGGAATCCTCAAGAGTCAGGAGAATTCCTCCAAAGTAGACACAAGTTGATAGTCGGGAAATGTGAAACAATGGTGTAAGGGGTCAAAGAACTGAAAGAGCACCTTCATCATGTCCTCATCTGTGTTGAAGGTGACCAAGTTAAGTAGGCGACCATGTCTCTTGGTGAATGGAGAGTTTTCAGGAATCCTTGAAGCTAGATCCTTAAGTTGTGGAGGGATCCTCACAAGATTGACTTGAATAGTTTTCCTGCGAATAGAATCCATGTCCTACAAAACAAGAACAAAGATGAATCCCAAAATCCTTGAAATGGTTAGTGAATGTGTATGATGTTATGATGTTCATGATGTTATGTACAAGTATGTATATACAAACAAAGTAAACAAGTCCTTAGGTTTAGGCTTGCATGGAGTCTCATAGGTAAGTACCCTCTTGAAGTTTAGTTGGCTCAACCTGTCCTAGTAATAGTAACAGGGTTCTAAGGAGCACGATATCACTGGTCTATTTCCTTGGTCATTGTTTAAGCACAAGCCTCTTTAATGGCAACCGAAATATCCCAAGAAACCAAACCTCAATGAGTGTAGTATCGAGTATCTACCAACTTCGGACTGCACCAAAGTCGGTCATCTCACTACATCCTAACGGCCAAGTTGGTTAAGTAAAGGTTCTAAAAGTTCATTAGTGCTTCATGACATCACTCAGCGGCCCCGTATTCTATTTTATTAACTCAAAGGCTATCGGTACCCATAAATATGTCTCACTAACGTAGCTATTGCTTAGACCATGTCGGTATACCTCGCACAGTTTCCACAATGTATTGCGACTTACCTATAAGGTATCCCAAATTCGGGTTGAGGATTCAAACCCAAACAAAGAAACATAATGCAAAGTAAACAAGTCAAACAATTGAAAGCAAGTAAATGTGATCTAATCCTAAGGTAACCCCACTTTTAGAATTTTCCCCAGCAGAGTCGCTAGTTCTGTGGTATGGTGGGAGAACTGACTTGAAGGTTTTGCGTTAGATCGCAAATGTTGCATTTAGAAAGAGTCTCCACCAACTTTTCTTTTATCCAAAAGGAAAGGTGAAAAAGCACAGGAAAGACCTTTGAGATTATTTCTTGAGTTCGGGGGGTAGATTATGAAAAGGGAAGGTATTAGCATCCTTTTCATCCATGGTTTTCCATGGGCTCTTAGTTACTTGCTAGATCACTTGCTTTTGTTTAAAATTATGCTTTGTGTGGTTTTTTGAAAGTATTTTGTAAAGAGGCCATTGTTTAGGCAATCTTTGTAATGATTCTTGTTTGTAAGAATGTATACAAAGATGTTTGATCTTTTGAAAATGTTTTCAAGTTTGTAAGATGTTTGAAGGTGTAGGTGTTTGTTTTGAAAATAGCAAGGGTGTTTGTTTGAAATTGAGCAAGTAATTAGGAGCATGCTACCTACTCAAAAGTCTTTCTTATTCATTTTCCTTTTCCTTTGACATTGTTATCTTACCATTGATTTGGCAAGTAACCCTATCTTTGGATGTAAACAAGACGGGCGTGGGTCATCGTATAACCATGATTAGCAATGTTGCAAGGTATCTTAGTGTTGTACCCCAAAATTTTCGCTCTCATTTATCAAGACTTTTCTCACAAGATCTCTTTGACTCAAGATTGGATTAGGGTTTGGTCAGCTCAAGACATCTCATCTTGCACTGATAACCCAAAATTAGGGTTTGAGTTTGCACAAGGATTTTTGGACTATAAATGCTTCATGTGACTTTCAAACATCATTATGGACCCCTAAGATCACTCATGACAAGTTTCAAGCCTTGAACCACATTTTTTATCAGCCAATTGGACAGTTGACCTAAAAATCAGTTGTATTAGGGGAAAAACCATGGACAATTTACAGTCAAACTTCATAATTTTTGATCCATAACAACATTTTAAACTCATATGTATCATTTGGTCAAGTTTGGATCATAATTCCTCAAGAAATTTGATCAAATCACCAAAAGGGCAAAATGGTCAAAATAAGGGTTTTGATTGAGGAAGGGCAATTTCTGATTTTTAACCTAGAAAATGACCAATTTAGGTAAGGAATTATTTCAAGGATTCAATCGCATCATCTTGACTTAATTACATGGCTCAAAATATCTCAAATTCATTGGATTGACAGATGAAATTTGCAGTCAACTGATCAAAAGTCAAATGTACACTGAAAAGTCAAACTTTGACTTTTTGGTTAAAATCAAGTGCCAAGGGTCATAATTCATCAAAACTTGTCAAAATGTGAAACTTGTTCATTAAGAAATCCAAGTTTTGAGATTAGGGTTTGAATTTGAAATTTTTCTTAACTTAGAAAATTTTCTAAGTATAGAAAATTTCTTATTTTTTCTCAACTTTAGGTCACTTTTTCACCATGATGCATAATGACTCAAAGAAAGTTCCCAACATGAAAGTTGTAGACCTCCATGAAATATACAACTTTTCTTCACACACTTTTCCCTAAAGATGCTTGGATCTCAAGATATAAATTTATGAATACATGGTCATGAACTAAATAACTTAGTGAAATTTTGCCATAATTTAGGCAGGATTTGGACCCAACTTCATGGAACTTTTTCACCTAGTTCCAAGAGGTATCTCAAAATTCATTTCAAAGATGAGTTATATAGCATATCGCAAGCTTTCTAAAATGTCCAAGAACTCTTCAAGATCATTTTTGAGTAGGGAGAATCGAAGAGATGAAGTTGGCAATTTCTCACTTTTTATCCAAGCCATTTCATGAAGAATAAAGTTGCAACCAGTACCTATGTTGCCTAATCCATGCTTTACAGGTCCCAAGCTTGTTCCTCACTCGTTAATTTAATGCTTACTCAGTTGAAAAAGCTTTGATCCATACCCTAGAGCCATTACCCAAGTTGCAATTCCATAAATGGGATAAAGTGACCATTGCCATTTTGGAAAAGCACAACTTTTGCCACTTTCCAATTCTTGAGCATTGCACCTGTCTCCATTGTACATACAAGTCTCACAGGTCTAAAGCAAATTATACAAGCTGATACCAACCCTAAGAGAGCAAGTATAAGCATGGCAAGCATTGTCCCTTCACTTTACTTTAATTGCAAGAAAAGTGGCAAAAAGGCTAGAACTGGCACAGCTGTTAGAGGGTTGACATGAAACCAATTCCATACTAATATACAAACATAACACAACACAATACACGATTAGTGAAGGCCTGAAACACTCCTAAGCACAAAAATACCAGAAATCTGTCCAAACTTGTAGTTTTGGCATAAGCATACCAATCTTCCATTTGGCTCGTGCGTTTCAAGTCTTGATCGTTAAAACATCTTACCTACTTGATATCAAACCAATCCAGACCTTCATCCCTGTTCTGTAACCACTTTTCCATCATATTCCATTGTTGCTTTCAAAGCTTGCAGTTTGACTTGGCCAAGGAGTTTCAGGCACTTTCAGAGCAAGGCAAGGGTTGGAATACATTCAGGGAAGTTCAAGGAAGCTCAAACAAGCATCGGGCCTCCATCAAACTCACTCTAGTTCCATTCATGATTCCAACTGAAGGAGGTAAAATCTTAACTTCTATCTCCTTATACAGGCAACCATTGGCCATAATTTGTGAATAAAAAATGTAGCCCTCATTGCAACAAAACTGTACATATCTTTATCTTGCATTTATTTTACTTGAGTTGAGAGAATTTAGAACTTGAAGTTTCTGAAAATATTAGGTTTAAATTTAGGGCTGTTAAAATTCTTTCTGACCTTTGATTGTTAGTTCGCATAACTTATATGGTTGGAATCGTGAGTTCAAACACTACAACTCTCATGTTATGAGTTTTCATTTTCATGGAAGTATGAGAGAGTTACAGAATGTCTGGCCAAGCTTGAGGAAGAAGATGAAGTACAGGGCAAGGACTTGTTTTATGTTATATTATTTTTGCTTTCTTTAAGACAATGGATGCATAGCCACCCCAGTGGCAAAGTAGCGCGCTGGTAAGACCCATGTCCTGGGTTCGAACCTGGGCGCTACTTTTGGTTTTCCATATTTTTTTCATTTTTCCAGTTTTTGTCATTTTTGCAGGTTTGGGCTCAGTCTTGGGCCTAGCTTTTTTTTTACTAACACCTTACTACCAGCTTTGCTACATCACCCCCTTTGCCAACCTTTTATATTTTTTATTTTATTTGCTTTATTTTCATTTTTAATATATATTAAATATTTTCTTTGATACATAAAAATCCTAAAAAATGTAAATTTCATAATATTGCATTTTATTTTACTTTAGTTTATTTTTCACATAAAAATATATTTTATTTTAATAGATATCATATATTTTCTTAATAAATTTGTAAAATATAGTTAAAACATATTTAGTTTAATTTATTTTTCATTTCATACTTATAAATATTTATTTTTGCATATATAAATTTTTTATATTTTTATACAATATTATTTATTATTTTAATACAAAAATACATAAAAAAATAATACATATGAACTTCATTTTCTTTTAAAATAGAAATTAGGGTTAAAACCTCCCTTTTTAAAAAATTAACTTCTTTTCCTTATAATTTTAGGTTTAGATTAAATTTCTTTTACATAAAAACAAAAAAATCTTTTCCTACATGTACATTATCTTGCATCTTTGAATATTGTATTTTATTTATTCTAATTCGTGCAAATTCGATTTGGTTGTAATAATTTATTTAGATTTACATTCTTGCAAATCCCCATTCAAATTTGTATTCCCCCCTCCCATAAATTGTTGTAATAGATTAGAAATATTTACATTATGCAATTTATCGCTTTACATGCCATGATTAGTAATTAGGGTTTGTTTGATAAGATCAAAACAAAGCAAAATAGAACACCCTAAAATACAATACAAAATCAAAGCATGAAAAATGATACGCTTGCACACAGGCATCCTTAGGGTTTCTCCACTTGGTTTCCTAAAACAAAAATGGTCATATTATGCATGCGAAGTATCTTGGCAAAACAAACAAACATAAAGATCATAGTCCCTCGATGACGCTATTCAAAAAGTTGCCTTATAAAATGATCTTTGTCCCTCAAAATGCTAAGATACTTTGCAAACATTTCTAATCATGGTTATACGATGACCCACGCCCGTACCGTTTACATCCAAAGATAGGGTTGCTTACCAAATCAATGGTAAGACAACAATGTCAAAGGAATAGAAAATGCACAAGAAAGACGTTTGAGTAGGTAGATTACTTCTAGTTACTTGCTCCATTTCAAACAACTATTCTTGCTATTTTCAAAACAAACACACACATTTCAAAACATCTTACAATCATTGAAAACATTTTCAAAAAGACAAACATCTTTGTATACATTCTTACGAATGAGAATCATTACAAAGATTTCCTAAACAAATGGCCTCTTTTACAAAATACTTTCAAAACCACACAAAGCACAATTTCAAACAAACAAAATCAAGTGATCTAAGCAAGTAACTAAGAGCCCATGGAAAACCATGGATGAAAAGGGTGCTAATACCTTCCCTTTTCATAATCTACCCCCCGAACTCAAGAAAACATCTCAAAGGTCTTTCCTATGCTTTTTCACCTTTCCTTTTGGATAAAAGAAAAGTCGGTGGCGACTCTTGCTAACCGCAACATTTGCGATAAAATGCAAAACCCTCAAGTCAGTTCTCCTACCGTATCACAGAATTGGCGAATCTGCTGGGGAATTTTATAAAAGTGGGGTTACCTTAGGGTTTAGATCACATTTATTTGCTTACATTTGTTTGACTTGTTTGCTTTACATTATGGTTATTTGTTTGGGTTTGAATCCTCCACCCAGATTTGGGAAACATTATAGGTAAATAGCAATACGTTGTGGAAACTGTGCGGGGTATACCAAAATGGTCTAAGCAATAGCTATGTTAGTGTGACATATTTGTGGGTACCGGTAGCCTTTGAGTTAATCAAAGAGAATACGGGGCCGTTGAGTGATGTTATGAAGCACTAATGAACTTCTAGAACCCTTTACTTGACCAACCTGGCCTTTAGGATGTAGTGAGATGACCGACTTTGGTGCAGTCCGAAGTTAGTAGATGCACGATACTACACTCATTGAGGTTTGGTTTCTTGGGATATTTCGGTCGCCATTAAAGAGGCTTGAGCTGAAACAATAACCAAGGAAACAATCCAGTGATATTGAGCTCCTTAGAACCCGGTTACTATTATTAGGACAGGTTGAGCCAACTAAACTTCAAGAGGGTACTTACCTATAAAACCCCATGCAAGCCTAAACTAAGAACTTGTTTGATTTGCTTGTATATGCATACTTGTACATAACATCATGGACATCATGAACATCATATGCATCCACTAACCATTTCAAGGATTTTAGAGATTCATCTTTGTTCTTGTTTTGTAGGATATGAATTCACTTCGCAGGAAAACTATCCAAATCAACCTTGTAAGAATTCCTCCACAACTCAAGGAGATAGCTTCAAGGATCCCTGATAACTCTCCATTCACCGAGAGGCATGGTCTCCTACTCAACTTGGTCACCTCCAACACAGAGGAGGATATGATGAAAGTGCTCTTCCAGTTCTTTGATCCTTTGCATCATTGCTTCACATTTCCTGACTATTAGCTTGTGCCCACTTTGGAAGAATTCTCTCAACTCTTGAGGATTCCTATTCTCAATCAACTACCTTTCAACAGTACGGAAAGAGATCCAAAGCCAGAAGAGATCGCTCAAGCTCTGCACTTGCACTCATCTGATGTCACAACTTATTGGGAAACTAGAAGTGGTGTCAAAGGCTTCTTAGCAAAGTTTCTGTTTGAGAAGGCCCACAGCTGTTGGAATTCCTCTAGACTTGCAAGATTTTGAGGAGATTGTAGCTCTTCTTATCTATGGGATGGTCTTGTTTCCCAATCTTGACCAACTCATAGATGTAAGTGCCGTCAAAATCTTCATGTCACGCAATCCGGGGCCTACATTGCTAGGGGATGTCCTACACTCTTTTCACACTCGTATAATGAGGAAAAGAGGTGTCCTTATGTGTTGCACTCCTCTCCTGGTAAGATTGTTTATTTCTCATCTTCCCCAATCAGTCTTAAAGAATGAGCAAGGATTAAGGTGGTCACAAAGGTAAATGACGCTCAAACATTCAGATATTCATTGGTGCTCTCGATCCAAAGAGAATGTTATCATTGTTGACCGTTGTGGGGAATTCCCTAATGTCCCTCTACTTAGCATTAGGGGAGGCATCACCTACAACCCATGCTTAACTTTAAGACAATTTGGTTATGCCCGAAGGGATGGCCCACATGAGATGCTGATTCAAGGCTTGGTATTCGACTACGACAACGACGAACAAGGTCTTCGCCAGAGATTCATCCGAGCTTGGAGGATGCTGAACAAGGTGGACAGTAGGACTTTGGGACACAAGAATTTCATCCCTCTTGAGCCTTACCTCAAGTGGGTACGAACCCGCACTCAAAGTCTTATGATGCCTTATCCTTCCATTCTCCCGGTGATTATTGAGCCTGTTAAGGAAGGAGAAGTTCCATATACTATCCTACATCCTGACATGCCCACATCTCTTGAAGACCTACAAAGGGATTGGATACAGCTCAAAGGAGAGCGAGATACTTTCGAAGCCCAATTCTATGCAAGCGAGAAGAAGGTTTTGGAACTCACTAGGCTACTTCATGAGGAGCGGACTCTAAATGCCTACCTAGCACCAAAGAGGATGTGCACTACTTTTTTATGTTAGAGTGTTGTATTATTTTTCCCAAGGGGTATTGATGTACTCAAACTCTGTTTTATTAATATAACGTGTGTTTCTTTTTGTTTAAAACAAATCTGAATTTTTTTAAATTCTTGAAAGCATTGCATGTATACATATCATTCATCATAACATAAACAAGTCTTTTACAACAAGTTTCCTCATCTCTCTACTGTTTATTTCAGTAAGATGGATCTTGAACAGACGGTCAAAGATCTTCAAGCTCAAAACACGCAGTTTCAACAGTTACTCATGACCCTAGCCAAGGGGCAAGATGAGTTGAAGACTCTGTTAGCTGAAGAAAGAAAGAAGAAAACAAAGAAGGTCATTGGGGTCTTGAACATAGGGAAAAGGATTCAGGTACAGACTAGAAGAACCTTGAATTTTTCAACCACCTCCAGGGAAGGAGAAGGAAAAGGAAAAGAAACAGCAGTTTCGTCAGAATCTGAAGAGGAGGAAGACTACTCTGGGGAACAGTACCCTCCGGCTGATGATAAGTACAGACATCTTGAAGAGCGTTTAAGCGCTATGGAAATACAAAGGGTAACAGGTCTAGACTTTGAAGAATTGGGGCTAGTGTCGGGAATTGTGATCCCACCAAAGTTCAAAGTGCCGTTATTTGCAAAATATGAAGGGGTGTCATGTCCTAAAATTCACCTCCGATCATACGTGAGAAAGATTCAGCCGTACTCTGCCGATAAAGACCTGTGGGTGCATTTTTTTCCAAGATAGTTTATCCGGAACACAACTCGATTGGTTTTACCAATTGGAAAGGGCTGACATCCACAACTGGGAAGACCTTGCCGTAACTTTCTATAAACAATACCAGTATAATGCAGACTTGGCGCCTACCCGTACTCAACTTCAGAGTATGGCTATGGCTTCAAATTAAGGTTTCAAAGATTACGCGCAGAAATGGAGAGGTCTAGCTAGGAGAGTACAACCCCCTCTGTCTGAAAGGGAGTTGGTGGATATGTTCTTAGGCACTCTATCAGGCCCTTTCTTCAACCATTTGATTGGGAGTTCATCTGTTGGGTTTATTGAGTTAATATTAACCGGAGAGAGGGTGGAAGCTGGCATAAAAGTGGAAAGATTCAGAAGGATTCGTCTGCCTCTACAGCTGTGAGAAAGCCTTTCACCGGGAAGAAGGAGGTGTCTGTTGTTTATCCACAAAGTAACCAAGGGAGAGCTGAGAGCCAACCAATGGTAGGGGCCGTTATGATCCCAAAGCCTACATCTGATCAACCAAGAGGTAACCAACCAAGGGCGGAAAGGCCAGTCCGGCGATTCACCAGGATTAATATGACTCTAGACCAGGTTTTACCATATCTTATGAAGTCTAATCTGGCAACTTTAAAAGAAGCCCAGGTTTCATGTTGGAAGTTTCTCTTGAATCATCTTGCATCATGGTGAAAAAATATGAAATTTCCAACACTTATAAAAATTTCTAAGTTTAGAAATTTTGACTTTTCAAAATGAAATCTTGACTTTTTGATTTCTTGATGAATAAGTTTCATATTTTTACATGTTTTTATGAATTGTAATCTTTGGCATTTGAATTTGACCAAAAAGTCAAAGTTTGACTTTTCAGTATACAATTGACTTTTGATAAGTTGACTAAAAATTCATATGTCAATCCTTTGAACTTGAGTAATGTTTTGAGCCGTGTTATTAGGTAAAAATGATGCAATTGGACTCTTGATATAATTCCTTAAACCAATTTATCATTTGCTAGGTCAAAAATCAGAAATTTCCCTTTCCCAATCAAAACCCTAATTTTGACCATTTTGCCCTTTTGGAGATTTGATTAAATTTCTTGAGGAGTTATAGTCCAAACTTGATCAAATGATACATATGAGTCTAAAATGTTGATATGGATCAAACATTATGATGTTTGACTGTAAATTGGCCATAGTTGACTTTTTCCCCAATACAATTGATTTTTAGGTCAACTGCTCAATTGACTGAACAAAAATGTGATCCAAGGCTTGAAACTTGACATGAGTGATCTTGGGGGTCCATAATGATCTATGAAAGTCATATGGGGCATTGGAAGTTCAAAAATCTTTGTGCAATCTCAAACCCTAATTTTGGACATCAGTGCTTAAGGAGGTGTCTTGAGCTGATCAAACCCCAATGCAGTCTTGAGTCAAGGAGATCTTGTGAGCAAATTCTTGATATGTGAGAGGGAAAATTTTGGGGTACAACAAAATCGATTTCCCCATTTCAAGGAATCGATTTCCTGAGTCAAATTTCCAAAAATATTTTCTTTTCATTGCTTATTTGGCCACTTGATTCCAACACTTTTCTTCAACTTTCAACTTGATTTTAGATGAGCAAATCAACTCCCTTTGGCTTGATTTTTTGCATGCTATTTGATTTTCTTTGATAATATTTGAAAAAATATCAAAAATATATTTTGTTTTGTTAATTTTATTAAAAATCCAAAAATAGGTATTTTATACTTTCTTTTAAGACTTTATTGTTGATTTCTTGATCATTCCCAATTTGAATTTGTCTAACATGTAATTTTTTTACTCTTGCTTAATAACGTGATGTTTGTGTATGTTCATTGCCTCACATAATTAGTACTTGTGTAAAAAATCCAAGGAAACAGGGTACCTTTGTTGACTTTATAAGTCATGTGCATATGCATTACCCCTTGTATAATACCCTTGTGAATGATCATCCTATGTATCTTCTTATCAGAACCTTAAACACTAAAAACTCATTTTCAAACATATTTTGTATCAACTATCTTTTGTTGTTGAAATTAACTTCAGCATTGCAACTCCATCATCCTTTGTTGTTACCAATATTAGATATGCAGACCACAGTGCAATTAGGTTTGACAAAAATATGTATAACTTACGCATTTATTTTAATTTTTCAATAAACAATAAACATTTCCAGTCACTACCAAGATCCCCATTAAAGCAAAATGAATAACAATAATATGTTCTTGATTCTTTTCTCAATTGCGTTAAAATTTTTGATCCAATTTTCTTTTTAATACATTAGTCTTGTGTAGATTGTGACATTATAATAGTCTAAATTATTCTGCAACAAACAAACCAAATCTTCAAAAAGAATAATCAAAATCAAATTAATGAGATGTCTATCTTCAATCACAGAAAATCAATAACCACATGCTACCACAATTTAATTAATTTGGTTGTTAACACCCATAAACAATTACCAAAATAATTACAATAAGGATAACAAATGGACACTAAAATTATAGACATTAAGCCTTTCTCTAATTGTAGACTCGAGTGCCAAGTTACATCTAAATATAATAAATCATAAGCTATATGTGAGTTTACATGAGTTACAATAGTTACAACGTTCATGCTATATGTGAGCTGACACGAGTCGTGCTTGCGGACATAAAGTTTGTAAGATCAAAAAAAAACTCTAGGAAGTAAGACAGTTATGAAGGTCTGATGTGACTAGTTTTAGAAAAATTATGAGTCACGCATTAATTTTAATTCCATTGGTCCAAAGTTATTGAAAATACACGATCTTTCATATCATGTATATTGATACTTAAAATAATTTCCTCATGACAAAATTTTCATATAACTCTAATTAATTTGGCATCATTCTTTTCAAACATAAAGCAACTAAATTTTTTTAAAAACTCTTAGAGAGAATCATGTAGTTACACGTCTTTAGAGGGAGTCGGTTATATGTTTTTATTATATGTAGGGGGAGCATTCTTGATCAATTATTTTATTATTTATCTTGTCGCTTTTGTTTATTATCGTCTATTGAGTCTCTCTTTGATTGCACATCTTTTAAATCAAGTTTGAAATCAATTCATTATCATTTTAGCATGCATAAAACAATGGTTACATTTGAATTTGATCTAGATGTTTTTAGTCAATTTCATGAGTTTGTGGAATAAAAGCTATATGTGTTTGATTCAAGTTAGGTGAAAATAATAATCTCAAAAGTACCTTTAAAATCATGAAAAATTAAATTTTTAAGTTTTTGATTCGAATAAATCAAACACACACTCAATTTGCTTCGAATCAAATCCAAGAGAGGTGAACAAAAGTTTTCAAAACCACTTGATTCGAATCTGATTTTGAATTTGATTCGAATCAGGAAATTTTTTGTCACCTCTTCTCAATTTAATTTGAATCACACTTCGCACATGATTTGAATCACACAATTTTTTAGCATTTTTATAAGGGCCTGGAGCATTTGATTTGAATAAAAATTTATACATGATTGAGTCATTGATAAGTGCAATTTGTGGTTATTTTTTTATATACTTTTTGTTGCACTTATCGACTCTTTGTTGTTAATATTTGTTTCTAACCCCTTTTGAGACTTTTTGTCAATATCCATGTTGTTTTTGAACTTAATGCTTGTTTATGAGTGTTTGGTTTTCCTTTTTGAATGTACATTGATTCTTTGTTTTCTTGAACTCTTAACTATGATTTTTAGTTTGAATTTTTGTCTTGCCTTAGAAAGTAGAGAGTATTCATTTTAATGATTGTTGAATTCAAGTTAGGAAGAGAATTGTTTGCTTACTTATGTGCTGGATCCAGTCATTTTCGCTCAAACCTGCATTCTTCATTATTTAGAGAGAGGGTATCTGAACTTCAATGGGCAAGACTGCCTCCATGCCATAGACCAAGGAAAAGGGTGTTGCCCCTGTTGACGTCCGTGCTGAGGTACGGTACCCATGAAAAGCAAATGGTAACATCTCGTGCCAATCTTTGTAGGTCACTGTCATCTTCTGCACAATCTTCTTGATGTTCTTATCTTCTACACAATCTCCCTTCAACCGGCGGCATAAGAATGGGTGGTTCTTGGAGATACTCTTTGATTTTTTCGAAAGCGGCCTGACATTCATCGTTCCAACGTACTACTTGATCTTTCTTCAGCAGCTTGAAGATTGGTTCACAGGTAGCAGTTAGATGCAAGATGAATCGGGCAATGTAGTTCAGACGTCCCAGAAAGCCTCTGACTTCTTTCTCTGTCTTGGGAACTGGCATCTCTTGTATGGCTTTCACCTTGGCAGGGTCCACTTGAATACCTTTGCCGCTCACGACGAAGCCTAGTAGTTTTCCAGACCTCACCCCGAAGGTGCACTTATTCGGGTTCAACCTCAGCTTGTACAATTTCAACCGGTCAAACAGCTTCTGTAGATGTTCAAAGTGTTCTTCCTCAGTTTGGGACCTTGTAATCATATCATCGACATATACTTCTATCTCATGATGGATCATGTCATGAAACAAAGCAACCATGGCACGTTGGTAGGTTGCCCCAACATTTTTCAACCCAAACGGCATGACCTTGTAGCAAAAGGTGCCCCACTGAGTAACAAAGGTGGTCTTCTCCATGTCTTCAGGAGCCATCTTGATCTGATTGTAACCGGAGAACCCGTCCATGAAGGAGAATACCTTATGTTGAGCAGTATTGTCAACCAGAACATCATGTGAGGCAGAGGGAAATCATCCTTAGGGCTCGCCCTGTTCAAATCCCTGTAGTCAACACACATTCTGACCTTACCATCTTTCTTCGGTACTGGAACCACGTTGGCAACCCACTGAGGGTAAGAAGTCACTGCTATAAAACCGGCGTTGAATTGTTTCATGACCTCAGCTTTGATTTTCTCGGACATCTCTGGACGCATACGGCGGACCTTCTGCTTTACCGGAGGGCATTCTTCCTTGGTAGGCAGGTGATGAACCACAATGTTGGTATCCAACCCCGGCATGTCTTCGTAAGACCAGGCAAAGATTTCCACATAGTCATGCAGCATCTGAATCAGCCGTTGTTTCACACTAGACTCCAGATTGGCACCAATCTTGACTTCCTTTCTGTCTGTCTCAGTACCCAGATTTACCGTTTCCACTGGCTCTTCATGTGGCTGAATGGCCCTCTCTTCCTGGAGTAACAGTCTTGCAAGCTCACCAGGCACTTCGCAATCATCTTCACCTTCGTCTTCGGCTAAGTTGATCGGATTTTCGAAGTCATAACTGGCAGTAGCAGAGTCGTTACCAGTGAGATCCAGGGTGGATTGGAACCTGTATAGGTGAGTGTGTGTAAATATAGTTGTTTTGCAATATATAATAAAGAAAGACAAGGAGAGCAAGATTTGAAATGCAAAAAACGTCCAATGCTTTTATTAATGATATATGAAAATGACACACAAAAGTCCTCATAAATGAAGCCACGGTGCCCTGGGTAAGACACCGGGCCATAAAGTTTCAAATTATCGTTTGTTACAAATTCAAAACAAAGGAGTTCATTACTGAGTAACAAAAGTAACAGGTATGAAGTCTTTGGCTGTCCAGTTGCTTGGTTCACCGTTGGTCGTTGGGTAGATCCAGCTGTCGAATTCGGATTCCTCTACGTCGTCTTCTACCCTGATAGCATTTACTACATGGTTGGGCATGGGAGCTGTCACAACATTGGGTCTTTCGGGCGCCTCGAACTCAACCTATTTAGCATCAATTAGGTCCTGAACCTTATTCTTCAAAGCCCAACAATCATTTGTAGTGTGCCCCGGGCTGTCAGAGTGATAAGCGCAGCAGGCGTTGGGATTGTACTTTGGAGATGTTGTGTTTACCACCTTCGGAGCTTCTTTGACAGTTACCAGATTGGTTGACAATAGTTGTGGCAATATCTGAGACAGGGTCATACTGAGTCGAGTGAACTGCCTTTTAGGTCTCTCACCTCTTGGCTGGTTGTATTGCTGAGGAGCAGCAACAGGCTTTGAAATTACCACCGCGTTGACAGCTTGGCGGCGTTCCGGTTTATTCTGTCTCTTTGAACCATAAACAGCATTGGATTCTTTCTTGAAGGGCTTCTTTTCATCACTCGAGGAGGCACCTTTCTGTATCTTCCCAGACTTGATACCAGCTTCTATCCTCTCACCAGTCAAGATCAGATTTGTAAACCCAGTAGAAGAATTCTCGATCAGATGGTTGAAGAACGGACCAGACAGGGTCCCCAGGAACATATCAACGAGTTCACGGTCAGTCAAAGGTGGCTGCACCCTTTCAGCCAGGTCTCTCCACTTTTGCGCATACTCCTTAAATCCTTCACCCGTCCCTAGTGACATACCCTGGAGTTGGGTACGCGTAGGAGCAACGTCGGAATTATACTGATATTGCTTATAAAACGCAGTAGCCAAGTCCTCCCAGTTACGAATGCTGGCTCCATCTAGCTGATAGAACCATTCGAGTTGAGTCCCTGAAAGACTATCTTGGAAGAAATGGATCCATAAATTCTTGTCAGAGGTATAAGGTTGGATCTTCCTTACATATGATCTGAGGTGCAGCTTAGGACAGGAAGCTCCGTCGTACTTTGCAAAAGCAGGTGCTTTGAACTTATGGGGAATCACCACCCCAGAGGATAAGCCTAGGTCTCCAAAGTCCAACCCGGGCACATGCTGAATCTCTATAGCACTTAAACGATCCTCCCGCTGTTTGTACCTGTCCTCAGCAGGAGGGTACTGCTCATCATTATAATCTGTCTCGTTGTCGAAGACCACGGGACTAGGAACCCTTCTCTCTTGGGGACTGTCTTTCCCTACAGAAGAAGTAGTCAGATCCACCTCATTTTGTAGTCCATTCCCGAATCTGCGTCCGGTGTTGAACAAGACAGTCCTCTTCTTCTTCTTCTTCAGAATCAGAGTCTTCAACTCCTGTTGACCCTGGGCTAAGCTCATGACCAACTCTTGGAACTGGGCGTTCTGGGCCTGGAGGGCCTTGATAGCTTGTTCAGTAGTAGGTTCAGAAGTCATGATGATTGCTGAAATAAACAGCGAAGAAGATAAGTGACCTGTAAAAAGGGTACCTGTTATGCATATGATGAATGGAATGCGTATAATTTATGTTTTCAAAGACAATCGGGATTCAACTTTGTAGACAAAAAGGAAGCACACTTTATTAGATTCAACTTTTAGAATTCAAATAGTTCAACAAATTGCCCTTAGGCGTTACAAGAATGAAAATACTGAAAATGAAATAAAAGTTGTAAAAGAAACACCCAAATCCCATCAGTGCTCCCATGGCCTCTTCTTCTAAGTACGGATATAGTCATTCAGGATCCGCTCATTCTCCAATTGCTTGGTCAACTTCTGGATTTTCTGGTCCTGTTCATTGAACCTTTCCCGATAAGAATCCCGTTCTTCCTGTAGTTACGCCCAAGACCTCTTCAGTGTATCAACATCAGTGGGTATCTGGGGAGGGAGAACAGTTGGAGGAACCCCGTCTCTATCAGGAAATTCAAGAATAATAGGTCTGACGGCTTCGTATGGCATGCCTAACTTCTGAGCACGGATGCGGACCCATCTGTAGTAGGATTCCATAGGCAGAGAAGTCTTCGGTCCCAACTCATGTGGGTCAGCTATGTGAATTTTGTCCCAAGCCTTGATGAATCTAAGGCGTAGCTCGTCACTATCTACCTGAAACTCAAAACTGATGTGAGGTACCAACATCTCATGAGGCCCTGCTTTTCTGGCTCTTCCAAACTGACGGAGAGCTAAACATGGATTATAAGAGATTCCTCCCTGGGTACCGATCAATGGAACATTAGGATATTCTCCGCAACGATCAATAACAGCTACCTCATCTAAACCCCTGAGAGTCCAAATGATGTCATTATCAGTGAGAGACATTATCCTATGATCCCAGCCCCTTCCTTCTTTGTTCTTCAGCACGAACTTAGGGAGGTGCGAAATAAACCACCTCACTAACAAAGGAGCACAACACCAAAGTTCCCCGTCTTCGGGCAGTACGAGCATAGAGTTGTTGTAGGATATCACCCAAGAGAGTGGGCACAGGGTTTCGAGAGATGAAGATCCTTATAGCATTGACATTAACAAAGGTATCAGGATTTGGAAACAATACCAGACCATAGATTAGGAGAGCCAGAATGTCTTCGTACGCCCTGAAGTCTAAGTCATTCCAGAAACTATTAGCTTTGCCAATCAGAAACTTAGCCAAAAAGCCTTTAACTCTGCTTCTAGTCTCCCAGTTATCCATTACCTCTTTGTTGGTTAAAGGAAGGGCTGCAGCAATCTCCTCAAGCCTAAGAGTCTTTTCCCAACCAATGAATGGGGTCTGTTCCAAAACAGGGATACCAAGCAAATCAGAGAATTCTTCCAGGGTAGGGACCAGCTGGAAGTCTTGAAAGGTGAAGCAATGGTATAGGGGATCATAAAACTGGGTCAGGACACTCATAAGTTGTTGGTCCCACTTTGAAGTGACTAAACCGAGAAGAGAACCATGCCTCTTGATGAAGGAAGTAGTGTTTGGAATCCTATCAACCAATTCTTTAAGCAAATCAGGTGGGTGAACAAAGTTGATCCGGATAGTATTCCTTCGCATGGGCATCATAATGTCCTACAAAAAAGAGCAAAGATGAAACCCTCTTGTCTTTGAAATGGGTTAGTCCTTATGCAGGATGCATGCAATGTTATGATGGTATGATGTTATGATAAAGCACACCACAAGTATTCACAAAAGGCAAACATGATAAGGCACACAAGTCACACCAGACAACCCTTAGATTTTAGGCCAGCATGAAGTTTAGGTACTACCCTCTTTCAGTTCAGTTGGTTAAGACCTGTCCTAGAAAATAGTAATCGGGTTCTAGAGGATCTCAATATCACTGACTACCCTTAATCGGTCATAACTCCAGCTTCGCAATCTTTTCTTGCGGCCAGAACCATCGCGAGAGTTTAGCCTTAATGAGTGTAGAATCCTGCTACTGTTCTATGGCCAAGTTGGGTCAATTTAAGGTTCTAAGGTCGGTTGGTGCTTAATGACTCCTCAGAAGACCCATATTCTCCTCGTTCCAACACAAGGGATATCGGTACAGACTAAGGTGTCACACCAACGTAGCTACTGCTTCACCCATGTCGGTCTACGCTGGACAGGTCCCTCACAGCTTATTGCTACCTAAAGGGTATTCCCCAGATCCGGGTTAGGATCTATGAAACTCCGATGCAAGCCCACAAATATAAAAGCAAACAAGGCATACAATTGAAAACATAGAATTATCTAATCCTAAGGTACACCTCACTTATAAGATATCCCCAGCAGAGTCGCCAGTTCTGTGATCGGTGGAAATAGAACTGACTGTTTTGAAATGCTGGTTCGTGAAATGTCACGGTAAGCAAGAGTCGCCACCGTCTTTTATGTTCTCCAACAAGGAAAGGACAAAAGAACAGCAAAATTCCTTTTCGATATGTTTCTCGGTTCGGGAGGTAGATTATAGAAAGGGAAGGTGTTAGCACCCTTTCTATCTGTGGTTATCCACGGGCTCTTAGGTACTCGCTCACTATGTTTTCAAATTTTTTTTGCTTTTCTTGTGTTTTTGGGTTTTGAAAAAGTTTAGTTTGAAAAACTTCTAGGTAACTCTTGTATCAGTCCTCAAGAGTGTATGAAGTGTTTGTTTGAAAACTTTTTGAAAGTGTAGGTGCGAAAAGTTGTTTTTTGTTTTGAAAGAGCAAGTACCCAGGAGAAATCTACCTACTCTAAGGAATTAAGCTGTGTAAATGTCCTTTAGACAGTACTATCCCACTATTGAGAAGCAGGTAGCACCATCGTTGGAGTTATTCGGGTCAATTCGATTATAGGGACATGTGTGGTCACCAAAGCAATAGTAGGACGCCTTAGCGGTAACCCTAATGTCCTAGATCCTTTTTATCCGAGGCAACCGTTTCGAGGCAACTTGGATCTTTAGACAGGAGGGCAACCTCTAAAACACCCTATACTTAATGACCACGTCGAGGCAACCAAGTGAGGCGTACCCTAGGAGTGGCATGTGCACGTGTGTCAGGATTCAGTTTATATTATCTTTGCATATGTATCATGGTGAGCTACGGGTTGATTTTATTTTTCAGGCAAGTCTTGTCATGCATAGTTAACAGTTAATAATTTGTGGGAAGGTAAATTGCGGAAAGTAAATCTAAGCTATTACAAGGCGTCGGGTATTTACATCGCCAAAAACATAACCCTTGAAAAGATAAATGCGAGAAAATAAAAGAAAGCGATAAAAGTCCTAATTATCTATTACATTCTCGGAGCAGATACATAAATATGATCAAAAAATAGGAATCAAGAATAAACATGCGCGAGAAAAAATTGAATCGGGAAAAGTCTTAGGGTTTTGACCCTTTTTGAGAAAAGAATGGCATTTTGGTCCTTTTTGCAATTAATTAAACCTAATTTACTAATTAATTAATTAATTAAAAGAAAAAAGTATTTTTTTAGTTTTTTAATGTGTTAATAAAAATAAAAATAAAAGAAATTAAAAGTTGTCAAGAAAACCCTAATTCTAAATTTATTTTATTTATTATGAGAAAGTCAAAATTAAACCTAATTAAACTAAAATAATTTGTTAGAATTTATTTACAAAATAATTAATAGTGAATTTAATAAATAATAAAAATAAATAATATTTTAGGTTTCTGAATTTATTGTGAAAATATAATTTATGAGGTAATTAAATAATAATAATAATAATTATAATTAATAAAATAATTAAATAGAAATTAAAATAGAAAAGAAAAAAAGAATAAAGAAACCAGGGGGTGATGGGCCAGCAAGGAGGTGTTGGTTGCAATTTTCAAGCCCAATAACACTCAAGCCACGTTTGACTTTGGAGATCAGCTGCACATACATTGACCAGGAGTACCATGGTCTTCCAATCATGACCATCAGATTCCAGCTTGTGGCCACTTGGCGCCTGGGATTTGAAAGTGTATGGTGGAATTCATTTGGAAATCTGCACATAACCATGTTAGGAAAAATATTATAGAGTTTTGGATGGACCTGGGAATCGAACCCAGGTCCCAATGGTTAACGTCCAGCGCATCTACCACCAAGCCATCTGCACGCATTTGTAAATATAATGGACAATGAATATATTATATAAAAACAGCAACATATGCTGGAAACAACAAAATCACGCGCGCTATTTTTGAATAGACCAATGATACGCTTACACGCCTTCATCTTCTTCGTTGTGTACCTGTAAAAACAAATAGATAGCGGGGGTTTTTAACCCCCACGAACTGCAAAAAGGAAAAATAACGATTAGCTCTAGGATTTATATAAATGTTTCGCGAGCATTGCATTGTATTCGTCTGGCCTTGACGATTTCAACCATAGGCATTAGGGGTCTCAATTTTTCCTGGGTAATAAAGCCCTAATCTGAGAGCTCAAGAACCCTAGGTTTCATCAATGGAGTTTTATGATTCTGGGCGTTATAATGCAATTAAACCACACCATTAGCTTTGTACAGTTCCTATTAACACAAAACAATCAATAAAATATGTCAAATGCACATGAATAATGAGATGCGATTCTGGAAAATATGTTCAAACCGTGAAACTGTTCTTGGGTATTTCTGTAGCTTTAAGGCTTGGTTTTGATTGTAAAACGTCCCTGAGAGTTCCAGCAATGTATTAGGATCCATCAATTGCTTTGAATCGTGCTGGAACCTGGAAAACAGTTTTCACTTTTCTTTGAATTTTCTTGAATTTGATTATGGTTTTTCTGCAGCAAATTTTCGTCCAATGCATTAGGGTTGACTTGTGTATTTATAGAGGAAGAGAATTAGGTTAAATCTTGGCCAAGAAATCCATGGAATTGATGTTTGTATATTTGATTGAAAATCAAATATTTTTGAATCTTTTTGATTGAAGAAACTTGCCAAACTTGGAGATTTTTGTCCCTTTGATTTGCACACGAATTTGCCAGCTTGATTAGGTCATTCTTGCTTCAAAAAAAGATTGAAAAATCATATCTTTGAATTTCCTACAATTTAAATTAATTAAATGAATTAAAATCAATTAAAAATCCAATTAATTAATAAAAATAAGAAAATAAATTCAAATAGGCTTGATGGGTCGTGCATAGGCCTTGGATAAAGTTTCAAGAAGGAATTTGAGGCCCATTAGCAAAAACAAAGTGTTTTGAGCAAAGTTGACTTTTGCAAATTCACAAAAATTTCCCAACTTCTCCAATGCATATCTTGCTCAATTTTGATCATATGAACATGTTCTTGGACATTTTGGAAAGGTATTGAAGTACTCTAACCAATGCCTTTGGTCCCATGTCATTTGGATTTACCAATCTCAAGTTATGGTCTTTGACTTAAAGTGCCTTTTTGTTGTCTTTTGAATTTGACCTATAATGTAGAAATTGATAACTTTTTGTGAGAGCATTTCTTGGACTTGGAATGTGAATATGGATTGTAGGAAATGTCATCCTCTTCAAAATGAGCATTGGATGGGATTTTTCTGATGAACCATGAAAAAGTTATGCCTTGGTCAAGATACAGTTGACTTTTCTACTGTCCAAAAATAGTAACTTTTGGCATCTTGATGATTTTTGAGCCATTCTTGTGGAATCATGATCAAGACTTGATCAAATGATGATTGTGAGCTCAAAATAAGATGTTGACCAAAAATTCTGACTTTTGACTGCAAAATGACCATTTTACCCCTGCAGTTGACTGTGAATCAAATAGGGCTTTTGACTGTGCAATTTGACACTGTGAGTCTTGAGACCTGACATGTAGGTGCTTGAGAATGTATATAGGCACATGAGACTTGATTGAACCATTGAAAACCCCCAATTCCTTGAGAGAAACAAAACCCTAATTTTGATTGGCTTAGGAGGCATTTGGACTGTGCAACCCTTGAGAAATCTTGAACCATTTGAAGATGATTCTTGATAAATCTTGAAGAATATGGGAGGGAAAATTTTGGGGTATAACAGTTGCCCCTGTTCAATCTTCTTAAACCTGAGGATGTAGATTGGCTTGCGTGCCTTTCGTGATCCGAAGGTGGAAGATGATTGAACACTAGAGTGCCCAGAAATTTGCACTCGCATAGTGGAGTATCAGCAATGTGATGTCGGGAATGGGCTTATAGATGCCATTTGGAGAGATGATGGATAGGAGGATGGGCTTATAGATGCCATCCAGGGGTGTCGATCGCGTAAGAGATTCCTTAGCGAGAACTTGCATACTTGAGAAAGAAAGATAATTTCCTGGCCTGTTACAGGTGTTGATCTTCAAACTCTTCATGCAGATACTTTCCTGGCTAGATACAGGTGTAGATCCACAATCAGTCGCTCACAGATATGCCCTGGCTAGATACAGGTATCGAATCTGGAACTTCAAAAGTTTGGTTGAGATAGCTTTCCTGGCTAGATACAGGTGTAGACCTCTGACCTGAGAATGAAAGATAATTTCCTGGCCGGTTACAGGTGTTGATCTTCAAACTCTTCATGCAGATACTTTCCTGCCTAGATGCAGGTATAGATCTACAATCAATCGCTCACAGATATGCCCTGGCTAGATACAGGTATCGAATCTGAAACTTCAAACGGTTGGTCGAGATAGCTTTCCTGGCTGGATATAGGTGTAGACCTCTGACCTGAGAATGAAAGATGACTTCCGGGCTAGATACAGGTATTGATCTTCAATCTCTTCATGCAGATACTTTCCTGGCTAGATACAGGTATAGATCTACAATTAATCGCTCATAGATATGCCCTGGCTAGATACAGGTATCGAATCTGGAACTTCAAAAGGTTGGTCGAGATAGCTTTCCTGGCTGGATACAGGTGTAGACCTCTGACCTGAGAATGAAAGATGACTTCCTGGCTAGATACAGGTATTGATCTTCAATCTCTTCATGCAGATACTTTCCTGGCTAGATACAGGATTAGATCTACAATCAATCGTCCACAGATATGCTCTGGCTAGATACAGGTATCGAATCTGGAACTTCAAAAGGTTGATGGTAATCATCTTTTGATTGACCTTTTCCTTAAAAGGAAAAACATTAGTTGTATGCAGTGTCGTGATGTATGAAATGCATGATGTCATGATGTTCTCAGGAATAAATGAGATTGTGTCGTATGCACTTTATCATGTATGTAAATAGGAGGTATGAGATGTGATATGTTTATGAATGTATTTCCGTCTGGGAAAATAAATCCTTGACGAATGTCGGGAGTTTGTTGAATCCTGGGTTGATGTTGAAGAGTAGAGTTCTTTGTTTCCGCTAGGGATGATGATTGCAAGAATAAACCGGTAGGAGAAGATGACTCTGTTGGGGAATAAACTTGATGAAGATTACTCTGCGGGGAATTACTCTGTGGGAAGAGATGCTTTGCTGAGATTTTAACGATAACTCCGTTGGGGATTCCGTTGATAAGCTCTGTTGAGGGATTTTGATGAACTCCGCTGGAGTATAGAAAGAACTTCGCTGAGGACGATCTTTCCGTTGTAATTTGTTGAGGATAACCCAGTTAGACTTTGGTGGGGATAACCTCTGAATATGGATGGGGAGATATATGTACTCTGCAGGGGATAAGCTTCCAGAATCTACTGGGGAGATGATTCAACTCTCCTGGGGAAACTTTTTTGGACTGTACTGGGGAATGGCTCCACTGGGGTGTCTGTATTCCGCCGGGGAACAATCTTATATTCCTGTCGAGGGATATTAAGACTGCCGGGGATGCTTGTTGAGGGATATTTGTATACTCTGCTGGAGGATATTGAGATTTTCTAGGGATACCCAACTTCCTTAGGGCTGACAGTAGCCTAACTCTGCTTGGGGAGAGTATTGTTGACTTGCTAGGGATACTGTGCCTTTTTGGGGCTGATGGGAGACCAACTCTGCCTGGGGAGAGTATTGATGAATCTTGTCCTACTCTTGGGGAGTGAAGGTATCTTGGACACGTTCTTCAACTGAACTCACCTTGGTACCTTGGTGGACAAAGCAACTAGATCGCTTAGACAATTCTTATTGCCCTTGTTTCTGATATCACCTGTAATTAGTCCTTTGTTTCGCATGCAAGTATTTATGAGTTAGCAATTAATATTAAATGCATATATCAAAAATGAACATTGGACGTTCTTTGCAAAACAAAACAGATAAAGGAAAAACGATTGGCAATTTGTCTGGAAAAGATGAGCTTGTATTGATTTTTGAAATTTGCCTGTAAATAGGCGTTGTGTACAAGAGGCTGACGTCCTAATAAGAGAACGCCGCCGAACAAAATAGAGTTTATACAATTTGTGAAAAGGAAAACAAAACAGCTATGTGAAAAATCCCACTGGGTTCCAACTCTGCTATCGCCTTTATGTCTTCGAGCGTCTCATCACTTTGCTGCTTAGTTGAAGGTGAAGCTGATTGATTGGTGCCGTCTGAGCCCGATAGTTGATTCCGAATTCTGGATGCAAGGTGATCCAATGAGACATAGTATTACGCGTATATCCCTAACTTTTGCCTGGACCGCCCTTTCAGGTTTTCAGTCCACCGGGATACCCATTTTTGCCCAAGCCGCCCTTTCAGGTTTTCGACTTGCCGGGTGTACAGATTTTTTTCATTTTTCATCCCTTATTTTTGCCCGAACCCTTTTGGTTCGCCGGGAAGCCCTTATTTTTTCCTAGGTGTGTCAACCTAGCGGGTCTTTAATCATACGTAGTATCTTTTTACTATGTCTGCATTGGCGGGGTGAGGAAGGTCGTCACCATCCATGGTAGTTAGAATCATAGCTCCTCCTGAGAAGATATGCTTAACCACAAATGGCCCTTCGTACGTGGGGGTCTATTTGCCCCTGGGATCACCTTGAGGTAGAATGATGCGCTTGATTACCAGATCCCCAACTTGATACTCTTGTCGTCTGACTTTCTTATTAAATGCCTTGATCATCCGTTTTTGGTACGTCTGACCATGACAAATAGCAGTGAGTCTCTTTTCGTCGATTAGGTTTAATTGATCAAGCCGAGTCTGGATCCAGTCATCTTTGCTCAAACCTGCATTCTTCATTATCTGGAGAGAGGGTATCTGAACTTCAATGGGCAAGACTGCCTCCATGCCATAGACCAAGGAAAAGGGTGTTTCCCCTGTTGACGTCCGTGCTGAGGTACGGTACCCATGAAGAGCAAATGGTAACATCTCGTGCCAATCTTTATAGGTCACTGTCATCTTCTGCACAATCTTCTTGATGTTCTTATTAGCTGCTTCTACAGCCCCATTCATCTTCGGCCGGTAGGGAGAAGAGTTGTGGTGCTGTATCTTGAATTACTCGCAGAGCTCAGTGATCATCTTGTTGTTAAGATTGGTACCATTGTCCGTAATGATCCTCTCTGGTACACCGTATCGACAGATCAGGTTATGCCGAATGAACCGTGCCACGACGTTCTTGGTTATGGTGGCAAAGGAAGCTGCTTCAACCCACTTTGTAAAGTAATCGATCGCTACCAGGATGAAGCGATGCCCGTTGGATGTCATAGGTCTGATCTCGCTGATCATATCAATGGCCCACATTGCAAAAGGCCAAGGTGCTGTCAAGACGTCCAGGGGAACTAGAGGAACGTGCACCTTATCAGCATAGATCTGGCACTTATGACATGTCCGAGAATGTTGGTAACAGTCAGCCTCCATTGTGGACCAGTAATATCCTGCCCGAAGGATTTTCTTTTCCATGGTATGTCCACTGGAATGCATTCCGAAGGTACCTTCATGCAGCTCTGCCATGATCCTTTCTGCTTCAGTCTTATCCACACAACGCAGTAAGGTTGAATCATGGTTTTGTTTGTAGAGAATGTCATTGCTGAGGAAGAACTTTGCCGCGAACCTTCTCAGAAACTTCTTGTCATTAACAGATGCACCCTCGGGGTATTCTTGAGCTTCCAAGTACCTTTTCACTTCATGATGCCAAGGTTTTTCTGTTACCTCTTCGGCCTCAAGATCACAGCAATGTGCAGGTTCATCCAATTTCCAGATAATGATCCGGGGAGCCTCATTGTCCCATTTGACTTTGAACATAGAAGACATCGTAGCTAGCGCGTCCGCTAACTGATTCTCCTCTCTTGGGAAGTGTTCAAAGGTTATCTCCTCGAAATGGGGAATCAACGTCAATACATACTCCTTGTAAGGAATAAGATTTGGGTGTTTCGTATCCCACTCGCCTTTGATCTGACTGATCACGAGAGCGGAATCTCTGAAGACACTCAGAAACTTGATCCTTAGGTCGATTGCAGCTCGAAGACCCATGATGCATGCTTCATACTCCGCCACGTTGTTGGTGCAGTTGAAACATAGTCGGGCAGTAAGTGGAGTATGAGTGCCTTTTGGAGATATGATCACAGCGCCGATACCGTTACCCAAAGCGTTTGAGGCTCCGTCAAAGTGCATAGACCATCGGGATCCTTCCTCAGGTCCTTCATCCGGTCCAGGTACTTCACAATCAGTCACTACCATGATATTCTCGTCTGGAAATTCAAAGTTCATGGACTGGTAGTCATCCACTGCTTGATGTGCCAAATGGTCTGCCAACACACTTCCCTTGATTGCTTTCTGAGTCGTGTACTGGATATCATATTCAGTCAAGATCATCTACCATCTTGCTATTCTTCCGGACAAGGCAGGCTTTTCGAATATGTACTTGATTGGATCCATGTTTGAAATCAATAGAGTAGCGTGAGTCAACATATACTGTCTCAGCCGGCGAGCAGCCCATACCAAAACGCAGCAAGTTTTCTCGAGCAGTGAGTATCAGGTCTCACAGTCGGTAAACTTTTTGCTAAGGTAATAAATAGCATGCTCTTTTCGGCCAGACTCGTCATGCTGCCCCAGCACACACCCCATTGAGCTGTCAAGTATTGTCAAGTATAAGATTAGAGGTGTCCCTTCAACCGGCGGCATAAGAATGGGTGGTTCTTGGAGATACTCTTTGATTCTTTCGAAAGCGGCCTGACATTCATCGTTCCAACGTACTACTTGATCTTTCTTCAGCAGCTTGAAGATTGGTTCACAGGTAGCAGTTAGATGCGAGATGAATCGGGCAATGTAGTTCAGACGTCCCATAAAGCCTCTGACTTCTTTCTCTGTCTTGGGAACTGGCATCTCTTGTATGGCTTTCACCTTGGCAAGGTCCACTTGAATACCTTTGTCACTCACGACGAAGCCTAGTAGTTTTCCAGACCTCACCCCGAAGGTGCACTTATTCGGGTTCAACCTCAGCTTGTACAATTTCAACCGGTCAAACAGCTTCTGTAGATGGTCAAGGTGTTCTTCCTCAGTTTGGGACCTTATAATCATATCATCGACATATACTTCTATCTCATGATGGATCATGTCATGAAACAAAGCAACCATGGCACGTTGGTAGGTTGCCCCAACATTTTTTAACCCAAACGGCATGACCTTGTAGCAAAAGGTGCCCCACTGAGTAACAAAGGTGGTCTTCTCCATGTCTTCAGGAGCCATCTTGATCTGATTATAACCAGAGAACCCGTCTATGAAGGAGAATACCTTATGTTGAGCAGTATTGTCAACCAGAACATCAATGTGAGGCAGAGGGAAATCATCCTTAGGGCTCGCCCTGTTCAAATCCCTGTAGTCAACACACATTCTGACCTTACCATCTTTCTTCGATACTGGAACCACGTTGGCAACCCACTGAGGGTAAGAAGTCACTGCTAGAAAACCGGCGTTGAATTGTTTCATGACCTCAGCTTTGATTTTCTCGGACATCTCTGGACGCATACGGCGGACCTTCTGCTTTACCGGAGGGCATTCTTCCTTGGTAGGCAGGTGATGAACCACAATGTCGGTATCCAACCCCGGCATGTCTTCGTAAGACCAGGCAAAGATTTCCACATAGTCATGCAGCATCTGAATCAGCCGTTGTTTCACACTAGACTCCAGATTGGCACCAATCTTGACTTCCTTTATGTCTGTCTCAGTACCCAGATTTACCGTTTCCACTGGCTCTTCATGTGGCTGAATGGCCCTCTCTTCCTAGAGTAACAGTCTTGCAAGCTCACCAGGCACTTCACAATCATCTTCACCTTCGTCTTCGGCTAAGTTGATCGGACTTTCGAAGTCATAACTGGCAGTAGTAGAGTCGTTACCAGTGAGATCCAGGGTGGATTGGAACCTGTATAGGTGAGTGTGTGTAAATATAGTTGTTTTACAATATATAATAAAGAAAGACAAGGAGCGCAAGATTTGAAATGCAAAAAACGTCCAATGCTTTTATTAATGATATATGAAAATGTCACACAAAAGTCCTCATAAATGAAGCCACGGTGCCCCGGGTAAGACACCGGGCCATAAAGTTTCAAATTATCGTTTGTTACAAATTCAAAACAAAGGAGTTCATTACTGAGTGACAAAAGTAACAGGTATGAAGTCTTTGGCTGTCCAGTTGCTTGGTTCACCGTTGGTCGTTGGGTAGATCCAGCTGTCGAATTCGGATTCCTCTACGTCGTCTTCTACCCTGATAGCATTTACTCCATGGTTGGGCATGGGAGCTGTCACAACATTGGGTCTTTCGGGCGCCTCGAACTCAACCTCTTTAGCATCAATTAGGTCCTGAACCTTATTCTTCAAAGCCCAACAATCATCCGTAGTGTGCCCCGGGCTGTCAGAGTGATAAGCGCAGCGGGCGTTGGGATTGTACTTTGGAGATGTTGTGTTTACCACCTTCGGAACTTCTTTGACAGTTACCAGATTGGTTGACAATAGTTGTGGCAATATCTGAGACAGGGTCATACTGAGTCGAGTGAACTGCCTTTTAGGTCTCTCACCTCTTGGCTGGTTGTATTGTTGAGGAGCAGCAACAGGCTTTGAAATTACCACCGCGTTGACAGCTTGGCGGCGTTCCGGTTTATTCTGTCTCTTTGAACCATAAACAGCACTGGATTCTTTCTTGAAGGGCTTCTTTTCAGCACTCGAGGAGGCACCTTTCTGTATCTTCCCAGACTTGATACCAGCTTCTATCCTCTCACCAGTCAAGATCAGATTTGTAAACCCAGCAGAAGAATTCCCGATCAGATGGTTGAAGAACGGACCAGACATGGTCCCCAGGAACATATCAACGAGTTCACGATCAGTCAAAGGTGGTTGCACCCTTTCAGCCAGGTCTCTCCACTTTTGCGCATACTCCTTAAATCCTTCACCCGTCCCTAGTGACATACCCTGGAGTTGGGTACGCGTAGGAGCGAGGTCGGAATTATACTGATACTGCTTATAAAACGCAGTAGCCAAGTCCTCCCAGTTACGAATGCTGGCTCCATCTAGCTGATAGAACCATTCGAGTTGAGTCCCTGAAAGACTATCCTGGAAGAAATGGATCCATAAATTATTGTCAGAAGTATAAGGTTGGATCTTCCTTACATATGATATGAGGTGCAGCTTAGGACAGGAAGCTCCGTCGTACTTTGCAAAAGCAGGTGCTTTGAACTTATGGGGAATCACCACCCCAGAGGATAAGCCTAGGTCTCCAAAGTCCAACCCGGGCACATGCTGAATCTCTATAGCACTTAAACGATCCTCCCGCTGTTTGTACCTGTCCTCAGCAGGAGGGTAATGCTCATCATTATAATCGGTCTCGTTGTCGAAGACCACGGGACTAGGAACCCTTCTCTCTTGGGGATTGTCTTTCCCTACAGAAGAAGTAGTCATATCCACCTCATTTTGTAGTCCATTCCCGAATCTGCGTCCGGTGTTGAACAAGACAGTCCTCTTCTTCTTCTTCTTCAAAATCAGAGTCTTCAACTCTTGTTGACCCTGGGCTAAGCTCATGACCAACTCTTGGAACTGGGCGTTCTGGGCCTGGAGGGCCTTGATAGCTTGTTCAATAGTAGGTTCAGAAGTCATGATGATTGCTGAAATAAACAGCGAAGAAGATAAGTGACCTGTAAAAAGGGTACCTGTTATCCATATGATGAATGGAATGCGTATGATTTAAGTTTTCAAAGACAATTGGGATTCAACTTTGTAGACAAAAAGGAAGCACACTTTATTAGATTCAACTTTTAGAATTCAAATAGTTCAATAAATTTCCCTTAGGTGTTACAAGAATGAAAATACTGAAAATGAAATAAAAGCTGTAAAAGAAACACCCAAAGCCCATCAGTGCTCCCATGGCCTCTTCTTCTCAGTACGGATATAGTCATTCAGGATCCGCTCATTCTCCAATTGCTTGGTCAACTTCTGGATTTTCTGGTCCTGTTCGTTGAACCTTTCCCGATAAGAATCCCGTTCTTCCTGTAGTTACGCCCAAGACCTCTTCAGTGTATCAACATCAGTGGGTATCTGGGGAGGGAGAACAGTTGGAGGAACCCCGCCTCTATCAGGAAATTCAAGAATAATAGGTCTGACGGCTTCGTATGGCATGCCTAACTTCTGAGCACGGATGTGGACCCATCTTTAGTAGGATTCCATAGGCAGAGAAGTCTTCGGTCCCAACTCATGTGGGTCAGCTATTTGAATTCTGTCCCAAGCCCTGATGAATCTACGGCGTAGCTCGTCACTATCTACCTGAAACTCAAAACTAATGTGAGGTACCAACATCTCATGAGGCCCTGCTTTTCTGGCTCTTCCAAACTGACGGAGAGCTAAACATGGATTATAAGAGATTCCTCCCTGGGTACCGATCAATGGAACATTAGGATATTCTCCGCAACGATCAATAACAGCTACCTCATCTAAACCCCTGAGAGTCCAAATGATGTCATTATCAGTGAGAGACATTATCCTATGATCCCAGCCCCTTCCTTCTTTGTTCTTCAGCACGAACTTAGGGAGGTGCGAAATAAACCACCTCACTAACAAAGGAGCACAACACCACAAAGTTCCCCGTCTTCGGGCAGTACGAGCATAGAGTTGTTGCAGGATATCACCCAAGAGAGTGGGCACAGGGTTTCGAGAGATGAAGATCCTTATAGCATTGACATTAACAAAGGTATCAGGATTTGGAAACAATACCAGACCATAGATTAGGAGAGCCAGAATGTCTTCGTACGCCCTGAAGTCTAAGTCATTCCAGAAACTATTAGCTTTGCCAATCAGAAACTTAGCCAAAAAGCCTTTAACTCCGCTTCTAGTCTCCCAATTATCCATTACCTCTTTGTTGGTTAAAGGAAGGGCTGCAGCAATCTCCTCAAGCCTAAGAGTCTTTTCCCAACCAGTGAATGGGGTATGTTCCAAAACAGGGATACCAAGCAAATCAGAGAATTCTTCCAGGGTAGGGACCAGCTGGAAGTCTTGAAAGGTGAAGCAATGATATAGGGGATCATAAAACTGGGTCAGGACGCTCATCAGTTGTTGGTCCCACTTTGAAGTGACTAAACCGAGAAGAGAACCATGCCTCTTGATGAAGGAAGTAATGTTTGGAATCCTATCAACCAATTCTTTAAGCAAATCAGGTGGGTGAACAAAGTTGAGCCGGATAGTATTCCTTCGCATGGGCATCATAATGTCCTACAAAACAGAGCAAAGATGAAACCCTCTTGTCTTTGAAATGGGTTAGTCCTTATGCAGGATGCATGCAATGTTATGATGGTATGATGTTATGATAAAGCACACCACAAGTATTCACAAAAGGCAAACATGATAAGGCACACAAGTCACACCAGACAACCCTTAGATTTTAGGTCAACATGAAGTTTAGGTACTACCCTCTTTCAGTTCAGTTGGTTAAGACCTGTCCTAGAAAATAGTAATCGGGTTCTAGAGGATCTCAATATCACTGACTACCCTCAATCGGTCATAACTCCAGCTTCGCAATCTTTTCTTGCGGCCAGAACCATCGCGAGAGTTTAGCCTCAATGAGTGTAGCATACTGCTACTGTTCTATGGCCAAGTTGGGTCAATTTAAGGTTCTAAGGTCGGTTGGTGCTTAATGACTCCTCAGAAGACCCATATTCTCCTCGTTCCAACACAAGGGATATCGGTACAGACCAAGGTGTCACACCAACGTAGCTACTGCTTCACCCGTGTCGGTCTACGCCGGACAGGTCCCTCACAGCTTATTGCTACCTAAAGGGTATTCCCCAGATCCGGGTTAGGATCTATGAAACTCCGATGCAAGCCCATAAATATAAAAGCAAACAAGGCATACAATTGAAAACATAGAATGATCTAATCCTAAGGTACACCTCACTTATAAGATATCCCCAGCAGAGTCGCCAGTTCTGTGATCGGTGGAAATAGAACTGACTGTTTTGAAATGTTGGTTCGCGAAATGTCGCGGTAAGCAAGAGTCGCCACCGTCTTTTATGTTCTCCAACAAGGAAAGGACAAAAGCACAGCAAAATTCCTTTTCGAGATGTTTCTCGGTTCGGGAGGTAGATTATAGAAAGGGAAGGTGTTAACACCCTTTCTATCTGTGGTTATCCACGGGCTCTTAGGTACTCGCTCACTATGTTTTCAAAAATTGTTTGCTTTTCTTGTGTTTGTGGGTTTTGAAAAAGTTTAGTTTGAAAAACTTCTAGGTAACTCTTGTATCAGTCCTCAAGAGTGTATGAAGTGTTTGTTTGAAAACTTTTTGAAAGTGTAGGTGCGAAAAGTTGTTTTTTGTTTTGAAAGAGCAAGTACCCAGGAGAAATCTACCTACTCTAAGGAATTAAGCTGTGTAAATGTCCTTTAGACAGTACTATCCCACTATTGAGAAGCAGGTAGCACCGTCGTTGGAGTTATTCGGTTCAATTCGATTATAGGGACATGTGTGGTCACCAAAGCAATAATAGGACGCCTTAGCGGTAACCCTAATATCCTAGATCCTTTTTATCCGAGGCAACCGTTTCGAGGCAACTTGGATCTTTAGACAGGAGGGCAACCTCTAAAACACCCTATACTTAATGACCACGTCGAGGCAACCAAGTGAGGCGTACCCTAGGAGTGGCATGTGCACGTGTGTCAGGATTCAGTTTATATTATCTTTGCATATGTATCATGGTGAGCTACGGGTTGATTTTATTTTTCAGGCAAGTCTTGTCATGCATAGTTAACAGTTAATAATTTGCGGGAAGGTAAATTACGGAAAGTAAATTTAAGCTATTACAAGGCGTCGGGTATTTACATCGCCAAAAACATAACCCTTGAAAAGATAAATGCGAGAAAATAAAAGAAAGCGATAAAAGTCCTAATTATCTATTACATTCTCGGAGCAGATACATAAATATGATCAAAAAATAGGAATCAAGAATAAACATGCGCGAGAAAAAATTGAATCGGGAAAAGTCTTAGGGTTTTGACCCTTTTTGAGAAAAGAATGGCATTTTGGTCCTTTTTGCAATTAATTAAACCTAATTTACTAATTAATTAATTAATTAAAAGAAAAAAGTATTTTTTTAGTTTTTTAATGTGTTAATAAAAATAAAAATAAAAGAAATTAAAAGTTGTCAAGAAAACCCTAATTCTAAATTTATTTTATTTATTATGAGAAAGTCAAAATTAAACCTAATTAAACTAAATTAATTTGTTAGAATTTATTTACAAAATAATTAATAGTGAATTTAATAAATAATAAAAATAAATAATATTTTAGGTTTCTGAATTTACTGTAAAAATATAATTTATGAGGTAATTAAATAATAATAATAATAATTATAATTAATAAAATAATTAAATAGAAATTAAAATAGAAAAGAAAAAAAGAATAAAGAAACCAGGGGGTGATGGGCCAGCAAGGAGGTGTTGGTTGCAATTTTCAAGCCCAATAACACTCAAGCCACGTTTGACTTTGGAGATCAGCTGCACATGCATTGACCAGGAGTACCATGGTCTTCCAATCATGACCATCAGATTCCAGCTTGTGGCCACTTGGCGCCTGGGATTTGAAAGTGTATGGTGGAATTCATTTGGAAATCTGCACATAACCATGTTAAGAAAAACATTATAGAGTTTTGGGTGGACCTGGGAATCGAACCCAGGTCCCAATGGTTAACGTCCAGCGCATCTACCACCAAGCCATCTGCACGCATTTGTAAATATAATGGACAATGAATATATTATATAAAAACAACAACATATGCTGGAAACAACAAAATCACGCGCGCTATTTTTGAATAGACCAATGATACGCTTACACGCCTTCATCTTCTTCGTTGTGTACCTGTAAAAACAAAAAAAATAGCGGAGGTTTTTAACCCCCACAAACTGCAAAAAGGAAAAATAACGATTAGCTCTAGTATTTATATAAATGTTTCGCGAGCATTGCATTGTATTCGTCTGGCCTTGACGATTTCAACCATAGGCATTAGGGGTCTCAATTTTTCCTGGGTAATAAAGCCCTAATCTGAGAGCTCAAGAACCCTAGGTTTCATCAATGGAGTTTTATGATTCTGGGTGTTATAATGCAATTAAACCACACCATTAGCTTTGTACAGTTCCTATTAACACAAAACAATCAATAAAATATGTCAAATGCACATGAATAATGAGATGCGATTCTGGAAAATATGTTCAAACCGTGAAACTGTTCTTGGGTATTTCTGTAGCTTTAAGGCTTGGTTTTGATTGTAAAACGTCCCTGAGAGTTCCAGCAATGTATTAGGATCCACCAATTGCTTTGAATCGTGCTGGAACCTGGAAAACAGTTTTCACTTTTCTTTGAATTTTCTTGAATTTGATTATGGTTTTTCTGCAGCAAATTTCCGTCCAATGCATTAGGGTTGACTTGTGTATTTATAGAGGAAGAGAATTAGGTTAAATCTTGGCCAAGAAATCCATGGAATTGATGTTTGTATATTTGATTGAAAATCAAATATTTTTGAATCTTTTTGATTGAAGAAACTTGCCAAACTTGGAGATTTTTGTCCCTTTGATTTGCACACGAATTTGCCAGCTTAATTAGGTCATTCTTGCTTCAAAAAAAGATTGAAAAACCATATCTTTGAATTTCCTACAATTTAAATTAATTAAATGAATTAAAATCAATTAAAAATCCAATTAATTAATAAAAATAAGAAAATAAATTCAAATAGGCTTGATGGGTCGTGCATAGGCCTTGGATAAAGTTTCAAGAAGGAATTTGAGGCCCATTAGCAAAAACAAAGTGTTTTGAGCAAAGTTGACTTTTGCAAATTCACAAAAATTTCCCAACTTCTCCAATGCATATCTTGCTCAATTTTGATCATATGAACATGTTCTTGGACATTTTGGAAAGGTCCTGAAGTCCTCTAAACAATGCCTTTGGTCCCATGTCATTTGGATTTACCAATCTCAAGTTATGGTATTTGACTTAAAGTGCCTTTTTGTTGACTTTTGAATTTGACCTATAATGTAGAAATTGATAACTTTTTGTGAGAGCATTTCTTGGACTTGGAATGTGAAGATGGATTGTAGGAAATGTCATTCTGTTCAAAATGAGAATTGGATGGGATTTTTCTGATGAACCATGAAAAATTTATGCCTTGGTCAAGATACAGTTGACTTTTCTACTGTCCAAAAATAGTAACTTTTGGCATCTTGATGATTTTTGAGCCATTCTTGTGGAATCATGATCAACACTTGATCAAATGATGATTGTGAGCTCAAAATAAGATGTTGACCAAAAATTCTGACTTTTGACTGCAAAATGACCATTTTACCCCTGCAGTTGACTGTGAATCAAATAGGGCTTTTGACTGTGCAATTTGACACTGTGAGTCTTGAGACCTGACATGTAGGTGCTTGAGAATGTATATAGGCACATGAGACTTTATTGAACCATTGAAAACCCCCAATTCCTTGAGAGAAACAAAACCCTAATTTTGACTGGCTTAGGAGGCATTTGGACTGTGCAACCCTTGAGAAATCTTGAACCATTTGAAGATGATTCTTGATAAATCTTGAAGAATATGGGAGGGCAAATTTTGGGGTACAACAATAAGTATTGTGATTGGTTTGTAAAATTTGGGATTATGAAGAAGTATGATTGAAATTTTGTGTTTGAACTTTTGTGAGTTGATCACTCCCGTAGGTTTAAGCAAGTTTTTGTTTCGATTAGTCTCAGGAATTATCCTTTAATATTAAAAAGGCCAAAATTATTTTATAACACTATAATTATTTTCAAGATAAAAATATCAAAAATAATTTTCTTATAAAACATAATTTCTTTTATTTTTAATTAATAGATTTAGAGTTTTGTTTAAAAATCTTTTCTTAGTAAATTTAGGGTTTACTTTTTATTATGTTAATTAATTATTTTTTCCCTTAGTAAATTTAGGGTTTACTTCTGAGGCACATGCAAAAGCTCTGGTGAAGTTCCTGAAGACAGCCCATGTGCCGCAAGAGACGTCTGCTGACCAATTCCAAGAATGTGTGGCCAGTTTGACAGTTGATAACGACCTAGGCTTCTCTGATGCTGATTTGACACCAAGAGGGAGAAAGAACAATGAGGCATTACATGTCTCTGTAGAGTGTAGAGGAACGACTCTGGCCCATGTCTTGGTGGACACGGGTTCATCTTTGAACGTCTTACCGAAGAAAGCTCTTGACAGATTGGATTGCAAAGGGATGACATTGAAACCCAGTAACATAGTTGTGAGAGCATTTGATGGCTCAAAGAGGATGGTCCACGGGGAGGTGGACATCCCCATAAAAGTGGGAACTCAGACTTTCAGCTCAACCTTCTATGTAATGGACATCCGCCCCTCTTACTCTTGTCTGTTAGGACGGCCCTGGATCCATAATGCAGGTGCTGTAACCTCTACACTACACCAAATGCTGAAATACCCGGTCCATGGAAAGATTATCACCGTCCATGGAGAGGAAGAGTACATGATTAGCCATCTAAATTCCTTCCGGTATGTGGAGTTGGATGGCGAGTTCATTGAAACTCCTTTTCAACATTTAGAAGAGGTCTCTCAAGAGGTAGCGGTAACCAAGGCGGTATCCCCGATCCCCAAGATCACAAGACCTCCGCTTCGGATGTCATCTCTAAAGGACGCCAAGGCAGTAGTAGAGGAGGGTGGATGCACCATCTGGGGGCAGCTTCCGGATATTCCGTACAAATCTGACAAGTTTGGCCTAGGGTTTACGTCAAATGCTCAGAAGATTGTGCATCGTGCCCTTGCTCGAGGGCCACCTTTGAAGATCAGCAACCGAGAGGTCAACATAGTGGAAGATGGTGAAGAAGGTGGCAGCTTGGAGGATTGGATATTTCCTACTGTCAATGGAGGACTTCACAATTGGGAAGCCAGAGACTTTGTCCCAATAACTTTCATCTCTCAGTAATTTATCTTTTACATTTCTGTTGGACTTGTAATATTCACAAACAATTCGCACATTAAAAACCTTGTGTCTTACCCGAGGCACAATGGTCCATTTGTAAGGGTTTTTTATTTCATCTTCATATGACATTCAATGAATCATGGACGTTTTTTCACATACAAACCTTTTGTGCTCATTGTCTTTCTTTTACATTTTTATTATTTAAAGATGGCTATACCCTTACACACCCATACTCACAAATGCAGGTACCCCTCCATTCCGGATCCCATGGGTAACGATACTGCTATGGCCTTTAGTGACTCTGAAGATCCAATCTACCAAGTCGTATACGAAGGTGAAGAAGATTGTGAAGTACCGGAGGAATTGGCCAGACTACTACAACAAGAGGAAAGAGCTATTCAGCCTCATAAGGAACTGTTGGATACAATCAACTTGACTATCGAGGAAGATAAAAAGGAAATCAAGGTGGGTGCAAATCTAGAGCCGAGTGTCAAGGAGCGTCTAATTCAGCTATTGCATGATTATGTTGAGATCTTTGCCTGGTCATACGAAGACATGCCAGGACTTGATACAGACATCGTGGTACATCGTCTGCCCACAAGAGAAAACTATCCACCAGTGAAACAAAAAGTCCGTCGCATGAGACCTGACATGTCAGAGAAGATCAAAGCGGAAGTCATGAAACAGTTCAATGCTGGATTTTTGGCTATCACTTCCTACCCTCAATGGGTTGCCAACATTGTTCTTGTGCCTAAAAAGGACGGCAAAGTACGAATGTGCATGGATTATAGAGATTTAAACAGGGTCAGCCCCAAAGATGATTTTCCACTTCCCCACATCGATATCCTGGTTGACAATACAGCCCAGCACAAAGTATTTTCCTTCATGGACAGATTCTCTGGTTATAACCAAATTAAAATGGCACCTGAGGACATGGAGAAAACTACATTTGTCACACAGTGGGGCACATTCTGCTACAAAGTGATGCCATTCGGACTGAAGAATGTTGGGGAAACCTATCAACGCGCCATGGTAGCTTTATTTCATGATATGATACATCATGAGATAAAGGTCTATGTAGATGACATGATAGACCGATCACAAACTGAAGAGGAGCACCTTGATCACTTGCAAAAGTTGTTTGTGAGATTGATGGAGTACAAGTTAAGATTGAATCCAAACAAGTGTACATTCGGAGTCCGGTCTGGTAAACTCTTAGGTTTCGTTGTCAGCAACAAAGACATCGAGGTTGATCCTGCCAAGGTTAAAGCGATACAAGAAATGCCTGCTCCTCGTACTGAGAAGGAAGTCAGAGGATTCTTGGGACGCCTGAACTATATTGCCAGATTCATTTCTCACCTAACAGCTACTTGTGAGCCAATCTTCAAACTATTGAAGAAAGATCAAGTAGTCAGATGGAACGATGAATGCCAGATTGCTTTTGACAAGATCAAAGAGTACTTACAAGAGCCTCCTGTTTTGATGCCATCAATCGAGGGAAGACCACTTATCATGTATCTGACCGTTTTAGAGAACTCAATGGGGTGTGTATGGGGGCAGCATGACGAGTCTGGCCGAAAAGAGCACGCTATTTACTACTTGAGCAAAAAGTTTACCGACTGTGAAACCAAATATTCACTGCTCGAGAAAACTTGTTGCGCTCTGGCATGAGCTGCTCGCCGGCTAAGACAGTATATGTTGACTCATACCACTTTGTTGATATCTAAGATGGATCCAATAAAGTACATCTTCGAAAAGCCTGCTCTGTCTGGGAGGATAGCTAGATGGCAGATGATCCTAACAGAATATGACATACGGTACACTAGCCAGAAATCTATAAAAGGCAGTGTGCTAGCTGATCATCTTGCTCATCAAGCTATAGAAGATTATCAGTCCATGAAATTTGAATTCCCGGATGAAAACATCATGACATTAGACAACTGTGAAGAGATCAGACCATATGACGGACCTGAACAAGGATGCCGATGGACCCTGTTCTTTGATGGGGCATCCAATGCACTTGGTAATGGTATCGGCGTGGTACTCATATCTCCGAAAGGGTGTCACACTCCCTTTACTGCCAGACTTTGCTTCAAATGTACGAACAATATGGCAGAATATGAAGCATGCATCTTTGGTCTCAAGGCTGCCATAGATTTGGGAATCAAATCGTTAGATGTGTTTGGAGATTCAGCTTTGGTCATCAGTCACATCAAAGGAGAGTGGAACACTAAGCACCCAAACCTTGTCCCTTACAAAGAACATGTTTTGACATTGTTACCACATTTTGAGCAGATTACCTTCGAGCATTTCCCGCGAGAAGAAAATAAGCTAGCAGATTCTCTAGCCACAATGTCATCTATGTTTAAACTTAATTGGGATAACGAGGCTCCCCAGATCACCATTGAACGAATGGACGAACCAGCATATTGTCACGAGATTAATACTGAAGAAGTAGTGGACCAGCCTTGGTTTCATGAAGTCAAGAGGTATCTCGAGGCTCAAGAATATCCAGAAGGAGCTTCAATCAATGATAAAAAGTTCTTAAGGAGATTCTCTGCTAAGTTCTTCCTGAGTAACGACATCCTATACAAACGCAATCATGACTCCATTCTGCTCCGGTGTGTGGATAAGATTGAGGCTGAAAAGATCATGGTTGAATTACATAAAGGTACCTTTGGCACTCACTCCAGTGGGCATACGATGGCAAAGAAAATCATGCGGGCAGGCTATTATTGGTCTACCATGAAAATAGACTGTTATCAACACTCTCGAACATGTCATAAGTGTTAAATTTATGCGGACAAGGTGCACGTACCTCTGGTTCTCTAAATGTCTTGACGACTCCTTGGCCCTTTGCTATGTGGGGAATCGATATGATTGGGGAGATCAAGCCTACAGCCTCCAATGGACACCGATTCATTCTAGTGGCCATTGACTATTTTACAAAGTGGGTCGAAGTGGCTTCCTTCGCATCTGTTACTAAGAATGTTGTTGCCCGCTTCATCAAGCAGAATCTCATTTGCTGGTACGGTATCCCAAAAAGGATTATCACTGATAATGGTACAAACCTTAACAATACTATGATCACCGCCTTGTGCGAGCAGTTCAAAATTCAGCATCACAATTCATCCCCTTATCGGCCAAAGATGAATGGCGTCGTTGAAGCTGCAAATAAAAACATTAAAAAGATCATATAGAAAATGACAGTCACCTACAAGGACTGGCATGAGATGTTTCCATTCTCTCTCCAAGGGTACCGTACCACGGGTCGCACATCAACTGGGGCAACACCCTATTCTTTAGTTTATGGCATGGAGGTTGTCTTGCCTATTGAGGTTCAGATCCCCTCTTTGAGAATTATGAAGGATGCAGGTTTGAATGAAGACGATTGGATCCAGACTCGACTTGATCAACTAAACTTAATTGATGAAAAGAGACTTACTATTGTTTACCATGGTCAGATGTATCAAAAACGGATGATCAAGGCTTTCAACAAGAAATTCAGACGCCAAGTATATCAAGTTGGAGATCTAGTGATCAAACGCATTATCATGCCACAAAGTGATCCCAGGGTCAAATGGACTCCTACCTATGAGGGACCATTTGTAATCAAGAACATCTTCTCCGGTTGGGCAATGATCTTAACCACCATGGACGGAAATGACCTGCCACACTCTGCGAACGCGGATATAGTCAAAAGATACTACGCATAAGAGACCCGCTAGGTTGACACACCTAGGCAAAAAAGGGCATCCCGGAGAACCAAAAGGTTCGGGAAAAATTAGGGATAAATTAAAAAAAAATGTACACCCGGCAAGTTGAAAACCCGAAAGGGCAACTTGGGCAAAAAAGGGTTTCCCGGTGGACTGAAAACTCGAAAGGGCAGTCCACAAAAAAGTTAGAGAATTAAAGCGTATGACTATGTCCCGTTGGATCACTTTGTGGACCACCTCTTGATTTCCACTGACAAACTCGGAGTTTCTGATCAATTCAATCATCTTCGGACGAAGCAACAAATAGACAACATATTCGGAGATACGAAGGCAATAGCAGAATAGGAACCCCATGGGATTATCACACATAGCTATCTTTCTTTGTATAAAGTTTTTTTTGCTTTTGATGGCATCATTCTCTTACTAGAATGACTGTCTCCTTTGTACAAAATACGTATTCAAAGTTAAATACAAAGATATCTCTTTAAAGTACATAAAACTATTTGCCTTTTTTGTACACTTGTGTTTTATTTGCAAAAACGTCCAATGATTCATTAATGAACATATGCATTTGAACATAATTGTTGTTTACAAATAAGCAAAACGAGAAAGACAATTACTGACGGGTTGAAAGAATAGGAAAACGTATTTAGGCTATTCCATGAGAAATCCCCACAATACGTCATTTAGATCCCCGACGGAACTAAAACTTCAAACTATTAATTCCCGGTGGAAATCGTCCAGTTTCTCCAAATTCCCCAGCAAGTTGTTTTGAAGCCTGAAATCAAACCGGATAACAGCTGACTTCTGATACTCCCCAACGGAACAAAGACTCCCATTTATTAATCCCCAGTAGAAGTCATCAAAATTCTCTGGATTCCCCAAGCAGATTCCTCAAGCAGTATACGGCATTGCTCTCACAATAGAATTTTTGTCAGTACTCCAACTTCAAGACATGAAGAATCCATATATCCTCAGCAGTATTCAGGGATTTATTTTCCGCAATCAAACAGCAATACAACAAATCAGCTTACATGCGCATACATTACATCCATATATCATAAATATTGTTAAAACACATATATTGCATCATACACTTCATGCAACATAATTTTGTGTTCCAGCTAACATTTTACCCTTTTCAGGATAAGATTAACAACTACCATTAACAATATGCTATCAGATACAGTATGGATAGGCTCCAGACATGGATGCCATTCTGTTACTCATTCAGATTCATCTTTTAGATACAGTACGGATACGCTCTAGACACGGATGCCATTCTAATACTCATTCAGATTCAGCTTTCAGATACAGTATGGATACGCTCCAGACACGGATGCCATTCTGTTACTCATTCATATTCAGCTTTCAGATACAGTACGGATACGCTCCAGACACGGATGCCATTCTAATACTCATTTAGATTCAGCTTTCAGATACAATACGAATACGCTCCAGACACGGATGTCATTCTGTTACTCATTCACATTCAGCTTTCAGATACAGTACAGATACATTCTAGACATGGATGTCATTATAATACTCATTCAGATTCAGCTTTCAGATAAAGTACGAATACGCTCCAGACACGGATGCTATTCTAATACTCATTCAGATTCAACTTTCAAATACAGTTCAGATACGCCCAGACACGGATGCCATTCTGATATTCATTCAAATTTAGACTTTCAGATACAGTACAGATATGCTCCAGATACGGATGCCATTATGTTGCTCATACAGATTCAATCTCCAGATCAAGCTAAGATACGTTCTAGACACGGACACCATTCTGATGCTCGTTCTTTCAGCTTACAAGTTACAATTCAACATACATTCTTGGATGGCATCTACAATCCCATCTCCAACAAGGTTCCATCGTTTCTTCAAATGGAATCTTTAAGCCCATTCCCTCAACTACCCATTGCCGAGTGTAAATTTCTGGGCACTCTAGTGTCCAATCATCTTCCACCTTCGAGTCACGAATGACAAGATTCGCCAATCCAACTCCTCAGGTTTAAGAAGATTGGATAGAGGCAGCTGTTGTACCCCAAAATTTTCCCTCTCATTTATCAAGACTTTTCTCACAAGATCTCTTTAACTCAAGACTGGATTAGGGTTTGGTCAGCTCAAGACATCTCATCTTGCACTGATAACCCAAAATTAGGGTTTGAGTTTGCACAAGGATTTTTGGACTATCAATGCTTCATGTGACTTTCAAACATCATTATGGACCCCTAAGATCACTCATGACAAGTTTCAAGCCTTGAACCACATTTTTGATCAGTCAATTGGATAGTTGACCTAAAAATCAATTGTATTGGGGAAAAAGTCAACCGTGGCCAATTTACAGTCAAACTTCATAATTTTTTATCCACATCAACATTTTAAACTCATATGTATTATTTGGTCAAGTTTGGATCACAATTCCTCAAGAAATTTGATCAAATCACCAAAAGGGCAAAATGGTCAAAATTAGGGTTTTGACTGAGGAAGGGCAAATTCTGATTTTTAACCTAGCAAATGACCAATTGAGTTAAGGCATGATTTCAAGGATTCAATTGCATCATCATGACTTAATTACATGGCTCAAAATATCTCAAATTCATTGGATTGACAGATGAAATTTGCAGTCAATTGATCAAAAGTCAATTGTATACTGAAAAGTCAAACTTTGACTTTTTGGTCAAAATCAAGTGCCAAGGGTCATAATTCATCAAAACATGTCAAAATGTGAAACTTATTCATCAAGAAATCCAAGTTTGAAGATTAGGATTTGAATTTGAAATTTTTCTTAACTTAGAAAATTTTCTAAGTATAGAAAATTTCTTATTTTTTCTCAACTTTAGGCCACTTTTTCACCATGATGCATAATGACTCAAAGAAAGTTCCCAACATGAAAGTTGTAGACCTCCATGAAATATACAACTTTGATTCACACACTTTTCCCTAAAGATGCTTGGATCTCAAGATATAAATTTATGAATACATGGTCATGAACTAAATAACTTAGTGAAATTTTGCCATAATTTAGGCAGGATTTGGACCCAACTTCATGGAACTTTTTCACCTAGTTCCAAGAGGTATCTCAAAATTCATTTCAAATATGAGTTATATAGCATATCGCAAGCTTTTCAAAATGTCCAATAACTCCTCAAGATCATTTTTGAGTAGGGAGAATCGAAGAGATGAAGTTGGCAATTTCTCACTTTTTGTCCAAGCCATTTCATGAAGAACAAAGTTGCAACCAGTACCTATGCTGCCTAATCCATGCTTTACAGGTACCAAACTTGTTCCTCACTCCTTAATTTAATTCTTACTCAATTGACAAAGCTTTGATCCATGCCCTAGAGCCATTACCCAAGTTGCAATTCCATAAATGGCATAAAGTGACCATTGCCATTTTGGAAAAGCACAACTTTTGCCACTTTCCTATTCTTGAGCGTTGCACCTGTCTCCATTGTACATATAAGTCTCACAGGTCTAAAGCAAATTGTACAAGCTGATACCAACCCTAAGAGATCAAGCACAAGCATGGAAAGCATTGTCCCTTCACTTTACTTTAATTGCAAGAAAAGTGGCAAAAAGGCTAGAACTGGCACGACTGTTAGAGGGTTGACATGAAACCAATTCCATACTAATATACAAACATAATACGACACAATACATGATTAGTGAAGGCCTGAAACACTCCTAAGCACAAAAACACCAGAAATTTGTCCAAACTTGCAGTTTTGGCATAAGCATACCCATCTTCCATTTGGCTCGTGCGTTTCCAGTCTTGATCATTAAAACATCTTACCTACTTGATATCAAACCAACCCATACCTTCATCCCTATTTTGTAACCACTTTTACATCATCTTCCATTGTTGCTTTCAAAGATTGCGGTTTGACTTGGCCAAGGAGTTTCAGGCACTTTCAGAGCAAGGCAAGGGTTGGAATACATTCAGGGAAGTTCAAGGAAGCTCAAGCAAGCATCAGGCCTCCATCAAACTCACTCCAGTTCCATCCATGATTCCAACTGAAGGAGGTAAAATCTCAACTTCTATCTCCTTATACAGGCAACCATTGGCCATGATTTGTGAATAAAAAATGTAGCCCTCATTGCAACGAAACTGTACATATCTTTATCTTGCATTTATTTTACTTGAGTTGAGAGAATTTAGAACTTGAAGTTTCTAAAAATATTAGGTTTAAATTTAGGGCTATTAAAATTCTTTCTGACCTTTGATTGTTAGTTCACATAACTTATATGGTTGAAATCGTGAGTTCAAACACTACAACTTTCATGTTATGAGTTTTCATTTTCATGGAAATATGAGAGAGTTACAGGATGTCTGGCCAAGCTTGAGGAAGAAGATGAAGTACAGGGCAAGGACTTGTTTTATGTTATATTATTTTTGCTTTCCTTAAGACAATGGATGTATAGCCACCCCAGTGGCAAAGTAGCGCGCTGGTAAGACCCATGTCCTGGGTTCGAACCTGGGCGCTACTTTTGGTTTTCCATATTTTTCCATTTTTCCAGTTTTTGTCATTTTTGCAGGTTTGGGCTCAGTCTTGGGTCGAGCTTTTTTTTTACTAACACCTTACTACCAGCTTTGCTACATCACCCCCTTTGCCAACCTTTTATATTTTTTATTTTATTTGCTTTATTTTCATTTTTAATATATATTTAATATTTTCTTTGATACATAAAAATCCTAAAAAATGTAAATTTCATAATATTGCATTTTATTTTACTTTAGTTTATTTTTCACATAAAAATATATTTTATTTTAATAGATATCATATATTTTCTTAATAAATTTGTAAAATATAGATAAAACATATTTAGTTTGATTTATTTTTTATTTCATACTTATAAATATTTATTTTTGCATATATAAAAATTTTATATTTTTATACAATATTATTTATTATTTTAATACAAAAAATACATAAAAAAATAATACATATGTACTTCATTTTCTTTTAAAATAGAAATTAGGGTTAAAACCTCCCTTTTTAAAAAATTAATTTATTTTCCATATAATTTTAGGTTTAGATTAAATTTCTTTTACATAAAAACAAAAAAATCTTTTCCTACATGTACATTATCTTGCATCTTTGAATATTGTATTTTATTTATTCTAATTTGTGCAAATTCGATTTGGTTGTAATAATTTATTTAAGTTTACATTCTTGCAAATCCCCATTCAAATTTGTATTCCCCCCTCCCATAAATTGTTGTAATAGCTTAGAAATATTTACATTACGCAATTTATCGCTTTACATGCTATGATTAGTAATTAGGGTTTGTATGATAAGATCAAAACAAAGCAAAATAGAACACCCTAAAATACAATACAAAATCAAAGCATGAAAAATGATACACTTGCACACAAGCATCCTTAGGGTTTCTCCACTTGGTTGCCTAAAACAAAAATGGTCATATTATGCATGCGAAGTATCTTGGCAAAACAAACAAACATAAAGATCATAGTCCCTCGATGATGTTATTCAAAAAGTTTCCTTACAAAATGATCTTGGTCCCTCAAAATGTTAAGATACTTTGCAAACATTGCTAATCATGGTTATACGATGACCCACGCTCGTCCCGTTTACATCCAAAGATAGGGTTGCTTACCAAATCAATGGTAAGACAACAATGTCAAAGGAATAGAAAATGCACAAGAAAGACGTTTGAGTAGGTAGATTACTTCTAGTTCTCCATTTCAAACAATTATCCTTGCTATTTTCAAAACAAACACACACATTTCAAAACATCTTACAATCATTGAAAACATTTTCAAAAAGACAAACATCTTTGTATACATTCTTACGAACGAGAATCATTACAAAGATTGCCTAAACAAATGGCCTCTTTTACAAAATACTTTCAAAACCACACAAAGCACAATTTCAAACAAACAAAAGCAAGTGATCTAAGCAAGTAACTAAGAGCCCATGGAAAACCATGGATGAAAAGGGTGCTAATACCTTCCCTTTTCATAATCTACCCCCCGAACTCAAGAAAACATCTCAAAGGTCTTTCCTGTGCTTTTTCACCTTTCCTTTTGGATAAAAGAAAAGTCGGTGGCGACTCTTGCTAACCGCAACATTTGCGATAAAACGCAAAACCCTCAAGTCAGTTCTCCCACTGTATCACAGAACTGGCGACTCTGCTGGGGAATTTTATAAAAGTGGGGTTACCTTAGGGTTTAGATCACATTTATTTTCTTACATTTGTTTGACTTGTTTTCTTTACAATATGGTTCTTTGTTTGGGTTTGAATCCTCCACCCGGATTTGGGAAACATTATAGGTAAATAGCAATACGTTGTGGAAACTGTGCGGGGTATACCAACATGGTCTAAGCAATAGCTATGTTATTGTGACATATTTGTGGGTATTGGTAGCCTTTGAGTTAATCAAAGAGAATACGGGGCCGCTGAGTGATGTCATGAAGCACTAATGAACTTATAGAACCCTTTACTTGACCAACTTGGCCTTTAGGATGTAGTGAGATGACCGGCTTTGGTGCAGTCCAAAGTTGGTAGATGCACGATACTAAACTCATTGAGGTTTGGTTTCTTGGGATATTTCGGTCACCATTAAAGAGGCTTGAGCTGAAACAATGACCAAGGAAACAATCCAGTGATATTGAGCTCCTTAGAACCCGGTTACTATTATTAGGACAGGTTAAGCCAACTAAACTTCAAGAGGGTACTTACCTATAAAACCCCATGCAAGCCTAAACTAAGAACTTGTTTGATTTGCTTGTATATGCATACTTGTACATAACATCATGGACATCATGAACATCATATGCATCCACTAACCATTTCAAGGAATTTGGAGATTCATCTTTGTTCTTGTTTTGTAGGATATGAATTCACTTCGCAGGAAAACTATCCAAATCAACCTTGTAAGAATTCCTCCACAACTCAAGGAGTTAGCTTCAAGGATCCCTGAGAACTCTCCATTCACCGAGAGGCATGGTCTCCTACTCAACTTGGTCACCTCCAACACAGAGGAGGATATGATGAAAGTGCTCTTCCAGTTCTTTGATCTTTTGCATCATTGCTTCACATTTCCTGACTATTAGCTTGTGCCCACTTTGGAAGAATTCTCCCGACTCTTGAGGATTCTCATTCTCAATCAACTACCTTTGAACGGTATGGAAAGAGACCCAAAGCCAGAAGAGATTGCTCAAGCTCTACACTTGCACTCATATGATGTCACAACCAATTGGGAAACAAGGAGTGGTGTCAAAGGTTTCCTTGCAAAGTTCTTGTTAGAGAAAGCCCAAAACTGTTGGAATTACTTGGATTTGAAAGCCTTTGAGGAAATTGTGTCTCACCTCATCTATGTGATGGGTTTGTTTCCAAATCCTGACCAACTCATAGATGTGAACACCGTCAAAATCTTCATATCCCGCAACCCGGTACCTACATTGCTAGGGGACATCCTACATTCTTTTCACACTCACACAATGAGGAAAAGAGGTGTCCTTATGTGTTACACTCCTCTCTTGGCAAGATGGTTTATTTCGCATCTTCCCTAATCTGTATTAAAGAACAAGCAAGGTTCAAGGTGGTCACAAATGTTGATGACTCTCAAACATTCAGACATTCATTGATGCTCCTGATCCATAGAGAATGTTACTATTGTCGACCGTTATGGAGAATTTCCTAATGTCCCTTTACTCGGCATTAGGGGAGGTATCACCTACAACCCCTGCTTAGCCTTAAGACAGTTTTGTTACGCCCAAAGGGATGGCCCACATGAGATGCTGATTCAAGGTTTGGTATTTGACTACGAGAACGACGATCAAGGTCTTCGCCGGAGATTTATCCGAGCTTGGAGGATGTTGAACAAGGTAGATAGCAAGACATTGGGGCATAAGAATTCCATTCCTCTTGATCCTTACCTCAAATGGGTACGAACTCGTGCTCAAAGTCTTATGATGCCTTATCCCTCCATTCTCCCGGTAATCATTGAGCCTGTCATGGAAGGATATGTTCCATACACTATCCTACATCCTGACATGCCCACCTCTCTTGAAGACTTACAAAGAGATTGGATACAACTCAGGGAGGGGGGGGGGGGGGGGGAGATACTTTCGAAGTCCAATTCTACGCAAGAGAGAAGAAGGTTTTGGAACTCACTAAGCAACTTCATGAGGAGAGGAACTTGAATGCCTACATCGCACCAAAGAGGATGCGTACTACCTTTTTATCTTAGAGTCTTTTGTATTAGTTTCCCAAGGAGGCATTTATGCACTCAAGATTTAATTTATTAATATAACATGTGTTTCCTTTTTGTCTAAAACAAATTTGAATCTTTAAGATCTTTGAAATCATTGCATACGCATTTACCATTCATCATAACATAAGCAGGTTTCTTGCAACAGATCTCCTCATCTTTCTACTATTTATTTCAGTAAGATGGATCACGAGCAAATGGTAAAGGACCTCCAAGCTCATAATGCACAGTTTCAACAGTTGTTCTTAACTCTATCCAAAGGACAAGAAGAGTTAAAGACCTTGCTGCTTGAGGTGAAGAAAAAGAAGACGAAGAAAATAATCGGAGTTCTGAACATGGTAAGAAGATTCCAAGGGCAAACAAGAAGGGCCTTAGACTTTGCAATGACATCCGGTGAGAAATACAATCAAGATAGGAAGGGCAAAGAAATAGTTGTCCAATCAGAGTCAGAAGAGGAAGAGGAATAAGAAGATTATTCTGAAGAACAATACCCTCCATCCGACGACAAGTATAAGCATCTAGAAGAACGGTTAAGCGCAATGGAAATCCAAGAAGTGCCTGGATTGGACTTTGAGGAGTTGGGATTAGTATCAGGGATTGTCATTCCTCCAAAATTCAAAGCACCTGTGTTCGCCAAATATGACGGAGTTTCATGCCCCAAAATGCATCTCCGTTCCTATGTGAGGAAAATCCAGCCTCATACCGCTGACAAGGACTTATGGGTACACTTCTTCCAAGACAGTCTGTCTGGAACTCAACTTGATTGGTTTTATCAGTTAGAAAGAGAGAATGTTCATAACTGGGAAGATCTGGCCGCTGCCTTTTACAAACAATACCAATACAACGCTGATCTTGCGCCTACCCGTACTCAACTCCAGAGTATGGCCATGGTTTCAAGTGAAGGCTTCAAGGACTATGCGCAAAAATGGAGGGACTTGGTAGGAAGAGTCCATCCTCCCTTATCTGAAAGAGAATTGGTAGACATGTTTTTGGGCACCTTGTCCGATCCCTTCTTTAATCACTTAATTGGGAGTTCATCGACAGGTTTTACTGAATCGATATTGACCAGAGAAATGGTAGAAGTCGGGATAAAGAATAGGAAGATTAAAAAAGATGCATCCTTTGCTGCTGTAAGGAAACCATTCATTGGAAAGAAAGAGGTGGTTGCTGTATATCCTCAGAGAAATCGAGATAGGGCTGAACGTCGTCCTATGGTGGGGGCTGTCATAATACCTAAACCAGCGCCTGCTCAACAAAGAAACAACCAGCCAAGAATGGAAAGGCCAGTCAGACAATTCACCAGAATTAACATGACATTATCTCAAGTATTGCCACATTTGTTAAGATCCAACCTATAGACTTTGAAAGAAGCTCCAAAGAACCCTAACACAACCTCTCCTCAATATCATCCTAATGCCCGTTGTGCATACCACTCTGAGAGTCCCGGCCATGACACTAACAACTATTGGGCTCTGAAGAGAAAAGTGCAAGACCTCCTTGAAGCCAAAGAGATTGAATTCGATGCGTCAGAAATTCCTAATGTCATTACTGCCCCTATGCCCAAACACAGCCATAATGCCAACGTCGTTGAGGAAGATATGTTTGTTACTTCAGTTGATTAACTTATGACCCCACTCCTGACTATCAAAAAGAACTTATTGAATGCCGGTGTTTTCCCAGGTTGTGATGAAAGCTGTCATTTATGTTTGTCCTCACCAACCAGTTGTCCTTTGTTAAAAGCAGGCGTTCAGTGCCTAATAGATAACAAGGAAATTTTATTCGAGAAGACTTCTGCTCCAACTGTTTCTTATAATGATGTTTCCATTGTGACCATTTCCGACAATTCTTCCAGGATCTCCACCAAAAGACCCGTTAGAATTACATCAGTTCCTAAAGTAGCTCCTTTGATAATTACAATGCCTGGACCAATCCCGTATTCGTCAGACAAAACCGTACCATGGAATTATGTAGGGGATGTCTACTACCACGGTATCAAGCAAGATTGGCCAGTTGCTGAAGATTCAAGTTCTGAGAAAGTTGACTCTGATATTAGTAATATCGCAGGGACTAGCAATATTACCCGAAGCGGAAGGATATTCTTTACAGAAATTTCTCTCCTAAAGGTTGTTTCTGGACCCGTAATCATTCTTGTTGTTGTTGCTCCTCTAAAGGTTGTTCCTAGTCCTACGATCATCTCTGCTGACGCTCCTGTTGACAAAACTGTTACAATGCCTGCTATCACCCCTACTAACGTTCCTGCTACCGGTTCAACTAAAAATCGAGGTAAAGGTATTCTGATTGAGCCTGTCCGGACGAAGGCACAATCACTGGCTATCCCTGAAACCTCCCAGAAAGAGATGGAGGAAATCCTAAAGATCATAAAAAGAAGAGACTACAATGTAGTCGAGGAACTGGAGCAAACTCCATCCAAAATTTCCATGCTAGATTTATTACTATGTTTCGAGGCGCATGCAAAGGCCTTGGTAAAGTTCCTGAAAACTGCCCATGTACCCCAAGAAACATCCACAGATCAGTTCCAAGACTGCGTAGCCAGCTTGACTGCAGATAATGGTCTAGGTTTTTTGGATGCTAATTTAACGCCAAGAGGGAGGAAGTATAATGAGGCATTACATGTCTCAGTGGAATGCATGGGCACAATCTTGGCTCATGTTTTGGTGGACATTGGTTCGTCTCTGAATGCGTTGCCTAAAAAGGCTCTTGATAGGCTTGACTGTGAGAGATTGACATTGAAACCAAGAAACATAGTAGTGAGGGCCTTTGATGGCTCAAAAAGGATGGTGCATGGGGAAGTGGATATCCCCATAAAGGTTGGAACCCAAACATTTGATTATACTTTTTATGTAATGGATATTCGCCCCTCATATTCCGGCTTATTAGGTCGACCGTGGATCCACAATGATGGCGCTGTTACTTCTACGTTGCACCAAATGCTGAAATATCCAATTCAAGGGAAGATCATCACTGTTCATGGAGAAGAAGAGCATATGGTCAGCCATCTAAATTCCTTCCGATATGTGGAGCTAGATGGTGAATTTATTGAAACTCAATTTCATCACTTTGAAGAAGTCCCACGAGATGTGGCAGTAACCAAGGTTGTGTCTTAAGTTCCCAAGATCACAAGGCCTCCACTCAGGATGTCATCTTTAAAGAATGCCAAGGCAGTGATATAAGAAGGTGGGTGCACTATTTGGGGATAACTCCCAGATATCCCAAACAAATCTGACAAATTTGGTATGGGTTTTACTTCAGGTGCCCAGAAGACTGTACACCGCGCTCGTGTCGGAGGACCACCCTTGAAGATCAGCAACCACCAAGTCAGCGTCGTGGAGGCTGATGAAGACAACTACAACCTAGAGGATTGGATTTTCCCAACTGTCAGTAGAGGGCTCAGCAACTGGGAGGCTAGAGACTTTGACCCGATCACTTTTATCCCACAGTAATTTGTATTTACATTTTGTTGGATCTGTACTATTAAAACAATTCAGACTCTTAAAACCTTGTGTCTTACCCGAGGCACAATGGTCCATTTTGTAAGGGTTATTATCTAATTTTTATATTACATCAATGAATCATGGACGTTTTTTCATACAAACTTTGTGCTCATTGTTTTTCTTTTTTACATTTTCATTTCTTTCAAAGATAGTTATACTCTTACACACACTCACACTCACAATGCAAGTCTACATCCATTCGGGATCCCATGGGTAACGGTTATGCTATGGCTTTTTGTGACTCTGAAAATCTAATCTACCAGGCCGAAGACGAAGGTGAGGAAGATTGTGAAATACCAGGGGAACTCGCCAGGTTACTACAACAAGAAGAGAGGACCATTCAGCCTCACGAGAAACCAGTGGATACAATCAACCTAGGTACCGAAGAAGACAAAAGAGAGGTCAAGGTGGGTGCCAATCTGGAACCCAGTGTCAAAAAGCGTCTGATTTAATTGCTACACGATTATGTTGAGATCTTTGCCTGGTCGTATGAGGACATGCCAGGACTTGATGTAGATATTGTGGTACATCGTCTACCTACAAAAGAGGACTGCCGACCCGTAAAACAAAAGGTTCGTCGAATGCGACCAGACATGTCAAAGAAGATTAAAGCAGAAGTCATGAAGCAATTCAACACCGGATTCTTGGTCATCACCTCCTATCCGCAATGGGTTGCCAATGTTGTTCCCGTGCCCAAAAAGGACGGCAAGGTACGAATGTGTGTGGACTACAGAGATTTGAATAGGGCAAGCCCTAAGGATGATTTCCCACTTCGCCACATTGATATTCTAGTTGACAATACGGCACATCACAAAGTGTTTTCCTTCATGGACGGTTTCTCAGGCTACAACCAAATCAAAATGGTGCCTGAGGACGTGGAGAAAACAACCTTTGTCACACAATGGGGCATATTCTGCTACAAGGTTATGCCATTCGGACTGAAGAATGTTGGGGCAACCTATCAGCGTGCCATGGCAGCTCTGTTTCACGACATGATACATCAAGAAATAGAGGTGTATGTGGACGACATGATATCTAGATCTCAAACAGAAGAAGAGTATCTTGACCATTTACAAAAACTGTTTGAGAGACTAAAGAAATACAATCTGAGGTTGAACCCAAATAAATGCACATTTGGGGTGAGGTCTGTTAAACTCTTAGGCTTTGTCGTCAGCAATAAAGGTATTGAAGTAGATCCTGCCAAAGTAAAAGCGATACAAGAGATGCCTGCTCCTCGTACTGAAAAGGAAGTCAGAGGATTCTTGGGACGTTTAAACTACATTTCCAAATTCATCTCTCACCTGACCGCTACTTGTGAACCAATCTTCAAATTACTGAAGAAAGATCAAGTAGTCAAATGGAATGATGAGTTCCAAACTGCTTTCAACAAGATCAAAGAGTTCCTGCAAGAGCCTCCTGTGTTGATGCCACCAGTCAAGGGAAGACCATTGATCATGTATCTGACTGTTTTGGAAAATTCAATAGGGTGTGTGCTGGGGCAGCATGATGAGTCTGGCCGAAAAGAGCACGCTATTTATTACATGAGCAAAAAGTTTACCGACTGTGAAATAAGGTATTCACTGCTCGAGAAAATTTTTTGCGCTCTGGCATGGGCTGATCGTCGGCTAAGGCGGTATATGCTGACCCATACTACCTTGTTGATATCTAAAATGGATCCAATAAAATACATCTTCGAGAAGCCTGCTCTCTCTGGGAGAATAGCGAGATGGTAGATGATCTTGACAGAATATGACATACAGTATACTACCCAGAAAGCAATAAAGGGCAGTGTACTAGCTGATCACCTTGCTCACCAAGCTATGCAAGACTACCAGTCCATGATGTTTGAATTCCCAGATGAAGACATCATGATGGTAAATAACTGTGACGAATTCAGACCATATGACGAACCTAAACAAGGATCCCGATGGACCCTGGTTTTCGATGGGGCATCCAACACACTCGGCAATGGTATTGGTGATGTACTCATATCTCCTGAAGGGTGTCATACTCCTTTTACGGCAAGACTCTGCTTCAATTGTACAAACAACATGTCAGAATACGAACCGTGCATCTTTGGTCTTAAAGCTTACATAGACTTGGGGATCAAGTCTTTAAATGTATTCAGAGATTCAGCTTTGATCATCAGCCAGATCAAAGGGGATTGGGACACCAAACACCCAAACCTTATCCCTTACAAAGAACATATTTTGACATTACTCCCATATTTTGAGAAGAATACCTTTGAGCATTTCTCGTGAGAAGAAAATCAGCTAGCAGACGCACTAGCCACAATGTCATCCATGTTTAAACTTAATTGGGATAACGAGGCTCCCTAGATCACCATTGAACGAATGGATGAACCAGCACACTGTCACGAGATTAATACTGAAGAAGTAGTTGACCAGCCTTGGTTTCACGAAGTCAAGAGGTATCTCGAGGCTCAAGAATATCCAGAAGGAGCTTCAGTCAATGATAAGAAGTTCTTAAGGAGATTCTCTGTTAAATTCTTCCTTAGTAATGGAATTCTTTACAAACGCAACCATGACTCTGTGTTACTTCGGTGCGTAGACAAGGTTGAAGCTGAAAGGATCATGGCTGAGTTACATGAAGGCACTTTTGGCACCCATTCCAGTGGGCATACGATGGCTAAGAAAATCCTACGGGCAGGCTATTACTGGTCTACCATGGAAGCAGATTGCTATCAACACTCTCGAACTTGCCATAAGTGTCAGATCTATGCTGACAAGGTGCACGTACCTCTGGTTCCTCTGAATGTCTTGACGGCTCCTTGGCCCTTTGCTATGTGGGGCATCGATATGATTGGGGAAATCAAGCCAACAACCTCTAATGGACATCGTTTCATCTTAGTGGCCATTGACTATTTCACAAAGTGGGTTGAAGCGGCTTCCTTCGCTTTCGTCACCAAGAACGTTGTCGCCCGGTTCATCAAGCAGAATCTCATATGTTGTTACGGTATCCAGGATAGGATCATTATAGAAAATGGTATGAACCTGAACAATACTATGATCATCGCCCTGTGCGAACAATTCAAGATCCAGCATCACAATTCTTCCTCTTACCGACCAAAGATGAATGGTACTGTCGAAGCTGCAAATAAAAACATTAAAAAGATCATACGGAAAATGACAGTCACTTACAAAGACTGGCATGAGATGCTACCATTCGCTCTCCACGGGTATCATACCACGGCACGTACATCAACCGAGGTAACTCCCTACTCTCTGGTATACGACATGGAGGTTGTCTTGCCTATTGAGGTCCAGATCCCCTCTCTAAGAATTATGAAGGATGCAAGGCTGAATGAAGAAGATTGGATCCAGACTTGACTTGATCAACTAAACTTGATTGATGAGAAAAGGTTTATTGATGTCTGTCATGGTCAGATGTATTAAAAACGGATGATCAAGGCTTTCAACAAGAAGGTCAGACGCCAAGTGTATCAAGTTGGGGATCTGGTGATCAAGCGCATCATACTACCGCAAGGAGATCCCAGGGGAAAATGGAATCCTACATACAAAGGATCATTTGTAATAAAAAAACATATTCTCTAGAGGAGAAATGATCTTGACCACCATGGATGGTGAAGACCTTCCGCACCCTGTGAACACGGACATAGTCAAAAGATACTACGCATAAGAGACCCGCTAGGTTGACACACCTAGGCAAAACAAGGGAGTCTCGACGAACCAAAAAGGTTCGGGCAAAAATTAGGGATAAAATATAAAAAAAATTGTACACTTGGCAAGCTGAAAACCCGAGAGGGCGGCTTGGGCAAAAAAGGGTATCCCGGTGGACTGAAAACCCGAAAGGGCGGTCTAGGAAAAAGTTAGGGAATTAAAGCGTATGACTATGTCCTGTTGGATGACCTTACGAACAACCTGACAAACTCAGTAGTTCTGATCAATTCAATCAGCTTCGGACAAGGCAACAAATAGACAAGATGCTCAAAGACACGAAGGCTAAAGCAGAATAGGAACCCCATGGGATTATTGCACATAACTATCTTTTCTTTGTATTAAAATTTTCATTTTTTTATGACGGCATTCTCTTACTAGAATGTTTGTCTCATTGTACAAAAATACTTACTCAAAGTCAATATAAAGATATTCCCTTGGAAGTGCAAAACTATATGTTTTTCTTTACTCTTGTGTTTTGTTTACAAAAAATGTCCAATGATTTATTTTTGAACATATGCATTTGAACATAATTACCATTTACAAATTAACAAAATAAAAGACAATCACTGATGGCTTTAAGAGGTAGAGAAATTTCTCTAAAGCTATTTCCATGAAATCCCCCATAGTGTGCAGATTAATCCCCAGTGGAACGAAGCTTCCAGTTATCAATCCCCAGTAGAAGTCGTCCAATTTCTCAGGATTCCCCAACAGAATTTTACAAGCAGTACACAACATTTCCCTAACAACAGAGTTTATTTCTCTGAGAAAATTCATAAACACTTCAACTTCACAACGTGAAGACTTACACTTCATATCCTCAGCAACAGTCAGGGGTTTATTTTCCCCCAACCCAACAGCAGTGCAGCAGACTAGCTCACATACGTATACATCGCATCCATATATCATAAACTTTGATAACATGAATGCATTATACCATGTATTTCATACAACATGACTTTGAATTTTAGCTAACATTTTACCCTTTTTAGGAAAGGTTAACAGCTACCATTAACAATGTTCAAGGTTTTCAGATACAGTTCAGATACGCTTCAGACACGGATGCCATTCTGATACTCATTCAACCTTCAGATACAATTCAGATATGCTCCAGACACGGATGCCATTCTGATACTCATTTAGATTCAGCTTTCAGATACAATTCAGATACGCTCCAGACACGGATGCCATTCTGATACTCATTCAACCTTCAGATACAGTTCAGATACGCGCCAGACACGGATGCCATTCCGATACTTATTTAGATTCAACTCTCAGATACAGTTCAGATACGCTCCAAATACGAATGCCATTCTGATACTCATTCAGATTCAAATCTCAGATACAGTTCAGATACGCTCTAGACACGAATACCATTATGATACTCATTCAGATTCAGCTTTCAGATATAGTTCATATACGCTCCAGACACAGACGTCATTCTGATACTCATTCATATCCTCTTTCAGATTTAGTTTTCAGATATAGTTCAGATACGCTCCAAACCCGGATGTCGTTCTGACACTCATTCAGTTTCAGCTTACGATTTAGAAATCATTTCTAGATGGCATCTACAAGCCCATCTCCAACAACTTTCTATCATCTCTCTAAATGGCATCTTTAAGCCCATTCCCTCTACCATCACATCACTGAGTGCAAATTTTTGGGCACTCTAGTGTCCAATCATCTTCCACCTTCGAGTCACGAATGGCAAAACTCGTCAATCTAACTCTTCGGGTTTAAGAAGATTGAACAGGGGAAGCTGTTGTACCCCAAAATTTTCCCTCTCACTTATCAAGAATTTTCTCACAAGATCTCCTTAGCTCAAGATTGTACTAGGGTTTGATCAGCTCAAGACACCTCCTTAAGCACTAATGACCAAAATTAGGGTTTGAGTTTGCACAAGGATTTTTGAACTTCCAATGCCCCATATGGTTTTCATGGATCATTATGGACCCCCAATATCACTCATGTCAAGTTTCAAGCTTTGAATCACACTTTTGCTCAGTCAATTGAGCAGTTGATCTAAAAATCAGTTGTATTGGGGAAAAAGTCAACTATGGCCAATTTACAGTCAAACTTCATAATTTTTTATCCAAATCAACATTTTAAACTCATATGTATCATTTGATCAAGTTTGGACCACAATTCCTCAAGAAATTTGATCAAATCTCCAAAAGGGCAAAATGGTCAAAATTAGGGTTTTGATTGAGAAAGGGCAATTTCTGATTTTTGACCTAGCAAATGATCAATTGGTTTAAGGCGTGATCTCAAGAATCCAATTGCATAATTTTGACCTAATAACATGGCTCAAAACATTGCTCAAGTTCAAAGGATTTACAGATGAATTTTTGAGTCAACTAATCAAAAGTCAATTGTATACTAAAAAGTCAAACTTTGACTTTTTGATCAAATTCAAGTGCCAAAGATCACAATTCATCAAAACATGTCAAAATATGAAACTTATTCATCAAGAAATCAAAAAGTCAAGATTTCATTTTGAAAAGTCAAAATTTCTAAACTTAGAAATTTTTCAAAGTGTTGGAAATTTCATGTTTTTTCACAACTTTGAACAAATTTTTCACCATGATGCAAGATGATTCAAGAGAAACTTCCAACATGAAAGTTGTATATATCATTGAAATATACAACTTTGATTTACACAACTCCTTCAAAAAGTGCTTGGATCTCAAGTTATAATTTTATGAACATGTGGTCATGAAACAAAACACTTAGTGAAATTTTGCCCTAATTTGGTCAGGATTTTGACCCAACTTCATGGAACTTTTTCATATAGTTCCAAGGGGAATCTTCAAAATAAATTCAAATATGGGTTATATAGAACATTTCAATCTTTCCAAAATGTCCAAGAACTCCTTGAGATCATTTTTGAGTAGGGAGAATCGAAGAGATGAAGTTGGGGTTTTGTCACTTGAATTACAAGTCATTTTGTGATGAACCAAGTTTAAAATTCAAACTATGTTGCATAAACTCTAGTTTGCAGGCCTAAAACTTGTTAGGCACTCCATAATTAATGGCTTGCACAGCTGTTAGAGGTCTCATTTCAAGCATTCAATGCATGGACATACTTTATATCCATTTTTGGAAGAAAGGTTACATTGTCATTTTGATAAAGTGCTTTTTTGCATAAAACTTGTTCTTGAGTCTTGCACTTGTTCTCTTTTGATCACACAAGTCTTATAACTCATGATAAATGGTTTATACACTTACAATAACTTAGCCCATGCTTGTACTACACATTGAAACTTGGTTTCCCTCTTTTCTTGAAAATCAAGTAACCTAGCCAAAAGCTTGTAACTTGTACTTCTGACTTGCCAATGCACTCCAATCCTTTTGCTTATACATGCACAAACTATTTGCATCAAACACACTGATGCTCATGCCCTGAAAACAACTAGAACTCATAATCACATTCCATACTTCCATTTTCACATAAACTGACCAAAAACTTGAAACTCATAATTCCCTCGTGCATTTTCAAGCCTTTTGGTTTCTAAAACTTCTAAGCATCATTTAAAACTGATATCACACCCTGTTACAGAATTGTAACACCATTAACACTATCCTCCATTTTCAAAAATAGAGCTTTGCACTTGGACTTCTCCAGAACTCCTCAGGCCCTTTCAGCTCAAGCTAAGCATTCCATTAGCTTCCTGGGAACTTAAGGAAGCTAACCCAACCATTGGAACTCCTTGAAATCTGCTCAAACTTCAAACTCGATACCCTCTTGCAAGGCAAGTTTTCTAACTTTGGAACTTCTCATACATGCATCATCAATGATTTATTTGTGAATAAAACATGTAGATATCATTGCCCTGAAGCTAACCATGTTCATAGTTTTCATTAATTTTGCTTGAGCTTAGAGAATTTTGAGTTTGAAATATGAGATTTTTAGGGTTCAGATTAGGACCAATAAAATTCATGCTTATCTTTGATCTATATTTTTAATGCTTTACATTTTTGAAACCGTGAGGAAATTTGCTACAAGTTTCATGTTTACAGTTTTCATTTCTAATGAGAAATGAACAAGTTACAGTTGGTCTGGATGGAGGTTGAAGATGAAGTAATCAGGGCGTGTTTTGTATTATATATTTATTGATTTTCTTATGTTAATGGATGTATAGCCACCCCAGTGGTAGAAGCGCGTGCCTGTAACCTTTGGGACCTGGGTTCGAGCCTTTTGTGTTTTTTTACATGTTTTGCATTTTCTGACTTTTTTTTGCAGGGCGCTGGGCATCTTTGGGCTTGTTTTATTTTATTTTATTTTTTGCTAGTTAACCCCCTGTTTCATATTTGCGCCCCTGGCCCAGTTTATTTTATTTTCTTATTTTTATTTCATTTATTTTCTTAAATATTTTTCCTAATACTAAAAAATCATAAAAAATACAAAAATAGCAGATTTATATTTTAACTTAGTTTATTTATTTTTTCTCACACAAAAATTATTTTATTAATCATACTTTATTTATTTTTACTTATTATCTTGTAAATTTAATTAAAACTAGGTTATTAGTTATTTCCTTTTACACCAATTAAAATATATTATTTTAATATTAAAAAAACCAAAAATATTTTATAACACTATAATTATTTTCAAGACAAAAATATCAAAAATACTTTTCTTGTAAAACTTAATTTCTTTTATTTTTAATTAATAGATTTAGGGTTTTGTTTAAAAATCTATTCTTAGTAAATTTAGGGTTTACTTTTTATTATGTTAATTAATTATTTTTTCCCTTAATTAATTAGGTTAAAACAATTTGCCTTTTTTCCTAAAAAAATCCAAACAAATATCCATTTACTTTACATTTCACATTTTTGTACATTTATTCATTTTGTACATTATATTCATTTAAATTCTTGTACATTTATACAAATTCAATTTGGTTGTGTGATACGGTGGGAGAACTGACTTGGTGTTTTGCGTTTGTATTCGCACTTGTTCGGTTTAGCAAGAGTCGCCACCGACTTTTTATTTTATCTAAAGGAAATGTCAAAAAGCACAGGAAAAACCTTTGAGATGTTTTCTTGGGTTCGGGGGGTAGATTATGAAAAGGGAAGGTGTTAGCACCCTTTTCATCCATGGTTATCCATGGGCTCTTAGTTACTTGTTTTAGATCACTTGCCTTTGCTTTTCAATTGTTTGAAATGGTGCTTTGTGTGTGTAGTTTTGAAAAATGCTTTAAAAAAGATGCCTTATCTAGGCAACCTTTGTAATGATTCTTGTTTGAATATATACAAAGGTGTGTGTCTTTTTGAAAATATATTCCAATGTTTTGAAAGTTGTTTTGAAGTTGTTTTGAAGTTGTGTTGTGAAGTGTGTTTGAAAATGGCAAGGATGTTTTGCAAGATTTTGATCAAGTAACTAAGAGTTTGTCTACCCTATTTTACTCAAAGATCTTTCTTATGTTTTTAACCCTTTTAACCAGTGTTGTTTCACCATTGTATTTTATGAACAACCTTGTGTTATGATTTTAAACGGGACAGGCGCGGGTCATCGTATACAATCATTGAAAGCAACTTATGAGACGCTCTAGCCATTTTTGTAAGGGACAAGATCGTTTTACCGAAGGCAACATCGAGGGTCATCGAGGGACTAAGATCTTTTTTTATCGAAGGGGAATTTGCTAGAGTGTCTCATACTCGAGGGACATGATTGTATTTTCCGAGGCAACAAGCGAGGTTACCCTAGAGGTGCAAGTGTGAATTGTGTATTGATTTTCATGCATTTGTTCTTGTATTAAGTTATCTAGCGATTGATTTTGAATCTTCGTATACAAACCCTAATTACTATACAGTATATCGAAAGCGATAAATTGCGGGAATTTAAAGTCTAAGTTATTACAAATAAGTATCCGGGGATGGGGGTACAAATGTTTACAAATGGGGATGAGTCTTATCAGAATAACAAGGTCCAAGTATATATTACAACCAAATTGAACTGTCGCATTTTCAATGTAAAAAATTGTAACAAAGTATAAGATAAAGAAAATCAAAGAAATATGAGATGCGTGTATTTATTTACAAATGATCAAATAAAATTTTTAACTTAAGAAAGATTAAGTGTTATCATTATTTTTTGTATTTTTTTTGTTAATTATGAAAAGAAAGGGCTAATTACCTAAATTAATGTTTAAGATAATTCTTGTATTTTATTAATAATAAAAAAAAGTTAAAAAACAAAATTGCTCAAATTAAGCTAACTATTCTTTTTTTTGTAATTTTATTATATTAAAACAATATTGATAAAGAAAATAAAATTATTTTAAAAGAAAACAAAACAAAATTTAATTAATGTTTGCATTAAGGAAAGAAAGTAAATTAAATTAAATGGTATTAATCAAAAGTATTAGTTTTAAAAAAGGGAAAAGAGAAGGATGGTGGGCCTAGGATTTGTGGCTGTTGTACCCCAAAATTTGCCCTCCCATATTCTTCAAGATTTGCAAGGAGCATGCTTCAAAATCTCCCCAAGGGTTGCACAGTTCAAAGGCCTCCTAACAGTCAAAAACTAGGGTTTTGATTCTGACAAAGAAGTTGAGGTTTCCAAGGGTCCAAACAAGTCCCACATGCCTATAAACATTGTCAAGCATCCTCATGTCAAGTTCCAAGACTTACAGCACAAAATTGCACAGTCAAAAACCCTAATTGCCCAACAGTCAACTGTAGGGGCAAAATGGTCATTTGACAGTCAAAAGTTCAAATTTTTGATCAACATCTTATTTTGAAGCCACAAACATCATTTGATCAATGCTTGATCATGATTCTCAAAGTATGGCTCAAAAAGTCTCAAGATGCAAAAGTTTCCATATTTGGACAGTTGAAAAAGTCAACTGTAACTTGACCAGGGCATAACTTCCACATGGTTTATAAGAAAAATTCCATCCAAAGCTCATTTTGAATAGAAAGACATTTCCTACAACTCCTATTCACACTTCAAGTCCAAGAAATGCTCTCACAAAAAGTTATCAATTTCAACATTATAGGTCATTTTCAAAAGTCAACAAAAAGGGACTTTAAGTCAAAGACCATAACTTGAGATTGGAAAATCAAAATGACATGGGACCAAAGGAATTGGTTAGAGGACTTCAAGACCTTTCCAAAATGTCCAAGAACATGATCAAAGCTTAAAAATTGAGCAAGATATGCCTTGTGGAAGTTGGGAAATTTTTGGGAATTTTGAAAAGTCAACTTTGCTTCAAATGCCTCAAAATTGCTAATGGGCCACATTTTCTTCCAAGAATCATTATCCAAAGGCTATGCACGACCATTTGAACCAAAGGGGATTTATTTCATCATTTTTTATTATTTATTTGAATTTTTATCACCATTAATTCATTTAATTAAATAAAATATGACAAAAATACTAAACAAATGTGTTTGAATCTTTTTATGCAGCATATGCCCTCAATATCCACTCAAGATCTCGTGCACATCAAAAAAGGAAAGATTTGGTGCAAATTGGCATGAAGAAAAGATTGGAAAAATCATGGAAGATCACAAAATTCAAAAGCATTGATTCCTTGGATATTAGGCTTGTTTTGTTACCCTAATTCGTCCCTCATATAAGTCAGAACTCAACCCTAATGCTAACAACCTGGAAGCTGCGCCTCAGACCTCATACAAACTTTGCAATTTTTGTCAAAAATTCCAAAACTGAAAACACTCATAGGGCGTGATTCAAAGCCTATAATCCATCCAAAAAGCTTGTTGAGGTCTCCCTGAACCTAACTGAATCCTTTTCCAGTCCCCACGCATCAAGAATTGGTATATAGAAGTCAAAATTCCTCAAACTTTATGCATAATCGTGTTTGAATTTCTGGACATTTTTCATACATTTTGATTGTTGTTTTATACTAACATGGACCTTCTGAATCTATTGATACTATTTAATTGAATTTTCATCGCCTATATGCAAACTTGCCATGGGAGCCCTTTAGGGTTGCAGAGACTTTAAAAGAGGGCTTTGTTCCTCTGGAAAAATTGAGACACAAGACCTATACCACTGAAACTAGAAGCTCATGACGAATCCATTCAATAGGTCGCGCCTTTTTTATATTTGAGTATGGCCTAATCGCTATTTTCTTGTACTGTGGTTAGTGGGGGTTCAAAACCCCCGCTATTTGATGTATTTTTTCAGGTGAAACAAAGAACAAACAAAGAAGAAGGTGATTTGTCATCCTATGGTTGGCTATTTCAAATCCTGGCGCGCATTTTGTTAAACTCCCACTAACCCATGTTTTCTCTCTCTTATTATTCATACTTTATTATATTGACAAAGAAAGCAAATGGCACAATTGGTAGTTGCGTTGTCACACAAGCATTGGGACCTGGGTTCGATTCCCAGGTCCCCTCCCTTCTCAATATTATTTTGTGTTCCATATTCCTGTGCAGCGTATCTTTCAGGGACCACCATACAGCTCTATTTCTGGGCATGCCACACGTCCCACAACATCAATCTAATGGCCATGATCTGAAGAACACCATACGCATTGGTCAATGGAGTCACACGCATCCCAGAAAAGTCAACCAGGCCTCCAATAAATGGGCCAAATTGCTGGCAACTTACCTCCAAAATTGGGGTCAACACCCCCCATTGGTTTGCATTCTATTTTTCATTCTTTTTATTTTTTCTATTTTATTTGTTTTATTTAGTTTTATTTTAATTATTTAAATTAATTTTTCATAACATAAAAATACCAAAAAATCAGAAACTATAAAAATAAAAAACATGTTTTAATGTTTAATTCACTAACATTTTTGTAAATAAATTCAACAATTAATTTAGTTTTAATTCTAGGTTTAATTTTAATGTTTTTTTAATAAACTAAAAAATGTAGAATTAGGGTTTTAAATACTTTTATCCTTTTTTCTTTTCTTTTACCATTATTAATAATTAATTATTTATTTTGTAAATAAATTTGCCATTAAATAATTAGGTTAAAACTAGGTTAAATTTAAACATTTTTTTTAATAAATTAAAAATAGTTTAGAATTAGGGTTTTAATTTCATTTAATTTTCTTACTAAATTCCATAAATACAAAAAACTCAAAAATAATTTCCTTTTCTCATTTAACTTAATTAATTTATTAATTGTAATTTAATTTCCTTAAAAGGGTCCAACGCCCTCGCATTCCCGACTTTACTTCTTCTCGCATTTTACTTTATTTCTTTTTGTGAATATAATGTATTTATCCCAAAGCCATGTAATAGATTAATTAGGATATTTATCTTTCCGCATTTTATTTTATTTCAAATCGGGTCTTGGATTAATTTGGCGATGTAGACCCGCGCCTTTGTAATAGCGTAGGACTTTTAATTCCGCATCTTTTAACTGTTAATAACTTGCATGAAAGAATGAATGTCAAAAAATAAAAACAACGCGTAAATCACCAATGCATGACCAGATAAACATAATTGAAAACGACACACAAATCACACACCACCCCTAGGGTACGTCTCACTGTTGCCTTGCCCCTCGAAAGGTGGTCGTCGAGTAGAGGATGTTTTAGTAAGTCCTCATGTCCATGAACATGGCATGAGGGTAGCTTCTAAGGTGTCTTCCTATTGCTCCGGTGATCACCATGTCCCGAACCCTCGAATTGACCCGAACACCTCCAACGGTGGTGCTACCTACCTCTCAATGGTGGGATGGCACCATCTTAAGGACATTTACACAGACGAATTCCTTAGGGTAGGTAGAGAACTCATAGATACTTGCTCTAATTTCAAAACAAATCAAAAACTTCTTTTCACACCGACACCTTTCAAAAAGCTTTCAAAATCAACTTTTCAAACACTCTTGAGGACTGATACAAGAGTCAAACTGAAACTTTCAAAGAAACTTTTTCAAACCCACTCATCTTGAAAAGCAAACAAACAATTTTGAAAACACAAATGAGCAAGTATCTAAGAGCCCATGGATAACCATGGATAGAAAGGGTGCTAACACCTTCCCTTTCTATAAATCTACCTCCCGAACCGAGAGCAATCTCTATAAGGAATTTTTCTGTGCTTTTGTCCTTTCCATTTGGAGAAAATAAAAGACGGTGGCGACTCTTGCTTCCGCGAAATTTCGCGAACCAGCGTTAAACAGTCAGTTCCAGATCCACCGATCACAGAACTGGCGACTCTGCTGGGGATATCTTTTTAAAGTGAGGTGTACCTTAGGATAGTTCATAACTGTGTTTTCAATTGTATTGACTTGTTTGCTTTAAATTGTGGGTTACACGGGAGTTACATAGATCCTAACCCGGATCAGGGGATACCCTGTTTAGGTAGCATAAGCTGTGAGGGACCTGTCCGGCGTAGACCGACACGGGTGAAGCAGTGGCTACGTTGGTGTGGCACCTTGGTCTGTACTGATATCCCTTGTGTTGCAACGAGGAGAATATGGGTCTTCTGAGGAGTCATTAAGCACCAACCGACCTTAGAACCCTAATGTGACCCAACTTGGCTATAGAACAGTAGCAGTATGCTACACCCATTGAGGCTAAACTCTCGCGATGGTTTTGGCCGCAAGAAAAGATTGTGATGCTGGAGTTATGACCGATTGAGGGTAGTCAGTGATATTGGGATCCTCTAGAACCCGGTTACTTTTGATAGGACAGGTCTTAACCAACGAAACTTCAAGAGGGTAGTACCCCAAACCTCATGCTGGCCTAAACTCTAAGGGCTGTCTTGTGTGACTTGTGTGCCTTCATACTTGAACTGCTTGGATACTTGTTATCTAACAACACGAGTTTCCTTGCAGGATTTGTTTACAGTCCTTAATTGGGACTCATTACAGGGCCTAATTACATCACTCCATGCATAGCATAACATCATACCATTGCATACATCCTGCATAAAGGCTAATCCATTTCAAGGATCTCAAGGGTTTGTGGTGCAGGTCATGATGAATCAAAATGTCTAGCAAGGGGCAAAAAGGGGATTTATTTTCCTCTAACCAAGGTTGATAACTTGAGTCAGGGGCTATAACCCACTCGATATGGTGAGCCTTGACTCTTGAAGAAGGACTCTCAACAACACGAAGTTCCTTCAATCAAGCTACCCAAATTCAAATTCTAACAAGTTTCTTTGTTTACCCCGCGATATCCTTGAAAACATCGCATGCATACATACATATCATTGCATTACAGGTACTCTTTTCTACAGGTTGCTTAATCTTCTTCGCTGTTTATTTCAGCCATCATCATGAATCCTGAATCATCCAATGAACAAGCTATCAAGGCCCTCCAGGCCCAGAACGCCCAGTTCCAGGAGCTGGTCATGAGCTTAGCCCAAGGACAACAGGAATTGAAGACTCTGCTTTTGAAGAAAAAGAAGAAGAGGACCGTTTTGTTCAACCCTAGACGCAGATCTGGGAATACACTGCAGAATGAAGCTGAGCGGACTACTCCATCTGTTGGGGAAGGCAGTCACCAAGAGGGAAGGGTTCCTAGTCCCGTAGTCTCTGACACCGAGACAGATTTCAATGATGAACAGTACCCTCCTGCTGAGGACCAGTACAAACAACTGGAGGACAGGTTAAATGCTATGGAGATTCAACGTGTGCCTGGGTTGGATTTCGGAGACTTGGGGTTATCTTCTGGGGTGGTGATCCCACACAAGTTCAAGGCGCCGACCTTTGTGAAGTATGACGGGGCTTCCTGTCCTAAGATGCACCTCCGTTCTTATGTAAGGAAGATCCAGCCTTACACAGCAGACAAGAACTTATGGATCCACTTCTTCCAGGAGAGTCCTTCAGGGACTCATCTCGAATGGTTCTATCAGCTGGATGGAACCAACATTCGTAACTGGGAGGATTTGGCCACTGCTTTTTACAAGCAGTATCAATATAATTCCAACCTCGCTCCCACGCGTACCCAACTCCAGGGTATGTCACTGGGAACGGGTGAAGGTTTTAAGGAGTATGCACAGAAATGGAGAGACCTGGCTGGCAGGGTGCAGCCACCGTTGACGGATCGTGAGCTAGTGGACATGTTCTTGGGGACCCTATCTGGTCCATTTTTCAACCATCTGATTGGGAATTCTTCTGCTGGTTTTATAGACCTAATCTTGACTGGGGAAAGAATTGAAGCTGGTATCAAGTCTGGGAAGATACCAAAGGGTGACTCCTCGAACAATGAGAAGAAGCCATTCAAGAAAGAATCCAGTGCTGAACACCGCCAAGCTGTCAACGCGGTGGTTATTTCAAAATCGGCCGGTGCTCCTCAACATCGCAACCAACAAAGGGAAGAGAGACCTAAAAGGCAATTCACTCCCCTCAGCATGACCTCTATATTGCCACAGTTGCTGGAGACCAACTTGGTAACTCTAAGGGACCCTCCTAAGAATCCCAACAGGACACCTTCAAGGTATAACCCCAACGTCTGTTGCGCTTATCATTCTGACAGCCCGGGGCATGCTATGGAGGATTGTTGGACTTTTAAGAATAAGGTTCAGGATCTAATCGATGCAAAGGAGATCCAGTTCGAGGCGCCCGAGGCTCCCAATGTGATCACTGCTCCCTTGCCAAAACATGGCTAGGATTAGAAATTTTTTTGTTCATTCGAATGTTCAAGTTGTATTTTGCTTTGATTGTTCAAACATTGTATTCATGTCAAACGTTGTTATTTCATTAATGCATTACACATGTCTGTTTTGAAGTAATTATTTCGTATTCACTATACGCAAACTGTTTTCATATTTTTGTGATGATCAACTCTTGATTGAAAAATTCTAAAGCCTCTTGAGGGAGGATGACAAAAACGATACCACAATTTACAGTATGCTTTTGAACGAACCCCGCTGATGAGGTACAGGCATTGTTTCAATCCCTAAACACTGGAGTTATAAGGAAGATAATCCCTCGTCAACCCCTCTGAGCCAAAGAAGTAGGAGTTTTTCTTTTCGAAATTTAAAACCCTTAAACATAACCTGGGGCAGGGTAGTTCTCTCAGCTGATCCAAGTGCATAATCAACAGCATCAAAGGAGTCCTTACAAAACAAAAGATAGTGATGGTTCCGAATAATCATAAAGATAGGCAGTCGTTATCTTTCAGAAATAAAAACCCAATAAGTCAAAACCTATGAAGGAGACTTGCAAAACTGGGGCATCCCGTTGACTGTAATCACAAAAGAAACAGTTCAGGCAAAAAAAAAAACAGGGATAATAAAAAAAAGAAAGAAAGAGGTCCTACAAACTCCCAACAAAAAAAGAAATGACTGCCTATTCAAAATAATCTGTCAATATCCGAACCATCATTGGAACATCAGGACAAAGACTCAAACGAGATCTAACGCACGATCAACTGAGCTTAGGTTTGAAGAACATCACGAAGAGCGGGTGGGTACAAATAATTTGAGCCTTTATCCTTTGTTTCTTAAACCATGAACCAGGCCACGCTACAACCTTTAAAAGTCCTAGCTGAAGCATGGGTTAGTTCGAAAGCATACTGTTACGAAAGGTATCCTAACTCCTTAAGGCTTGCGATAAAATAAGGAGTTGACATCACGTTTTACAAACATTCACTTGTTTTATGAAAAAGAATGCATTTCCAAAAACTTCGAAACAGACATAAGCTTTGCATTTTTAACATAACTTTGTTTGCATATGAATATTTGTTTGAGCAGCAGGGAAATTCGCACGATGAATACCTAGTGAACAAAAGCACTTCCAATCAAAGGGCACGACATGATCATGGTCCATCACCTGGGGCAGTCCAATCAAGATTCGGAGAATCTCTCAAAGGCCAAACAGCCTGGGGCAAATCTCCGCCTGAGTCACTGGGGGCATTCCAACAACGAATCTGGCCTGATCAAAAATCTTCTGGTAACGTGGCAACACAAGCAGCCAAGGGCACCTCCTTGCATTCTAAGAGCGTGAACATAGTAAAAAGATACTACGCATGAAAAAAGACCCGCTAGGTTGACATACCTAGGCAAAAATTAGGGCTTCCCGGCGAACCAAAAGGGTTCGGGCAAAATGAAGGGATGAAATAAAAAAAAATCTGTACACCCGGCAAGTCGAAAACCTGAAAAGGCGGCTTGGGCAAAAATGGGTATCCCGGTGGACTGAAAACCTGAAAGGGCGGTCCAGGCAAAAGTTAGGGATAAAGCGTAATACTATGTCTCATTGGATCACTTTGCATCCAGAATCCGGTATCTACATCAAGTTCAGACGATATCGATCAATCAGCTTCATCTTCAGCTAGGTCATCAAGTGATGAGACGCTCGAAGATATAAAGGCGATAGCAGAGTTGAAACCCAGTGGATCATTCTTTTCACACAGCTGTTTTATTTTCCTTCGTACAAATTTGTATAAACTCTTTTGTTCGGCGGCGTTCTCTTACTAGGACGTCAGCCTCTTGTACATAAACGCCTATTTTACAGGCAAATTCAAAAATCAATACAAAATCACTTTTCAGTTAAAATTGCCAATTGTTTTTTTCCTTTTCTGTTTTGTTTTGCGAAGAACGTCCAAGGTTCAATTTGTGATATATGCATTGACACTAATTTTCTAACTCATGGATATTTGCATACAAAACAAAGGATTAATTACAGGTAACGTTAGAAACAGGGGCAATAAAGAGTTGTCTGAGCAATCTAATTGTTCTGTCCGCCAAGGTAACAAGGTAGGTTCAGCTAAAGAACGTAACCAGTATATCTCAATTCCCTAGAGAGTGAGTCAACAAGTCAATGCACTCTCCCTAAGCAAAGCTATAATATCAGCCTTAAGGAAGTTGGGTATCCTCCAGCAGATCTCAACATTCCCCAGCAATATACGGACATTTTTAACAAGCATCCCCGGCAGTCTTGACCTAAAGATTGTTCCCCGGCGGTATATCAAACATTTAATGGAGTCACTTCCCCAATATAGTTCAAAATTTCCCCAGGAGAGTCCAATCCAGTTTCCCCAGGAAAGTTGGAGTCATCTCCCCAGCAGTAAGCTTATCCCTAGTAGATTCTGGAAGCTTATCCCCGCAGAGCACGAACGCGTCTCCCGACTTTATTCAAAGGTTATTTCCCTACCAGGATATAACTGGGTTATCCTCAGCCAAAAGCCACAGAAAGATCGTCCTCGGCGAAGTCTTCTTATCCTCAGCGAAGTCTATTAACACTTCCAACACAACAATGGTATCACCAGCGAAGTTACCATCAACATTTCAGCAAAGTACCTCTCTCCCCACAGAGTATTGTTTCCCAGCAAGATTGTTAGAGTACTTTTCTCCCCGCAGAGTAATCCATTCGCCAAGTTTATTCCCCAACGGAGTTATCTTCTCCTACCGGTATTCTTGCAACGACATTCCCCAGCGGAAACAATAAAGCACTATTCTCCAACATCAGCCCAGGATATGACTTCCCGGCACCCGTCAAGGATTTATTTTCCTAGGACGAAAACATACACTCATAAACATCGCATTTCCATACATTATAGCATGCATATACGCCTCATATCTTGCAAATCTCATTTATGTTGAGAACATCATTGCTTGATCCATATCATGCATTGCATATGACTGAACTTTACCTTTCAGGAAAGACTGAGTTAAGTTCTCAGCTATGTTTCAAGACTTTAGTCTGGTTCAGTTAAATCGACCCTAAGATTTTCCTGATTCTTATCCAGTCAAAGGCCTTCTCTGGTTCAGTCAGATCGACCCTAAGATCTCCCTGATTCTTATCCAGTTGAAGATTTCAAGACCTTGTCCGGTTCAGTTAAATCGACCCTAAGATTTTCCTGATTCTTATCCAGTCAAAGGCCTTCTCTGGTTCAGTCAGATCGACCCTAAGATCTCCCTGATTCTTATCCAGCTGAAGATTTCAAGACCTTGTCCGGTTCAGTTAAATCGACCCTAAGATTTTCCTGATTCTTATCCAGTCAAAGGCCTTCTCTGGTTCAGTCAGATCGACCCTAAGATCTCCCTGATTCTTATCCAGTTGAAGATTCCAAGACCTTGTCCGGTTCAGTTAAATCGACCCTAAGATTTTCCTGATTCTTATCCAGTCAAAGGCCTTCTCTGGTTCAGTCAGATCAACCCTAAGATCTCCCTGATTCTTATCCAGTTGAAGATTCCAAGACCTTGTCCGGTTCAGTTAAATCGACCCTAAGATTTTCCTGATTCTTATCCAGTCAAAGGCCTTCTCTGGTTCAGTCAGATCGACCCTAAGATCTCCCTGATTCTTATCCAGTTGAAGATTCCAAGACCTTGTCCGGTTCAGTTAAATCGACCCTAAGATTTTCCTGATTCTTATCCAGTCAAAGGCCTTCTCTGGTTCAGTCAGATCGACCCTAAGATCTCCCTGATTCTTATCCAGTTGAAGATTCCAAGACCTTGTACGGTTCAGTTAAATCGACCCTAAGATTTTCTTGATTCTTATCCAGTCAAAGGCCTTCTCTGGTTCAGTCAGATCGACCCTAAGATCTCCCTGATGCTTATCCAGTTGAAGATTCCAAGACCTTGTCCGGTTCAGTTAAATCGACCCTAAGATTTACCTGATTCTTAGCCAGTCAAAGGCCTTCTCTGGTTCAGTTAGATCGACCCTAAGATCTCCCTGATTCTTATCCCAGTAGAAGACATCCAAGATTCTCTCATCGTTACTGTTGAGGTTGAAGTCGCCCAAGATTCTCTCAGCATTACTGTTGAGGTTGAAGTCGCATATGATTCCCTCAGCGTTACTGTTGAGGTTGAAGTCGCCTATGATTCTCTCGTCGTTATTGTTGAGGTTGAAGTCGCCCAAGATTCTCTCAGCATTACTGTTGAGGTTGAAGTCGCCTATGATTCTCTCAGCGTTACTGTTGAGGTTGAAGTCGCTCAAGATTCTCTCATCGTCACTATGGAGGTAGTAATCGCCCCAAGATTCTCTCAGCGTTCCTGTTGAGGAAGTAATCGTCCAAGGTTCTCTCACCGTCCCGTTGAGGTAGTAACCATCCCTGGTTCATTCATAACCCTTTGAAGCTCCAGATTCAATTCCTGTAACCAGTCAGGGCGCATCTATACAAAGAGTTTGAAGATCAGCTCCTGTAACAGGCCAGGTAATCATTTTCTTTTTCAGGTACGCAAGTTCTCGCTAAGGAATCTCTTATGCGATCGACATCCAGATGACATCTATAAGCCCATCCACCTATCCATCACCTCTCAGCATGGCATCTATAAGCCCATCATCCTATCCATCAATCTCCAAATGGAATCTATAAGCCCATTCCCCCATCACACTGCTAACATGTGAGCGCAAATTTTTGGGCACTCTAGTGTTCAATCATCTTCCACCTTCGGATTACGAAAGGCACGTCAGCCAATCTGCATCCTCAGGTTTAAGAAGATTGATCAGGGGCAACTGTTGTACCCCAAAATTTTCCCTCCCATATTCTTCAAGATTTGCAAGGAGCATGCTTCAAAATCTCCCCAAGGGTTGCACAGTTCAAAGGCCTCCTAACAGTCAAAAACTAGGGTTTTGATTCTGACAAAGAAGTTGAGGTTTCCAAGGGTCCAAACAAGTCCCACATGCCTATAAACATTGTCAAGCATCCTCATGTCAAGTTCCAAGACTTACAGCACAAAATTGCACAGTCAAAAACCCTAATTGCCCAACAGTCAACTGTAGGGGCAAAATGGTCATTTGACAGTCAAAAGTTCAAATTTTTGATCAACATCTTATTTTGAAGCCACAAACATCATTTGATCAATGCTTGATCATGATTCTCAAAGTATGGCTCAAAAAGTCTCAAGATGCAAAAGTTTCCATATTTGGACAGTTGAAAAAGTCAACTGTAACTTGACCAGGGCATAACTTCCACATGGTTTATCAGAAAAATTCCATCCAAAGCTCATTTTGAAGAGCAAGACATTTCCTACAACTCCTCTTCACACTTCAAGTCCAAGAAATGCTCTCACAAAAAGTTATTAATTTCAACATTATAGGTCATTTTCAAAAGTCAACAAAAAGGGACTTTAAGTCAAAGACCATAACTTGAGATTGGCAAATCAAAATGACATGGGACCAAAGGCATTGGTTAGAGGACTTCAAGACCTTTCCAAAATGTCCAAGAACATGATCAAAGCTTAAATATTGAGCAAGATATGCCTTGTGGAAGTTGGGAAATTTTTGGGAATTTTGAAAAGTCAACTTTGCTTCAAATGCCTCAAAATTGCTAATGGGCCACATTTTCTTCCAAGAATCATTATCCAAAGGCTATGCACGACCATTTGACCCAAAGGGGATTTATTTCATCATTTTTTATTATTTATTTGAATTTTTATCACCATTAATTCATTTAATTAAATAAAATATGACAAAAATACTAAACAAATGTGTTTGAATCTTTTTATGCAGCATATGCCCTCAATATCCACTCAAGATCTCGTGCACATCAAAAAAGGAAAGATTTGGTGCAAATTGGCATGAAGAAAAGATTGGAAAAATCATGGAAGATCACAAAATTCAAAAGCATTGATTCCTTGGATATTAGGCTTGTTTTGTTACCCTAATTCGTCCCTCATATAAGTCAGAACTCAACCCTAATGCTAACAACCTGGAAGCTGCGCCTCAGACCTCATACAAACTTTGCAATTTTTGTCAAAAATTCCAAAACTGAAAACACTCATAGGGCGTGATTCAAAGCCTATAATCCATCCAAAAATCTTGTTGAGGTCTCCCTGAACCTAACTGAATCCTTTTCCAGTCCCCACGCATCAAGAATTGGTATATAGAAGTCAAAATTCCTCAAACTTTATGCATAATCGTGTTTGAATTTCTGGACATTTTTCATACATTTTGATTGTTGTTTTATACTAACATGGACCTTCTAAATCTATTGATACTATTTAATTGAATTTTCATCGCCTATATGCAAACTTGCCATGGGAGCCCTTTAGGGTTGCAGAGACTTTAAAAGAGGGCTTTGTTCCTCGGGAAAAATTGAGACACAAGACCTATACCACTGAAACCAGAAGCTCATGACGAATCCATTCCATAGGTCGCGCCTTTTTTATATTTGAGTATGGCCTAATCGCTATTTTCTTGTACTGTGGTTAGTGGGGGTTCAAAACCCCCGCTATTTGATGTATTTTTTCAGGTGAAACAAAGAACAAACAAAGAAGAAGGTGATTTGTCATCCTATGGTTGGCTATTTCAAATCCTGGCGCGCATTTTGTTAAACTCCCACTAACCCACATTTTCTCTCTCTTATTATTCATACTCTATTATATTGACAAAGAAAGCAAATGGCACAATTGGTAGCTGCGTTGTCACACAAGCATTGGGACCTGGGTTCGATTCCCAGGTCCCCTCCCTTCTCAATATTATTTTGTGTTCCATATTCTTGTGCAGCGTATCTTTCAGGGACCACCATACAGCTCTATTTTTGGGCATGCCACACGTCCCACAACATCAATCTAATGGCCATGATCTGAAGAACACCATACGCATTGGTCAATGGAGTCACACGCATCCCAGAAAAGTCAACCAGGCCTCCAATAAATGGGCCAAATTGCTGGCAACTTACCTCCAAAATTGGGGTCAACACCCCCCATTGGTTTGCATTCTATTTTTCATTCTTTTTATTTTTTCTATTTTATTTGTTTTATTTAGTTTTATTTTAATTCTTTAAATTAATTTTTCATAACATAAAAATACCAAAAAATCAGAAACTATAAAAATAAAAAATATGTTTTAATGTTTAATTCACTAACATTTTTGTAAATAAATTCAACAATTAATTTAGTTTTAATTCTAGGTTTAATTTTAATGTTTTTTTTAATAAACTAAAAAATGTAGAATTAGGGTTTTAAATACTTTTATCCTTTTTTCTTTTCTTTTACCATTATTAATAATTAATTATTTATTTTGTAAATAAATTTGCCATTAAATAATTAGGTTAAAACTAGGTTAAATTTAAACATTTTTTTAATAAATTAAAAATAGTTTAGAATTAGGGTTTTAATTTCATTTAATTTTCTTACTAAATTCCATAAATACAAAAAACTCAAAAATAATTTCCTTTTCTCATTTAACTTAATTAATTTATTAATTGTAATTTAATTTCCTTAAAAGGGTCCAACGCCCTCGCATTCCCGACTTTACTTCTTCTCGCATTTTACTTTATTTCTTTTTATGAATATAATGTATTTATCCCAAAGCCATGTAATAGATTAATTAGGATATTTATCTTTCCGCATTTTATTTTATTTCAAATCGGGTCTTGGATTAATTTGGCGATGTAGACCCGCGCCTTTGTAATAGCGTAGGACTTTTAATTCCGCATCTTTTAACTGTTAATAACTTGCATGAAAGAATGAATGTCAAAAAATAAAAACAACGCGTAAATCACCAATGCATGACCAGATAAACATAATTGAAAACGACACACAAATCACACACAACCCCTAGGGTACGTCTCACTGTTGCCTTGCCCCTCGAAAGGTGGTCGTCGAGTAGAGGATGTTTTAGTAAGTCCTCATGTCCATGAACATGGCATGAGGGTAGCTTCTAAGGTGTCTTCCTATTGCTCCGGTGATCACCATGTCCCGAACCCTCGAATTGACCCGAACACCTCCAACGGTGGTGCTACCTACCTCTCAATGGTGAGATGGCACCATCTTAAGGACATTTACACAGACGAATTCCTTAGGGTAGGTAGAGAACTCATAGATACTTGCTCTAATTTCAAAACAAATCAAAAACTTCTTTTCACACCGACACCTTTCAAAAAGCTTTCAAAAGCAACTTTTCAAACACTCTTGAGGACTGATACAAGAGTCGAACTGAAACTTTCAAAGAAACTTTTTCAAACCCACTCATCTTGAAAAGCAAACAAACAATTTTGAAAACACAAATGAGCAAGTATCTAAGAGCCCATGGATAACCATGGATAGAAAGGGTGCTAACACCTTCCCTTTCTATAAATCTACCTCCCGAACCGAGAGCAATCTCTATAAGGAATTTTTCTGTGCTTTTGTCCTTTCCATTTGGAGAAAATAAAAGACGGTGGCGACTCTTGCTTCCGCGACATTTCACGAACCAGCGTTAAACAGTCAGTTCCAGATCCACCGATCACAGTGGCCCAAATAGAAAATGAAGGAGAAACATTTAGTAATCAGAAAGGGAAAAAAAGGGGGGTGCGCTTAGTAGGGATGAAGTTGGCTCAGCATAGTTGTTTGGGGCGAAGGCCCATCTGATGTTGAACAAATTTTGTTAGGGTTTGTGTTTCACGTATTTAGAACTTAGGGTTTGCAACTCTGGTCTCAACGGCGTCGCTCCTCTCATCTTCGTTCTCTTCGTCTCTCCTCAAACCCCATGAGCAACTGATTCCTCCTCTCTTGCCTTAGCCACCGGAGAGCTGCCTTCATCCACTTCCTACCTTTTCTTTGCAGCAGTTTAGGATTCTTGCTTGTAATGGTACGAATTGCCTTATTTGTTTTAGGGTTTCACAGTTATGTTTTCATTTTTACTTGATTATTACATGCGCGTTTTAATCCATGGTTTTGATGTTTGATGCATAGTAAAAAGGTTGAGAACAAGTTTACCTTGGACGTTTCGCTTCTGAAGAGTGAGAGAGGGAGGGTGGGTTGGACGGTGGCGCTTCCAAGAGGCTGGGCGGAGGGAGGAGCGTGATGATCGCTTGCTGGTTTTGTATCTTTTGACTTCTGAATGCTTGAATACTGATTGTTTGATGATGATGTTGTTATGAAAACACTTGAATATTTGTTTCTGATTTTCTCTTCCTCTTCTCTTTTATTGACCCTGATTATTTGATGATGATGTTATTCTGAGATTGTTTGTTGTTGATTTGGTTTTGCAATATAGTCTTGTTGATTGGTGAACCAATTTGTTTGGTTTACTTTGATAACAAGTTGGTGGTGTTGAGGGGCAATTTTTTCAGGTTGGTAAACTGAGCAAGCAGGTTTTGTAACTTTTTTTTGTGTTTTGGAAAGGCAGGCTTCAGGTTTGCTTGTTATTGTTACAGTTAGGAAGTTTTTGGTTGGGAGCAGGTTTGTGGTAAGTTTTAGGCAGGCTTCAGGTTTCAAAGTTTTAGCTTGCAGTTTGGTTGTGTTGAGAAGGCAGGCTTGCTGTTTTGTGAGGCAGGCCTTGGGTGTTCGTTGAGCTTGCTTGATGCAGTTTAAGCAGGCTTTGCTGTGTTATGCAGGTTTTGTTATTGAGTTTTTTAGTACAGGCAGGTTTTGAGTTTTATTTGCAGGTTTTCAAGTTTGTAACTCATGTTTATGATTTTGGAGACAGGCTTGAACTGAGTTACAGTTTGTGGCTTGAGTTGCAGTTTCTTGCAGATTTGTGTATTTTTAGGTTAGGCCTCCAATTTTGCTTTTGAAGGCAGGCTATGCAGTTTAACAGGTTTTGGACTTGCAGTTTTTTGGGCTCTATATCCTCTACTCTTGCTGAACTGTTAGACTTTTTTATATCTATTTATTTTCTTACTGCCTTTTACAGCCTGCCAAAACTGCAAAACCCCCACTTCACTCTCTTTCTCTCTCCATAAAAGCACTTTTAATTGCTTATTATATTATTCTGAAAAGCTTGTTGGGCCAGAAAATGATGATGAAATTGACAAGCCTGCTTGCTTGTAACTTGGTTCATCTCCTGCATTGTGTACTTGTTTCCATATTTCCTGCATTGTATGCTTTCTTTGATAGCTTTTCTGCTTTGACAGCTTTGCAACTTGGTTTGACATTTAGTTTGCATTTGTAGTTAGCTTGTCATGCTTGCTCATGCTGACTTAGTTGACTAATGCAGTTTGGAATTCAGTTTGCTTTGCCTTGCTGCCTTATATCTTTGCATTTTGAATTAATTGTATGCTTTGCAAATTATTTTTACTTTTCTCTTTGTGAACCAAGAAGAGAAATCTTCTTGTGATTTGCAAAGAGAACAAGTAAAAACATGATGAATCCAATAGCATTCTGATTCCGGCCAACAAGCTTTAATGATGATTTTTTATTTATCTGCTTAGCTTGAAAATTCTTATACTAACTTTTTTCCGCCTTTTGCAGGTAAGTAACAGTTGGATAATGGAGGAAACAGTAGAAGTAGAAGTCAAAGATCTCCAGAGATTTAGACTTAGATTTATTATATTGTTTTTTCATATATCGTAAACAAATATTACTGTAAATACTGCAAATTGTAAATTCACAATATTCGAATAAAATTTGTAACAACATTTGAAATAAATAAATAAATAAAGTCTTTGTCAAATATCTTTCAACTTTTCCCTGTATTGTCTATTTAATTATTTAAAACTCTTAAATTAAAATAACTGGAAATGTATCCCAATGACTTTAATCCAGATGAAATAAATAACAACAAACTTTGCAGTCTCGCAATCTCGCATTAATCACAATATGTCTGGCATTCCAATTAACATATGCTTTGTACAGTTAAACAAACAAGCATTCCATACACTTTTCACTCCACTGATCAAACCAATGCCTCAAAGTTTCAAACAAAGCCTCATCTCCTATCCCAGATATTTTAGGTTTTGAGAAACAACCGGTAATCTTGAACAAGCGTAAAAATAATGTAACAGTCAATTGAATTGCTGTGGATTCAATTTCTTCTGAGAAATACGAGCGAAAATCCTAATTCCAGATTTGTTGTCAAAGAAAGGTCTGCTTGATCAATTCCTGAGCCAATCTCAACAAAATTAGTGGAAACACTAATTCTGGATTTACTGTCAAAGAAAAGTCTATTTGACCGATTCTTGAGCCAATTTCAACAAAATCAGTGGAAACCCTAATTCTGGATTTACTGTTAAAGAAGAGTCCATTTGACCGATTCTTGAGCCGATCTGAAAAATCAGAGAAAACCCTGAGGTTGTGATTTCTTGTGAAAAAGGGAGGGAAAATTTTGGGGTACAACAGTTGCCCCTGTTCAATCTTCTTGAACCTGAAGAGTTAGATTGGCAATTTTGCCGTTCGCGGCTCGAAGGTAAAAGATGATTGGACACTAGAGTGCCCAAAAAATTTGCACTCGTCAAAGCATAGTTGAGGGAATGGGCTTAAAGATGCCATTTGGAGATGTGATAGAATCTTGTCGGAGATGGGCTTAAAGATGCCATCCAAGAATGTTTGCTGAATTTGTATGTTGTAGGTGAGTGGGTGAGTATCAGAAAGGTATCCATGTTTGGAACGTCTCCGAGCTAGGGGTCTGAATAAGCAATAGATCAGCATCCGCGTTTGGAAAATCCGTAAACTGTTTTCAGAAGTCTTGAATTTGAATAAGCAATAAATTAGCATCCATGTTGGGAAGCATCCGTAAACTGTTTTCAAAAGTTGAATCTGAACAAGCGATAGATTAACATCCGTGTTTGGAGAATCCGTAAACTGTTTTCAGAAGTCTTGAAGTTGAATAAGAAATAGATTAGCATCCATGTTGGGAAGCATCCGTAAACTATTTTCAAATGTTGAATCTGAACAAGCGATAGATTAACATGCGTGTTTGGAGAATCCGTAAACTGTTTTCAGAAGTTGAGGTTTGTATGAGTAGCAGAATGACTTCCGTGTCTGGAGTATATCTGAGACTATAATTGGGATCTGAATAAGTGACAATGACTTCCGTGTTTGGAGTATATCTGAGACTGTAACTGGAGTTGTTAACGATAGCCTTTTAATCTTATCCTGAAAAGGGTAAAATGTTAGCTAAGACATAAAGTTATGTTGCATGATATGTATGATGCAATGAACTGTATTTCATCAATGTTTATGATATATGAATGTAATGGATGTGTATGTAAGTTGAGTAACTGTCTTGCTGAGGAAGATAAATCCTGGATAGTCGGAGATAATAAAATCTCTGACCGCTGTCAGGGAAAATAAATCCTTGATTTTGACAAGTCCCCTTGGCTGCTGCTGGGGATTGAAAATCCTTTGATCATTGAAAATGAGAAGTCCCGGGACCGCTGTTGGGGAAATCAGGAGTTTGGGTTGTATGCCAATCTACTGGGGATGCCTGTTTTTAGGAGATCTTCACCGGGGAATATCTGAAAACTATGTGAGGAATTAAGAATGAGAGTCTTCATTCTGCTTGGGGAATAAGAGTTCTGTGGGGGATAGCCATACTGTTGAAAAGTAACTATCCTGTTAGAGAGTAAAAACTCAGGACTCTGGGAAAAGCTTATTCATGTCTGAAAGAAGTTCAGGTTTAGGTTGTATGCCACTTTAAGAATGAGAATCTTCACTCTGTTGGGAATATCATAAATTTAGATGTTATACCACTTTGAGAATGAGAATCTTCATTCTGTCGGGAATATCAGAAGGTTGGGTGTAAACCAATCTACTGGGGAAGCCAAAATGAGAATCTTCATTCAGGTCTTGGGTCAGAAGATTGGGTGTATGCCAATCTACTGGGGAAGCCAAAATGAGAATCTTCATTCAGGTCTTGGGTCAGAAGATTGGGTGTATGCCAATCTACTGGGGTTTTAAGGATGAGAATCTTCATTTTGTTAACGGTATCAGGAGCTTGGGAGTATACCAATCTTCTGAGGTTTCAAGGATGAGAATCTTCATTCTATTAACGGTATCAGGAGCTTGGGAGTATACCAATCTTCTGAGGTTTTAATGATGAGAATCTTCATTCTGTTAAGGGTCAGGAAGTTGGGAGTATACCAATCTTCTGAGGTTTCAAGGATGAGAATCTTCATTCTGTTAAGGGTCAAGAAGTTGGGAGTATACCAATCTTATGAGGTTTCAAGGATGAGAATCTTCATTCTGTTAAGGGTCAGGAAGTTGGGAGTATACCAATCTTCTGAGGTTTCAAGGATGAGAATCTTCATTCTGTTAAGGGTCAGGAAGTTGGGAGTATACCAATCTTCTGAGGTTTCAAGGATGAGAATCTTCATTCTGTTAAGGGTTAGGAAGTTGGGAGTATACCAATCTTCTGAGGTTTCAAGGATGAGAATCTTCATTCTGTTAAGGGTCAGGAAGTTGGGAGTATACCAATCTTCTGAGGTTTCTAGGATGAGAATCTTCATTCTTAAGAGAAACAGATTTTTAGGAGCTTCAATTGTCCGTTATTCTGTTGGTGGGTGCAACTTCCAACAGATGATGAAGGAATCTTTGATGACGACCGTAACTTCCAACAGGTGACGAAGGAATTTTTGATGACGACCGTAACTTCCAACAGGTGATGAAGGAATTTTTGATGACGACCGTAACTTCCAACAGGTGATGAAGGAAATTTTTAACGACCGTAAATTCCAACAGGTGATGAAGGAATTTTTGATGACGACCGTAACTTCCAACAGGTGATGAAGGAATTTTTGATGACGACCGTAACTTCCAACAGGTGATGAAGGAATTTTTGATGACAACCGTAACTTCCAACAAGTGATGAAGAAAATTTTTAACGACCGTGAATTCTAACAGGTGATGAAGGAATTTTTGATGATGACCGTAACTTCCAACAGGTGATGAAGGAAATTTTTAACGACCGATCAATTTGAAATATAATTGTTTGGAGAATAAATCCTTGACAAATGTTGGGGAAATAAACCCATGACTGCTGGTCTGCTAGAGAGGTGATAAACTTCTCGAGGACATTTGAACTTCTTTTCAGAAAGATTTCGGAGAGGTTCATCACTGCCCCTAGTATCAGATGTTTGTGGCACTGCCAGGAAACTTGGACTGTTCATAACCCTTTGATGAGATTGACGTTTAAATGCCCCAAGTGATGGTGAGGGAGACTTTCCCCAGGTTATCCTGCAATTGAGAGATTTCTTGAAATCTTGACTGGACTGCCCCAGGTTTACTGAACTTTGAAAGATTTGTTGAAATCTTGACTGGATTACCCCAGGTTTACTAGGCAATACCATACCAAGTCCCCTTTTGTTGATGGGAGATTTTTGTAACGGAAGTTTCATCCCACTTGAAGTGATTTTAATCACTGGGAGAGCTTTCGTTCCTCCGAATATTCATTGTATGAATTTCTTCGCTGTCAAACAAATAACCATGTGCAAACAACGATATTCAAATAATGCAAAGTTTTATGCTTGTCTCGAAGTTTTGAAAAATGTGTTTTTTAGCAAAAAACTTTTTATAAGACAAATTCAACACAAGATTTAGGGCAAAGCCTTACAGGAGTCAGGATACCTTTTGTAACAGTATGTTTTCGAACTAACCCATGCTTCAATTAGGACTTTTGAAGGGTTGTAACGTGGCTTGGTTCACGGTTTAAGAAACAAAGGATAAAGACTCAAAGTATATTTGTACCCACCCGCTCTTCATGATGTCCTTCAATCCTATACTCAGTTAATTGTGCGTCGAACTCTATTCGAGTTTGGAATGATGTTTTGGTGATGGTTCTCACAAAATTGAATTTTGTGGGAAGGAAGACATCATTTTTTTTGTAACATTTTTCATGTTTGTTGAGGATTGATAATGACCTCTTTCTTTTGATTTGTTATCCCTAATTTTTGCCTGACTGTTCCTGTTTTCCAGATTACAGTCAGCGGGATGCCCCAGCTTTCTTAAGCCTCCTTTGTAAGTTTTGGCTTAATGGGATTTTCTTTTTTTGAGAGATAATGACTGCCTATGAGATAAGGAACCATCACTGCCTTTTGGTTCCAAAGGAATGTTTTTGATGTCATTCGTTGTATTATGAACTGAGAGTTTGCAACTTCAATGCACATCTTTTGAATTAACTGAGAGACTACCCTGCCCCAGGTTTAATCAAAGGTTTCAATTTGTGTTTAAAACAGAAAACTCCTACTTTTTTGGCTCGAAGGGGGTTGACTAGGAATTATCTTCCTTATAACTCCAGTGTTTAGGATTTGAAAGAAATGCATGTACATCGTCAGCAAGGTTTGTTCAAAAGTATACTGTATGAGATTATGGTATTGTTTCGTCATCCTCCCACTAAAGGCTTGTAACTTTCATCAAGAGTTAAATATCATAGAGAAAGTAGGAAGCATAATTCAAGAATAGTGAAAACGAATGGATGAATTCAAGACAAACATATGCAATGCATTAATGAAACAGAGTTTGACATCAACAGATAATTGTTTGAATAACAAAAGAAATTACAACTTGAAAATTCGAATGAAACAAAAGTCACTTAGTTCGAACTTGTCATTTCAGGTGGAGAACCCTCAACGGAAGATTTTCATCTCGCCATCCGGCATGAATTTCAACACTCCATTGTCAATCAAATCTTGAATTTTGTTTTTTAAAGCCCAACAATCGTCTGTGTCATGTCCAGGACTATAGGAGTGGTATACACAAAATGCATCGGGGTGATAGCCAGGAGCATAGGTATTGGGATTCCGAAGAGGATCCTTTAAAGTAAGCAGATTGACCTCTAACAAGCATTTCAGTATTAGGGATGATGGTATGTCAATCTCAGTGAAATGTCTTCCAGATGTATTTTGCTTAGGCCGATTACCCCGTTGACGCTGGCGAGGTTGTTGTTGGGCTTGTGACCCTGAAGCAAGCTGAGGAGCCTTTCCCTTGTCTTCTTGTCTCAAAGGGGGTTGAATGATGACTTGATCTTCAACCCTAGTTGTTTGCCCCACTTAGTTATCTTGAAGCAGTTTGTTGACGAGAACCCTGAGCTCCTCTTGTCTTTGAGCCAGGTCTTGAATGAGAGCCATATGGCCCACCAGTTGTCCCATCATCTGGATCTTCATTGTTGCCAGCTCAATCTGTAGTTCTTCCAAATGATCATTCCTGACGCCGCCTGAATTCCCCAGGACCATGCCCCTTGTGAGGAGAGCTTTCACTTCTTCTTGCCCCTGGGACAAGTTCAAGAACAATTCCTGAAGTTGAGTGTTTTGAGCCTGGATATCTTCGACAGTCCTTTCTAGAGCCATCTCTACTGAAATAAATAGTAGGAGAATAAGGAAACCTGAAAAGGAAAACCTGCTATGATACAATGCATGATATGTGGATGCATATTTTCAAGGATCTCGCGGGATAAACACAAGAAAATGTTAGAGATTGAACTTCGATCAACATCTTTGATTGGAGAACTTTGTATCGGTGGATTTCTTTCCACGAGAATCAAGCTCACCGTTTCAAGTGGGTCATAGCCCCCGATTCAAGTTGTTGCACTTGATCTTTGACGGCGTTTGTTTAGAGGAAAATGAATCCTTTGGCCCTTTGGTAGACAGCTGGTTCAACGTGACCCTGCATCAGAGACCCTCGAGATCCTTGAAATGGTTATTAAAAATGCTATGGTATGATGTTATGATGTTATATACAGGTATGCAAAAGTAAGCAAGTGTATATATAGGTAATCATATTCACACAAAGCAAATAAGTCCTTAGGTTTAGGCTTGCATGGGGTTTGTAGGTAAGTACCCTCTTGAAGTTTAGTTGGCTCAAACCTGTCCTAAAATAGAAACTGGGTTCTAAGGAGCTCAATATCACCGGATTATTTTCTGTGTTTATTGTTTTGGTTTAGCCACTTAACTGGCGACCAAAATATTCCAAGAAAACAATCCTCAATGAGTGTAGTATCGAGTATCTACCAACTTCGGACTGCACCAAAGTCGGTCATCTCACTACCCCTAAAAAGGCCAAGATGGTCAAGTAAGGTTCTAAGAGTTCGTTAGTGCTTCATGACATCACTCAGCAGCCCTGTATTCTCTTTGATTAACTCAAAGGCTATTGGTACCCACAAATATGTCACACTAACGTAGCTACTGCTTCAACCATGTCGGTATACCCCGCACAGTTCCCTCACAGTTTATTTCTACTTACCTAAAAGGTGTCCCCAAATCCGGGTGTAGGATTTAAAATAAACCCAAACAAGGAACCCAAAAAGTAAAGCAATCAAAGCAATCAAAGTAAGCATGTAAAGGTTATCTAAAACCCTAAGGTAACCCCACTTTTAGAAATTTCCCCAGCAGAGTCTCCAGTTCTGTGATACGGTGGGAGAACTGACTTGGTGTTTTGCGTTTGTATTTGCACTTGTTCGGTTTAGCAAGAGTCGCTACCGACTTTTTATTTTATCCAAAGGAAAGGTCAAAAAGCACAGGAAAAACCTTTGAGATGTTTTCTTGGGTTCGTGGGGTAGATTATGAAAAGGGAAGGTGCTAGCACCCTTTTCATCCATGGTTATCCATGGGCTCTTAGTTACTTATTTTAGATCACTTGCCTTTGCTTTTCAATTGTTTGAAATGGTGCTTTGTGTGTGTAGTTTTGAAAAATGCTTTGAAAAAGATGCCTTGTCTAGGCAACCTTTGTAATGATTCTTGTTTGAATATATACAAAGGTGTGTGTCTTTTTGAAAAGATATTCCAATGTTTTGAAAGTTGTTTTGAAGTTGTTTTAAAGTTGTATTATGAAGTGTGTTTGAAAATGGCAAGGATGTTTTGCAAGATTTTGATCAAGTAACTAAGAGTTTGTCTACCCTATTTTACTCAAAGATCTTTCTTATGTTTTTAACCCTTTTAACCAGTGTTGTTTCACCATTGTATTTGATGAACAACCTTGTGTTAGGATTTTAAACGGGACAGGCGCGGGTCATCGTATACAATCATTGAAAGCAACTTATGAGACGCTCTAGCCATTTTTGTAAGGGACAAGATCGTTTTACCGAAGGCAACATCAAGGGTCATCGAGGGACTAAGATATTTTTTTATCGAAGGGGCATTTGCTAGAGTGTCTCATACTCGAGGGACATGATTGTATTTTCCGAGGCAACAAGCGAGTTTACCCTAGAGGTGCAAGTGTGAATTGTGTATTGATTTTCATGCATTTGTTCTTGTATTAAGTTATCTAGCGATTGATTTTGAATCTTCGCATACAAACCCTAATTACTATAGAGTATATCGAAAGCGATAAATTGCGGGAATTTAAAGTCTAAGTTATTACAAATAAGTATCCGGGGATGGGGGTACAAATGTTTACAGATGGGGATGAGTCTTATCAGAATAACAAGGTCCAAGTATATATTACAACCAAATTGAACTGTCGCATTTTCAATGTAAAAAATTGTAACAAAGTATAAGATAAAGAAAATCAAAGAAATATGAGATGCGTGTCTTTATTTACAAATGATCAAATAAAAATTTTAACTTAAGAAAGATTAAGTGTTATCATTATTTTTTGTATTTTTTTTGTTAATTATGAAAAGAAAGGGCTAATTACCTAAATTAATGTTTAAGATAATTCTTGTATTTTATCAATAATAAAAAAAAGTTAAAAAACAAAATTGCTCAAATTAAGCTAACTATTCTTTTTTTTGTACTTTTATTATATTAAAACAATATTGATAAAGAAAATAAAATTATTTTAAAAGAAAACAAAACAAAATTTAATTAATGTTTGTATTAAGGAAAGAAAGTAAATTAAATTAAATGGTATTAATCAAAAGTATTAGTTTTAAAAAAGGGAAAAGAGAAGGATGGTGGGCCTAGGATTTGTGGCCCAAATAGAAAATGAAGGAGAAACATTTAGTAATCAGAAAGGGAAAAAAAGGGGGGTGCGCTTAGTAGGGATGAAGTGGGCTCAGCATAGTTGTTTGGGGCGAAGGCCCATCTGATGTTGGACAAATTTTGTTAGGGTTTGTGTTTCACGTATTTAGAACTTAGGGTTTGCAACTCTGGTCTCAACGGCGCCGCTCCTCTCATCTTCGTTCTCTTCGTCTCTCCTCAAACCCCATGAGCAACTGATTCCTCCTCTCCTGCCTTAGCCACCGGAGAGCTGCCTTCGTCCACTTCCTACCTTCTCTTTGAAGCAGTTTAGGATTCTTGCTTGTAATGGTACGAATTGCCTTATTTGTTTTAGGGTTTCACAGTTACGTTTTCATTTTTACTTGATTATTACATGCGCGTTTTAATCCATGGTTTTGATGTTTGATGCGTAGTAAAAAGGTTGAGAACAAGTTTACCTTGGACGTTTTGCTTCTGAAGAGTGAGAGAGGGAGGGTGAGTTAGCCGGTGGCGCTTCCAGGAGGCTGGGCGGAGGGAGGAGTGTGATGATCGCTTGCTGGTATTTTGTATCTTTTGACTTCTGAATGCTTGAATACTGATTGTTTGATGATGATGTTGTTCTGAAAACACTTGAATATTTGTTTCTGATTTTCTCTTCCTCTTCTCTTTTATTGACCCTGATTATTTGATGATGAATATATATATATATATATATATATATATATATATATATTCTGAAAAGAACTAGCTATTGTTATTGTTGCCTTTTGTTGATTCTCTTCCTCTTCTTTGCTATGTTGATGATGATGAATTCTTGTCTCTGAATCGTGTTGCTTCTTTGGGTGTTTGAATATTGATGATGAAATGGTTCTGAGATTTGCTTGCTTTTAAACTCTTCCTCTCTTTTGGCTACTGAGGTTAATGATGAAGCAGTTCTGAAACCATTTTCAATTGCTTCTAAACTCTTCCTCTTTGTGGACCCTGATTATTTAATGATGATGTTATTCTGAGATTGTTTGTTGTTGATTTGGTTTTGCAATATAGTCTTGTTGATTGGTGAAACAATTTGTTTTGTTTGCTTTGATAACAAGTTGGTGGTGTTGAGGGGCAATTTTTGCAGGTTGGTAAACTGAGCAAGCAGGTTTTGTAACTTTTTTTGTGTTTTGGAAAGGCAGGCTTCAGGTTTGCTTGTTATTGTTACAGTTGGGATGTTTTTTGTCGGGAGCAGGTTTTTGGTAAGTTTTAGGCAGGCTTCAGGTTTTAAAGTTTTAGCTTGAAGTTTGGTTGTGTTGAGAAGGCAGGCTTGTTGTTTTGTGAGGCAGGCCTTGGGTGTTCGTTGAGCTTGCTTGATGCAGTTTAAGCAGGTTTTGCTGTGTTATGCAGGTTTTGTTGTTGAGTTTTTTAGTACAGGCAGGTTTTGAGTTTTATTTGCAGGTTTTCAAGTTTGTAACTCATGTTTATGATTTTGGAGACAGGCTTGAACTGAGTTACAGTTTGTGGCTTGAGCTGCAGTTTCTTGCAGATTTGTGTGTTTTTAGGTTAGGCCTCCAGTTTTGCTTTTAAAGGCGGGCTATGCAGTTTAACAGGTTTTGGACTTGCAGTTTTTTGGGCTCTATATCCTCTACTCTTGCTGAACTGTTAGACTTTTTTATATCTATTTGTTTTCTTACTACCTTTTACAGCCTGTCAAAACTGCAAAACCCCCACTTCACTCTCTTTCTCTCTCTATAAAAGCACTTTTAATTGCTTATTATATTATTCTGAAAAGCTTGTTGGGCCAGAAAATGATGATGAAATTGACAAGCCTGCTTGCTTGTAACTTGGTTCATCTCCTGCATTGTGTACTTGTTTCCATATTTCCTTCATTGTATGCTTTCTTTGACAGCTTTTCTGCTTTGACAGCTTTGCAACTTGGTTTGACATTTAGTTTGCATTTGTATTTAGCTTGTCATGCTTGCTCATGCTGACTTAGTTGACTAATGCAGTTTGGAATTCAGTTTGCTTTGCCTTGCTGCCTTATATCTTTGCATTTTGAATTAATTGTATGCTTTGCAAATTATTTTTACTTTTCTCTTTGTGAACCAAGAAGAGAAATCTTCTTGTGATTTGCAAAGAGAACAAGTAAAAACATGATGAATCCAATAGCATTCTGATTCTGGCCAACAAGCTTTAATGATGATTTTTTATTTATCTGCTTAGCTTGAAAATTCTTATACTAACTTCTTTCCGTCTTTTGCAGGTAAGTAACAGTTAGATAATGGAGGAAACAGTAGAAGTAGAAGTCAAAGATCTCAAGAGATTTAGACTTAGATTTATTATATTGTTTTTTCATATAATGTAAACAAATATTACTGTAAATACTGCAAATTGTAAATTCACAATATTCGAATAAAATTTGTAACAACATTTGAAATAAATAAATAAAAAAGTCTTTGTCAAATATCTTTCAACTTTTCCCTGTATTGTCTATTTAATTATTTAAAACTCTTAATTTAAAATAACTGGAAATGTATCCCAATGACTTTAATCCAGATGAAATAAATAATCAACAAACTTTGCAGTCTCGCAATCTCGCATTAATCACAATATGCATGGCATTCCAATTAACATATGCTTTGTACAGTTAAACAAACAAGCATTCCATACACTTCTCACTCCACTGATCAAACCAATGCCTCAAAGTTTCAAACAAAGCCTCAGCTCCTATCCCAGATATTTTAGGTTTTGAGAAACAACCGGTAATCTTGAACAAGCGTAAAAATAATGTAACAGTCAATTGAATTGTTGTGGATTCAATTTCTTCTGAGAAATACGAGCGAAAACCCTAATTCCATATTTGTTGTTAAAGAAAGGTCTGCTTGATCAATTCTTGAGCCAATCTCAACAAAATCAGTGGAAACCCTAATTCTGGATTTACTGTCAAAGAAAAGTCTGTTTGACCGATTCTTGAGCCAATTTCAACAAAATCAGTGGAAACCCTAATTCTGGATTTACTGTTAAAGAAGAGTCTGTTTGACCGATTCTCGAGTTGATCTGAAAAATCAGAGAAAACCCTGAGGTTGTGATTTCCTGTGAAAAAGGGAGGGCAAATTTTGGGGTACAACAGGTTGTAATAGATGAATTAGGTTTATATTCTTGCAATCCCTATTCACAATTTGTACACCCCCCTCCCACAAGTATTGTAATAGCGTAGTAACTTTAAATTCCACAATTTATCGCTTTATACAAATACTAGTAATTAGGGTTTGTGTGGAAAGACTAAAACCATTACTTAAAAATTCCTAATCAAAGACAAAACCAAGCATGAAAATAATACACTTGCGCACAAGCACCCCTAGGGTAAATCCACTTGGTTGCCTTTATAAAATGGCCATATTGCGTATGTGAGGTATCTTAGCAAAAACAAGCAAAACATAAGATCATAGCCCCTCGATGACGCTATCTAAGTTGCCTTTCAAATGATCTTGGTCCCTAAAAGAGAATGCTAAGGTACCTTGCAACATTGCTAATCATGGTTGTACGATGACCCACGCCCGTCCTGTTTACATCCAAAGATAGGGTTACTTACCAAATCAATGGTAAGATAACAATGTCAAAGGAAAATAAAAATGAACAAGAAAGACTTTCGAGTAGGTAGAATGTTCCTAATTACTTGCTCCATTTCAAAACAAACATCCTTGCTATTTTCAAAATAAACACCTACACTTTCAAAACATCTTACAAACTTGAAAACATTTTCAAAAGATCAAACATCTTTGTATACATTCTTACGAACGAGAATCATTACAAAGATTGCCTATACAATGGCCTTTTTACAAAATACTTTCAAAAACCACACAAAGCACAATTTCAAACAAAAGCAAGTGATCTAGCAAGTAACTAAGAGCCCATGGAAAACCATGGATGAAAAGGGTGTTAATACCTTCCCATTTCATAATCTACCCCCCGAACTCAAGAAATAAATCTTAAAGGTCTTTCCTGTGCTTTTTCACCTTTCCTTTTGGATAAAAGAAAAGTCGATGGCGACTCTTGCTAACCACAACATTTGCGATCAAACGCAAAACTCTCAAGTCAGTTCTCCCACCGTATCACACCTAGGTTTTTCAATTCACAAAATAGTTTATCGTTTATTGTGTTGGTAGCTATTTATTTCTTAAGATTAGGTTTACGTGTATTAATTTCTATTCAAGTATAATTCACTATATTTCGCTCTTAAACATATGTGTGCAGACTCTAAAAAACCTCTGATATTTTGTTTTCGAATAATTGGTTGATTTGTTTTTGAAAAGTCTATTCACCCTCCTCTAGAATTTTTTCTTACACCATATTCTCACCCAACAAATTCATGGCTAGTAATTTTCCTTGGCTGCTTCCACTATTCATTGTTGGAACAAAATCTGTTCGCGCTAATTGAGTGCATACTTCTAGGGTTTTGATGATAACAAGTACTTAAAGAGCAATAGTGTTAGATCCATGGTTTTAGGATTGTCAATAATTTTGCTAAAACATGGTTCCTGAAAGATGTTAAGCAACAGGTCATAACATCTTGATGAAACTGACATAATAGAGTATGAGCTTACATTGAAAACCAGATGTTCTTCCAGATGTTGTAAACGGTAACATAATATCAATATAGCTTTTTTAAATCTTAACAGATTTCATTTGATTTTGTGATATTTACTTTGGATATATCTTAATATATTTCGCAAGTCAAGAAGATTTAATCTGGAACTAGTGAATCAAATCTCCAACAGCATTAAGGTTTCTAAATTTGGTTGTTGAGACAATTTATAAATCTTGAAATATTTGTTCCAAGATTTAAGGAGATATTTTCCACAATAATCAACGTATGAATCAAGGAATAATTAGGAATAGAATTGGAAGCCCATGGATAGTTGAAGCCTATAAAAAGGAAGACCTGGACCTAATGTAATTGTATCTTTAACAATTGTAAAATTAGGAGAAGTCTAAGTCTTAGGTTTTGAGAGTCTCTTATGTTCTTGTGTTTGTGAGTCACCCTTGTATCTTTTGATACTTGTGGTAGACGTAATGTTCTCACTCATAATCCTTTAGGTAATGAGTTGAGTATTATTCTTGGCTGAAGCTTTAAGTAACACCAATTATTGCTTTTAGTTAAGAGTCTTAACTAAGTATTGCTGATTTGAAGTGTAATCTTCTATTGGGTTTTCTTTTATACCATCATTGTGATTGTGATTGGTTTAAGTCTATTCACAAGGTTTATGGTTGTTGGTATCACTACGAGAATTGGAAGTGAGATGGGTGTAAGAACAAAGTTGGTTCTACATCTGGCCTTATGTTTTGATGATAACTTTATATGTTATCTCTGAGAACAATTGTGTACTCTAACGGTTTTTGTCTAGTGTGTGGCTTTTGCTATACATGTTCTAACTCTGGTAAAAAGGCATGTGACATCATAAGGTTCTGAACTCAACACTCTGGAAGAATACCTTTGGTGTGTTACAAGTTAAGTCAAGATTAAGGAATGCGTCTTATGCAACGGTTCTAAGGAACGTTAGTAAAAGAGTTTTTGATCGTGACTTATTCAAGGAAGATTTTGATGCCTTCTGAAGCTTTACTTTTGATGTTCCAAGTTATAATGATGATGAATACAAGGTTCTATTGAACTAGTTCTGAATATCTAAAGACGTTCTTCTAAAAACGAGTGCTGAAGACTGAGGAGGCAAGAGTTCTCTTAACAAGCCCTGTAAGGTTCTAATGACTTAAGTTCTGAAAGATACATAGTTCTGATCCTTCTACAATATGCTTCATCAACAAACATATCATAAGTCTTTGAAGGCATAGAAGATAAATATCGAGACTAAGGGATTGTGTGTGAATGTGAGTATAAAAGTACAAAAGTACATTGTGACCTCTACTCTCTAGAGTGACACAAGGACAAACCTTTTTGTACTATTGTCTACTAGTCTCATCATGACCATTTGGAACAATACATCTGTATTTGTGTTTCCTATTCTACCCTCTAACATTTCTATTCTTTTCAGATATAAAATAAGTACTTGGAAGAATTTGAAATAAATGAACCAGTTCTACAAAACTACACTAAACTGTTACACAAAAACTCTGTCGATAAATCTTGTGTATAGTTTTGTAAATAAGCAAGGAGATTTTGTTTGTATCTTGCTATCAATGCTTTTGTGTTGCTGTACTTAAATATTGTGTAATCTGCTTGTGTAGAAGCATCTTTGTATACACATCTATGTAATTAACTCTTGTTGATAGGTTCCTTGAGAGACTCAGTTTAGTCTGGATTCTCAAGAAGACTTTGGTTGCGGTCATAGTGGTTTGCAATAAGGATCAACAAACTTATTGGGGGTTCCAATAGGGTTGATCAGACGTATTGTGTTTGTTTGTAATCTAGTTGATTATAGTGGATTAAGTCCTCGTGTATAAGGAAAATCACCTTGCGGGGTGGACTGGAGTAACTTAGTTAACAATGAACTAGGATAAAAATAATTGTGTTCATATATTTTTAGTCACTTGTTATATTTATGGTTGAGTTGCAAAAATATTATATTTGGTGCAACCCAATTCAAACTCCCCTTTCTTGTGTTTCTCGCACCTTCAAGTGGAATCAAAGCTCTGGTTCTAGTATTGATTTCTATTAAACACTTAACTGTGTCAGATAAAGATCCAAACGAGTTTTAAAAACACTATGGTTGATCCTGTTCTACCATCACCTACTCCAGTTTTTGATAAAGATAAATACAATGTTAAACCTCCCATTTTTTATGGTGAAAAGTTTGAGTACTGGAAAGACACACTAGAAAGTTTATTTCTAGGTCATGATGTTGATCTTTGGGATATTTTAGTTGATGGCTACGAACATCCTACATATGAGAATGGAAAACAGCTTGAAAGGAAAGTTATGACTATCAACAAAGAAAGAATTGTAAGAATCATCATAAAGCAAGAACTATCTTATTGAATGCTATTTTTTACACTGAGTATGAAAAGATCACAAATAAAGACTCAGATAAGTCTATATTTGACTCACTCAAAATGACTCATGAAGGAAATGATCAAGTCAAGGAAACCAAGGCTTTGGCCTTAATTCAAAAGTATGAAGCCTTTGAGATGGAGGATGATGAAACAATTGAGATGATGTTGTCAAGGTTTCAAACCTTAGTTGTAGGACTGAGAGTTATAAACAATGGTTACTCAACAACAGAGCACATGAAGAAGATTATCAGAAGCTTTCCATCCAAATAGAGGCCTATGGTAACTGCACTCAAGCTTGCAAAGGATCTCAATAACACTTCTCTAGAAGAACTAGTGAGTTCTCTAAGAAGTCATGAGATTGATCTAGAACAGGATGAACCTCAGAAGAGAGGAAAGTCTGTTGCACTCAAATCTGTTAGAAGATCTGAGAAGTCCAAAGCTCTTCAAGCTGAATAGATTAGGGTTTCAGAAGAAGATTCTGATGAAGACAAAGATGAGTTGTCTTTACTATCCATAAGGGCTAACCATCTCTGGAAGAGAAATCAATAAAAAAAGTTCAGAAGTACTAGAAGGACAAGGAGTCACTTTGAGTATACGTTTGATCAGAGGAAGTCTAGTGGAAAATAAGTCACTTGTTATGAGTGAAAAGAGCCATGACACTACATGAATGATTGTCCTGAACTACAGAAGGATAAGTCTAATATGAAAGCTCTCAAGAGCAAGAATAAAGGGTTGATGGAAACTCGGGATGACTCTGACTCTTCAAAAGGTGACTCATAAGAAAAATGTGCTAATATGGCATTGATGGCTCAAGTTGGAACGTATGTTGAAAGCATCCCTCCAGAAGATGATGCAAAATCAGAATCAGAAACATAAGAGGTATTCTCCAAAGAGGTATTTTCTGACCTTACTCATTCTTAATTAACTTTTTCTTTAGTTAAAAATTTGGAAAAACACGAGTTACTCAAGATTGAATTCAAGGAACTTAAAAATTCCCATGAATCCACATCTTCTGAAAACAACAAGCTTAAGGAAGATCTATCCATTTTAAATGAAGAAATTTTTTTCCTTAAAGATGAGAACTCTAGCCTCAAAGGCACGAGAACTCTTCTAGAAGCTTCTGAGAGTACTGATGATATCATCAAGAAATATTACAAATCTTTTCAGAAGTTCCTAGCCAGAAGCATAGGGAGAAGCATGATGGCTTCTATGATCTATGGTGTGAGCATAAATGGAACCAATGATATTGGTTATAACTCTTATGACGAATATAATTATGATAAGGAAGACAAACCTAATACTCTTCACTCCCATTTTGTCTCTGCTGGGTTTGTGACTAAAGAGAAGGGAAAAGAAAAAGAGGAATATGTTTCTGAACCTAAGAAAAAACCTTTGGAAAAATCTTCTAGGTTTAATTATTGCAAATATGATTATTATGTTGTTAAACCTAAAGTTGTTAAAAACTGTGGGAGAACTAACAAGAGAGGATCCAAGAAATTATGGGTACCCAAAAATCAAATAATTTATGTTGCAAATATTCTTAGCAGCACAGTTGAAACACCTATCACAATACCTGGACTCTGGCTGCTTGCAACACATGGCGGGAAGAAGGCATGTGTTCCTAAAATGGGAACTTAAGCCTAAAGGCATCATGGTTCTCAGAGGTGATCAGAAAAGATCATGGGCTCTGAAATAGTTGTCAAAGCTAGTTGAAATTCTTGCAGGTCTGAAGGTACCTTGCTGAAAGTAATGAAGTTACTACAGAAAGACGCGAAGTCAAGTTCTCAAAAGATGATTCTTTGGAAGCTTAAGAAGTGTGTGTGAACAAAGAATGGTTTTTGGCTACTCTTGATAAAACATACTGCCTCTCAGAAAAAGATGACGTATGAAGAAAGGATTTACACTCAGCATACAATCCTCTAGCTTAACAGAGTGGACTTCTAAGGTATGTATCATATGGTACTTCAATCCTGAAGCTCTCATTTATCAGAAGTACCATGTTCATAATATTCTCTCGAGAATATCTTTGTCTGATGGTTATTAAAGAGATTACTTCATTAACTGTGTTGTTAGATAAGTAAAAGGTTAGTGATTCAACTTAAGACAATTGTCCTCTTTGAACCACGCCTAGAATTTAATGTGATGCTTTGGGTAATGAGACTATCTTGAGATTATAGTGATAAATATTTACGCTTTCCTCCCTGTCATATAAGTTTCACTATTCTAGGTTTAGTTATCATTACTAAAATCTCTTAAACAAACCTCTCACCCCACCTTACACAATTTCACCCATTTTTCCCTACACAGTCACTCTTTAAGCCCTAAATTTCTAGAACTAAAACTATTTGTTCCTATTTTCTCTTCGCTAAGAATGACTTCATCTTTGTCAAATAACCAACAATCTCTTCTACAACAATAACAATCTCAAGAAAATGATGATCCTATCATAACATCGGCGATTCCTATTGATCAACTTTATGTTATCTACGAAATGATCGTAGACTTTGAATATCTTGCTGCTTATGGGTTTGATTTCTTTGATACGCTGAAATCTCAAGGTTGGAAAAACTACTTCGATCTTTTAAAAGGTCCTACATTTCTTGTTTTGGTCAAAGAGTTTTCATAGATACATGTATTTAAAAAATTTGAAAAAGAAAAGTTAGTTAATGTATTCCAAAATATAAAATCAAGGGTTAAATACACTTTAACCCCCTGCAATAGTAGCGAGTTTTGACTTACCCCCCTTTAAAAAAAAATTATTTCCGCCCCTTAACAAATATAGATTCCAAAACAAAAAACCTTTTAGCCCAAGATTCCCTTTGAGTTGCAGACGTGGCTTGTGACTATTTACTGACTGGGTAATTAAATGACGCATTGGAATGTTTCTGTCTAGGGCTACCGTCTTCGTCTTTTGTCCCTTTCCACACTTTCCACAACCATTTCCATTGCAAATCATTTCCTGTACCCCTTTTGTCCCTATCGTCTTGCTCATTTCTTCTCTCCCTACCGTGTTGAACCATTTCCACTACAAATCGTATCCTTAACCCTGATTTTGTCGCTAAGTTCAAATGGAGGATGCTAGCAAGAGTTTTGGAAGTTGAAATTCATACGAGTATTCAAAGGTTCCTAGATGCGGATGTTTTCGTCCGATGAAGATGTGGTTTGCTAACACCGTAAAATATCGTAATAGGAAATTCTGGAAATGTAGGAATGCTGGGGTAAGTTCCTGAATCTACGAGCTTTATGAAATACCTAAACCTTTTTAGGAGTTTAATGTTATTTTTGTTTGAAGCTGGACAATAGTTGTGATTTTTTTATTTGGGATGATGAAATTGCTCACTCCATTAGTGAAATCTCAAATTATGAAAGTTACTGCAAACACTGTAATATGGCAAAAGTGAAGTTTGAACTGACAGAAAGGAAACTGGGCAGATCCCATTTGAAGATAGTTGCATTGAAGAGGAAAGTTTTCCAACTGAATATGGAAATTTTGATGTCTTGGTTTATCTTTGCAGTGTTGTACAACTATTTGTAATTTGAAGTGTAATGTGTATTTGTATTTTTTTTGCAGAAGTGAAGTGTTATATGTATTTGTAATATCTTTGTAGTGTTGTACAATTATTTGAAATTTGAGGTGTCAGTTACATCAATATAATATGATGTTTGTTTAATGTCAACTTTGATACAATAAGAGTGTTTCATTTTTCTTACAGTATTGCATTACCAGTTGAAATCATTAAATAACATTATCAATTGAAACCAATATTAAAGGAGTCATTACATGAAGGCATAAGTAGAACAAAATGCCAATATCATTACAAAAGGACATAACAGCATAACAAACCATAAGGACATAAACCATAACTTAATGCCAAAGTATCAAATAGACAAAATAAGCAGTACAAATATAAGACTACTTCTTAGATTTCTTCATTGCATGTTTAAAACTATTTCCTTCTTCTTCTGTCAAACACATAGGTTGCTCGAGGTTTGAACCTGGCCCTATGATTGGTTTTTGAAACCATTGGAGTTTTATTCTTTCGCTAGACCTCTTTCTCACTGGCTTGGCATCTTTCACTTTTTTCTTGCCTTTTTTGTCTGGTTTACGAACCAAACCAGAATAATGCATCGTGTTGATTTCAGGAATGCTTGAAATGAAATCATCAGCTATGTCTCCAAAATAGTCAACTAGTTAAGTTGCTGCAGTTTGAGTTTCACTAGTTTGAGTTGCAGCAGTGTGTATTGCAGTTTGAGTTCCACCAGTTTATGCTGCAGTTTGAGTTGCAGCAGTGTGTATTGCAGTTTGAATTCCACCAGTTTGTGTTGCAGTTTGAGTTGCACCAGTCTGTATTGGTGCCTCAGTTGCACCAGTTTCATTGGCTTGTTGAACATCATCAATTGTACCTACCTTGACCTTCCTCTACAAAAATAAAACACATTACTTGTTAGTTTAAAATACATGATACGTCAGTTAAAAATACACACTTAATATACCTTTCTCTTTAGTCTATTAGGATCTTGTGTTGTGCTTTTACATGTTTGAGCATTATGACCAAATTTGTCACACTTAGTGCATCTGTTAGAAACACCTGACAATCTCCTCCTTCTAGCACCTCTTTACCACACTCTCTTATCCTTAAATTTCTTGGCCTGTCTGGACATTTCTTGTACATAGGGGGGGGGGGTAAAATCTCCTCTGACTGAACTTTTGGCCACATTCCTCACCATTAGTAGGACTCGTATAAAAACTATAGCATATTGCATACTTGTCTCTACAATAACAGTGATCAACAAAATCCTCTGGATTTTGTTGCCTAAAACCTAAAGCAGCAACAACATGCCTACAAGGAATACCAACTAAGTCCCGGAAATTACAAGTACATGATCTCTTAGAAATGTCAACTATAAATTCATGACTGTTATATGAATGAGTGACTTGGAATTTTTCATCCATTGCCCAAGTAGGCAGCCATTGACCACTAAACATAACCTCATTATCAAGTCTTTTTCTAGGAATTGGCATAATCTTATGAGGCCATTTTTTAAGCTTCATGGTAGAAGTAGAGCATCTGTTCATTAAATACTTCCTAATCCACTCACACATTGTTAAAATTGGTTTATCCCTAACACTTAATATGGTGGCATTAAAGGACTCAGAAATATTGTTCGTAAGAACGTCACACTTAGGGTAGAAACTGAAAGTATGCTTACACCAAACCTTTGGAGGAACACCCATTAACCAAGTCCAAGCATTATGATCTGTCAGCTTCAGCTTATTCAGCTTTTGTAACCATCCCTAATAGTATGTAGACTTTGTAGCCCCCATCATTAGATCTATAATCAAAGCTCCACCTCCAAACCTTTTCTTGAAATTTGCATAAAGATGCCTTAAATACAACCTATGCTCTATCCTTTCAAACATCTCCTCAAACACAACTACTAAATCCTGAAACATTGCATAATATCAGTACAAAGTAAAACCTACATAACATATAACTTAATGACAAAAAAGGTATACATTTTGTTGATCAGATATAAACACGAATCTCTTGTCCTGGTCTACATCTGTCATCAGCAACTCAAGAAACCACCTCCAGCTTTCTTTGGTTTCAGTCTCAACCACCCCATAGGCCAAAGAAAAATACTGATCATTTGGGTCCCTACCCACAACAATTAATAACTGGAGGTTTTACCCACCTTGAACTTGCAGATTTGTTGTCTAAAACCCTAGCACATGTGTGTTTGTCAACTATGGTTTTTATAGCATAAGTGAGCTTATGGCCCACTTTTGAACACAATATTAAAAACCCACAATTGGTCCTGCATTCTACCCTTACTCTATCACTTTCATTTTTCACAAACGTAATTTCCCTCCCATTTAATATTGACCACTCACGCATGGCATATCTAAAATCATCTAGGGAGTTGAATTGCATACTCCACTGAAATTTAAAATCCTTTTTTGAATGATCTTTCCTAAACATTTCAAACTTTAACACTTTCCTTTTATCACTATCAGATAAATTCGGGTCAGAGCTATCCAACTCATCACTCACATATTCTTCATCCTCACAACTTTTATGTTTGGACCCAGTCATAAACTCACCAACTGAAGGACTCTCATTAATGGGTTTAGTTACATCAATCCCTTTAAAACTATCTAGAATAACAATGACCTGTTCATCCTCACTATCACCCAACCCTTCTACTAAATCATCATCACATCCTTCCATATCAACATTCTCATTGACACACCTTGGACTACTTACTGAGGATCCAATATCACTAACATTATGCTCCACGAATATTTCCCCGTCTAGTTCGGTTGCACACTCGCATGCAACGAAATCATAACAATCATCATCCTTCCTAACCTGGAAATAATTATCATCTACTTCACGAAATAAAGTCCACATTCTATATGTTCCCTGCTTGTAACCCCAACCGGTAACCAACCCATGGATGATAAGTGTTGTAACCCAAAATTTACCCTCTCATATTTCTCAAAACACTGCAAGAAAGATCTCCAAGTTGCTCAAGGTAGTCCAAGGGTTGGTCAGACAAAGCTCTCTCCTAAGGCAGTCTACCTCAAATTAGGGTTTTCATGTTGCATCAAAATCCTTGAGTCCAAGTGGTCTCAAATGCTCACCAATGTCCTAATATTTTCTCAAGATCATCCATGTCAAGTTTCAAGCCTTGCAGAGGAATTTTGCTCAGTCAATTGCTCAAAGGTCCAAAAATCAACTATGCTAGGGCAAAAGTCAATTGTAACCCTCATACAGTCAAACTTCAAGATTTTTGGTCAACATCCTAATTTTGAAGTATATTTCATCATTTGATCAAGGTTTGATCATGATTCATCAAGGGTTGCTCACAATTCATCAAGATTCAAAAGTTGCTAAATTAGGGTTTTGTAGGAAAAGTCAACCCAACTATGACCAAGCATAACTTTATCATACTTTATGAGAAATGACCCATACAAATCTCATTTTGAAGAGGATGTAATTCCATGCAATCCATCTTCAGCTCCCAAGTTCAAAATATGCACTCACAAGAAGTTATGAATTTGGACATTATAGGTCATTTTGAAAAGTCAACAAAAACACTTTTTTGTCAAATCTTCATACATGAGCATGGAATGTCAAATTGATATGAGACCAAAAGAGTTTCTTAGAGGACATCTTAAGCTTTATAAAAAGTCTAAGAACACATCCAAAGAGTCAAAATTGAGGAAGTTATGCATTGTTGAAGTTGGACTTTTTTGCAAAATTGCCAAAAGTCAACTATGCCCAAAACTTCAAATTTTGCCAAATGGGCCCATTCTTTTTCACTTGTTTTGAGTTGGCATTATAGCCCACGTGCTCCGGCCTTGGCTATGTGTCCATATCATATTTTTATTAATTATTTTGATTTTGATTTGAATTAATTTGATTTATATCAAATTAAATCAAATAAAATCCAAAAACATTGAAACCAAGGATTTGGTGATGATTTCAGGTCTTATTATACAGTTAGGACCAATCAAACTCGTATCAAGGCAATTGTGTACAAAAATATTGCAAAGGAACCAATTTTGGAAAGCTTTAAAGAAGAAAATCAAATCAATATCAAAATCACTGATGGAGAGGGATTTGGATTGAATTTGCAACCCTAATGCATTGTACAATACATAAGGAGGCGAGGCATATCAAAAACAGGGTTAGAGATCAGGCATAGAGAAAGAACAAAAACTGAAAAATCAAGCAAAAAGTGTGAGTTCGAAATCACTCCTAGAGGCAGTTTCAAGGCTTGATACTTCTCCCAATCGCTTCCTGGCAGTCTCCATAACCTAAAGCAATCAAAACCAGGCGTTTTCGAGCCCTCTCACGCAGTGTAAGTTGTTCACGGAACCGTTTTGTTCTTAAAATCGATTAACACTATTCTTGCATCTATAATGTAAAATAATTGCATATTCGTGATCACCATATCATTTGCAAGCTTTTTACAATAGCCAATTTCATTTATATGACTTATATCATGAATCACCATTGTTAGGGTTTCTTGGAGTTTTTTAGGGTTTTTGTTTTCAGGAATAATTGGCCCTAGTAATGGGCATGGTTGCATTCAGGAGGATGAGACGAACTCAACCCTGGTACTAGAATTCATTTCCATAGCCTGTACGAGATTTTAAGGATGCTTGGTTTGTAGTGACGGACACCTGTCTATGGGTATAGCCCCTTTGAGTTTTAGCCATGGTGCAGAGGAAGGAGACAATGAGGTGTCGTCCCACCATAGGCTTATTCAAGTTCCAATGCTTTTTTTATTTTCGTCCACTATATTTCATTTTTTTATATTATCATTGTTTGGTATTATATTAACAATCAAAGCAACACAACCTAGTGGTTGCCACACAGATCTTAAGGCACTAGAGGCTGGAGGTCAAGGGTTCGATCCCTGCCTCCAGCATCTGCTATTTTTCAATTTATTTTCAGGGAATTCAGTGCATGCATAAGCCAGACGTCCACCATATTCCTTCCTCATCAAAGCGCCAGATGGCCAGATCTGGTGGTCATCATTGAAAGTACACCACAGGGCCAGTCAAACGCACATGCACTGGATTACAAAAAGTCAAACGGACCTCACATTTGGGCCCAAAATTCCTGCTTTCCACACCTCACTTTCTCAGGCCCACTCTCTATCTCTTTATATTTTATTTTATTTTCAATTAGTTATTTTATTTATTTTACTAACCAATAAATTATTTTCTTTTTTATCAAAAATCACAAAAATATCTTTTTTACCCAATTAAATTTCAGAACTTTATTTTTCATTAATAAATATTAATTAATTTAATTAGGTAGATTAATTAGGTAACTTTAATTTATTTTGCAAATATTAAAAATAAATTAGAATAATTAGGTTTTAATATTAATTCAATTATTTCATTTTCTTTCTTAAAATAACAAAAACTCCAAAAATATGTCATTAATTATTTTTCATTAATTAATTTATTTAATAATTAATTTAGCATTTAATTTTAGGATTTAATTTCTTTTCTTAAAAATAAAAACAACAAAAAATATCTTCTTTTAACTAAAAGGGTCAAAACCCTAATTTCACATCCGATTTAATTCTGCGTCGCGCGCTTTATTTTTTATTTAATTATTGTATCTGCTCCCAGATTGTAATAATTAATTAGGACATTTACTTTTACCGCTTTTATTTTATTTTCAAAGGGTTGTCTTTGGCGATGTAAATACCTGACGCCTTGTAATAATTTAGTTTAATATCCGCTCTTTAATTTCTGCAAATTATACAATTGTTAGATGTTTGATAATAGGGTTTGCATGACAAGAATGAATGTCTAATTTTAAAAACGGTTAGATCACCCTAAACATGTGCAAAGATAAAAATAACTGAAATCCACACACCCGCACATGCGCACTCTTAGGGTACACCCCACTTGGTTGCCTTCGTAAACGGTCATTGAGTATAGGTTGTTTTAGAGGTCGTCCTCTTGTCTAAAAGATCATAGTTGCATCGAAATGGTTGCCTCGAATAGTGTTACCTCAAATACATGATCTAAGACATTAGGGTTACCGCTAAGACGTCCTAACGTTGCTTTAGTGACCGTATGCCCCTCTTTTGAATTGACCCTCAAACTCCAACGACGGTGCTACCTACTCACTAATAGTGGGATAGCATTGTCTAAAGGAAACAAACATAGAACGATTCCTTTTTCGAGTAGGTAGATTAGCTCTTAAATACTTTCTCATCCAAAACAAAACTTTTTTTTCACACTTACACTCTTTTACAAACAAGTTTTCAAAAAAACACTTCATTACACTCTTGAAGACAGGAGCAAGAGTTAAATCAAAGTTAAAACAAAAACTTTTAAAAGCCCACAAGCACAAAGAAAACAAATTTTGAAAATGATGAGCAAGTAGTTAAGAGCCCGTAGATAACTACGGATAAAAAGAGTGTTAATACCTTCCCTTTCTATAATCTACCCCCCGTACTCAGAAATATCTCAAAAAAAGAATTTTCTGTGCTTTTTTCCTTTCCTTGTTGGATAAAATAAAAGTCGGTGGCGACTCTTGCTTACCGCGACATTTTGCAAACACAAACGCAAAACGCGAATCAGCATTCCAAAAACAGTCAGTTCTTCCCACCGTATCACAGAACTGGCGACTCTGCTGGGGACTGAATAAGTGGGGTGTACCTTAGGAATAGTTCATCATATTGTTTACAATTGTTTGAATTGTTTGATTTATATTTGTGGGTCTTGTATCGGAGTTACTATAGATCCTAACCCGGATCTGGGGGACACCTTTTAGGTAAGTAGCAATAGACTGTGAGGGAACTGTACGACGTAGACCGATACGGTTGAAGCAGTAGCTACGTTGGTGTGACACATTAGTTGGTACCGATATCCCTTGTGGAGGAACAAGGAGAGTATGGGGATGCTAATGGGTCATTAAGCATCAACTGACCTTGGAACCTATAATTGACCCACTTAGCCATAGAAAAGTAGCAGTATGCTACACTCATTGAGACTATACTATCGCGATGATTTCGGCCGTAAGAAAAGGTTGCTAAACTGGAATTATGACCGATCGAGGATGGTCAGTGATATTGAGAACCTCTAGAACTCGGTTACTATTACTAGGACAGGTTGAACCAACTTAACTGAAAGAGGGTAATACCTAAACTCCATGCCAGCCTGAAATTTAAGGGCTATTGTGTGACTTGTGTGCTTTCAACTTGAATTACTTGCACATGTTTGTTACCTAACAACTAGAGTTCCTTGCAGGTTTTGTTTACAGTCCTTATCCAATACCTTGGATTTCTTGCCGGATTTACTTGTTTACATTACCTCGTACTTTTACTTAAACGCATAACATACACATCATAACATCATGCCTTAACATTTCCTTAACCATTTTAAGGATCTCAAAGGTTTGTGATGCAGGTTATGGTAAATCCAACGTCTAGCAAGGGGCAAAGGGGATTTATTTTCCTCTAGCCAATGTCATCTAGAGATCAAAACACGATAATTTGAGTCGGTGGCTATGACCCACTCGATATGGTGAGATTGACTCTTGAAAAAGGACTATTGATGACACAAAGTTTCTTCAATCAAAGCTGCAAAATTCAAATTTTAACAGTTTCTTATTTACCCCGTGAGATCCTTGAAAACATTGCATACATATCATTGCATAACAGGTATCTCAGTACAAGTCTCTCATGTTCTCGCTGTTTATTTCAGCAATGGCTCTCCAACAAGACACCAGAGATCTTCAAGAAACTCAGTTCAGGGAAATATTCCTAAACCTGTCCAAGGGGCAGAAAGAGTTGAAAACACTCCTCATTGGGGACTTGGTCAAGAAAAGTCCTGAAGACAATAAGGACGAACGGCTAGAACAACTGCAAGCTGAGGTAGATGCAATAAGAACCCAAATGTTGGGGCAGACGGCCCTTATCCAAAGCTTAGCCCGGGAACAAGAAGAGCTGAGAATCATTATCAACCAGCTTCATCAAGACAGATACAACAGTATGAAGCAAATAATCGAGGCCGGGGACCAAGTCATTTATCAGCCTCCAAGAAGACAAGGGTTTGGTTTGGTGAAGGGTGGACCTTTCTAAATTGCTACTACATCACGGGTCCAACGACAACCTCGCCAAAAACAACAGGTTGATCAGAGTAAGCCAGATACACCCAAAAGGCAGTTCACCGAGCTCAACATGCTGTTGTCTCAAGCTTTACAGCACCTGTTGAGATTGAATCTGTTGACGCTAAGGGACCCTCCTCAAAATCCCCACATAGCCTCCCCAAGGTACAATCCTGATGCTAGGTGTGCATACCATTCCAACAGCCCGGGGCATGATACTGATGACTGTTGGGCATTGAAAAATAAAATTCAGGACTTGATTGATAAAGGAGTGCTAGAGTTTACACAAGATGATCAGGCTGGGTTCTTCTACCATCCCTCCAAGGCACGTCCTCTGAAGTGACAAGACCAGACAAGAAGACTTTTTGTTCATTAGAATTTTCAATTTGTAATTTTCTTTTGATTGTTCAAACATTTATTCATGTCAAATTTTGTTACTTCATCAATGCATTGCATATGTCTATTTTGAATAAATCCATTCATATTCACTATATTCAAATTGCTTTCATTTTTTGTGATGTTCAACTCTCTATTAAAAAATTCTAAGCCTTTAGAAGGAGGATGACGAAAATGATATCAAAATCTCTACAATATGCTTTTGAACAGACCCCGTTGATGATGTACAGGCGTTGTTTCAAATCCTAAACAGTGGAGTTATAAGGAAGATAATCCCTAGTCAACCCCTTAGAGCCAAAGAAGTTGGAGTTTTTCTTTTCACACAAATTAAAACCTTTAATCACAACCTGGGGCAGGGTAATTTCTCAATTAATTCGGGTGCACAATGAATGGCATCAAAGAGGCCCTTCCAAAATAAAAGATGGTGATGGTTCCTTATAATCATCAGGACAGGCAGTCATTATCTCTCAGAAATAAAAGCCCATTAAGTCAAAACCTATGAAGGAGACTTACAAAACTGGGACATCCCGCTGACTGTAATCACAAAAGAAACAGTTCATGCAAAAGACAGGGATAATAAAGTCAAAAAGAAAGAGATCCTACAAACTCTCAACAAAAATGATTGCATGTTCAAAATAAACTGTCGGTATCCGAACCATCATTGGAATATCAGAGCAAAGACTCAAACGGGATCTAAATGCACAATTAGCTGAGTTTAGAATCGAAGAACATCACGAAGAACGGGTGAGTACAAATAAAATTTGAGCCTTTATCCTTTGTTTCTTAAACCGTGAACCATGTCACGTTATAACCCTTAAAAGTCCTAGCTGAAGCATGGGTTAGTTCGAAAGCATACTGTTACAAAAGGTATCCCGACTCCTGTAGGGCTTGCTATAAATCCTGAGTTGACGTCACATTTTTCAAAAAAATTCTATCTTACTGAAAAAAATGCATTTTCAAAAACTTCAAGATAGACATAAGCTTTGCATTCTTAAAATAACATTGTTTGCATATGACTATTTGTTCAAACAGCAGAGAAATTCGCATGACAAATATCTAGTGAACAAAAAAACCTTCTCAATAAAAAGGATCACCTTAAGTGGAAAAACACTTCCAACCAAGGGGCACGACATGATCATTGTCCATCATCTGGGGTAGTCAAGTCAAGATTCAGAGAATCTCTCAAAGATGCCAAATAGCCAGGGGCAAATCTCTATCTAAGTCACTTGGGGCATTAGACATGAATTCCCGCAACGAATCTTGCATGATCAAACGAAAATCTTCTGGTAGCATGGCGACACAACACTACCGACAGTGACAACCCCCTACACTCTGAGAGCATGGACATAGTCAGAAAATACTGCGCATGAATAAAGACCCTCTAGGTTGACTGGCCTAGGCAAAAATAAGGGCATCCCGACGAACCAAAAGGGTTCGGGCAAAAATTAGGGATAAAAAAATGAAAAAAATATGTACACCCGGCAAGTCGAAAACCCGAAAGGGCGGCTTGGGCAAAAAAGGGTATCCCAGTGGACTGAAAATCTGAAAAGACAGTCCAAGAAAAAGTTAGGGATTAAAGCGTACGACTATGTCCCTTCATCTCGTCACTTGCCTACCAAAAGAAGATATGTTATTTCAATCGACAATTACCAAGCACCTCATAGGTTGGGATAATACTCGATCTACAAGGCCTCCACAGGCACCTTCTCCCACAGATACAGGGGCAGAAAAGTCTCGATGCAAAGTCATCGTCATGTCCTCAGCATGCGTCCCAATAACATTCATTCCCTGCAGAGTAAGAGAAAGACAGTGATGTTAATTCTCCCCAGCTGAAGCTCGCAACTGTGAATGAATCGGTAATATTCTCCCCAAAGCAGAGGTTATCTACCATCAGCACTAAAGAGTCTTATTACCCCCAGCAGAGTATAAAAATTATCCCCAATGGAGTTTGAAGAATTGTCCCCAGTAGACTCTGGAAGATTATCCCCAATAAAATCTAAAAGGTTATTCCCCGTGTTGTTGCAACTGGAAAATTATCCCCAGTGAAATTCTTTCCTTTCACAAACAGAAATTCATCCCCCAACAGGGTTCATTATCGCCAGCAACGGTAATTCATCCCCAGCTGAATTTATCAACAGAATCCTCAGCAGAGCATCTCCTCCCCACAGAGGCATTCTCTCGTCAGTTTATTCCCCAGTGGAGTTATCCTCTCCTGCAGGTTTATTCTCACAATCGTCGTCATTCATTATCTCCAGTGGAAACGAAGAATCCAATTCTTTTCTCCAGCAGTGATCCAGGATTTATTTTCCCCGGATAAAAACATCACATTTTCATACATCATGACATGCATACGCATCATACAACACAATCTCATTTATTTTGAGAACATCATTGCTTGATACATATCATGCATTACATACAACTAAACTTTACCTTTCAGGAAAGGATACAATCAAATTCTCACAAAATTCAAGCTATGGAGCTTTTACCTCAGTTGAATTACGGACAAGCTCCTAAATCTCGACATAGATATTTCCTCAGTTGAATTACGGATAAGTTCCTAAATCTCGGCAGAGATGTTTTCTCAGTTGAATTACGGATGAGATCCTAAATCTCGACAAAGATGTTTCCTCAGTTGAATTACGGACGAGTTCCTAAATCTCAGTAGAGACGATTTCCTCAGTTGAATTACGAACGAGTTCCTAAATCTCAGCAGAGATGTTTCCTTAGTTGAATTACGGATGAGCTCCTAAATCTCAGAAAAGATAATACCTCGGTTGAATTACGGACGAGTTCCTAAATCTCAGCAGAGACGATCTCCTCAGTTGAATTACGGACGAGTTCCTAAATCTCAGCAGAGATGTTTTCTCAGTTGAATTATGGACGAGTTCCTAAATCTCGACAAAGATGTTTCCTCAGTTGCATTATGGACGAGCTCCTAAATCTCAGCAGAGATGGTTCCTCAGTTGAATTACAGACAGGCTCCTAAATCTCAGCAAAGTAGTTGAATTACGGACAGACTCCTAAATCTCAGCAAAGTAGTTGAATTACGAACGATGTTCCTAAATCTCAGCAAAGTTGTCGAATTACGAACGAGTTCCTAAATCTCAACAGATATTCTCCTAGTTGAATTACAGACAGGTTCCTAAATCTCAACAAAGTAGTCGAATTACGGACGAGTTCCTAAATCTCGACAGACATGTTCCTCAGTTGAATTACGGACAAGTTACTAAATCTCGACAAAATATATTACCTCAGTTGAATTATGGACAGGCTCCTAAATCTCAGCAAAGATGTTTCTCTAGTTGAATTATGGACGAGCTCCTAAATCTCAACAAAAGTTGATTCCCCAGTTGAGTATGGACGATCGAAGTTCCTAAATATCAACAAGGACGACTCACCAGCAGAATGATGGACGACCAAAGCTCCTAAAATTCTACTTCTCTCAATAAAGATCAGACTTCCCCAGCGGAATTTTCCTCAGCGACAGATATACAAGTTCTCGCTAAGGAATCTCTTATGTGATCGACACTCTTCCAAATGGCATCTATAATCCCATTCCCGACATCACGAGACGATTACCACTTCATGCGAGTGCAAATTTCTGGGCACTCTAGTGTTTAATCCACTTCCACCTTCGGATTATGAAAGGCACGAAAGCCAATCTGCATCCTCAGGTTTAAGAAGATTGAACAGGGGTAGCTGTTGTACCCCAAAATTTTCCCTCCCATATTTCTCAAAACATTGCAAGAAAGATCTCCAAGTTGCTCAAGGTAGTCCAAGGGTTGGTTAGACAAAGCTCTCTCCTAAGGCAGTCTACCTCAAATTAGGGTTTTCATGTTGCATCAATATCCTTGATTCCAAGTGGTCCCAAATGCTCACCAATGTCCTAATATGTTCTCAAGATCATCCAAATCAAGTTTCAAGCCCTACAGAGGAATTTTGCTCAGTCAATTGCTCAAAGGTCCAAGAATCGACTGTCCTAGGGCAAAAGTCAACTGTGACCCCCATATAGTCAAACTTCAAGATTTTTGGTCAACATCCTAATTTTGAAGTATATTTCATCATTTGATCAAGGGTTGATCATGATTCATCAAGGGTTGCTCACAATTCATCAAGATTTAAAAGTTGCTAAATTAAGGTTTTGTAGGAAAAGTCAACCCAACTTTGACCAAACATAACTTTCTCATACTTTATGAGAAATGACCAATCCAAATCTCATTTTTAATAGTATGAAATTCCCTACAATCCATCTTCATCTCCCAAGTTCAAAATATGCACTCACAAGAAGTTATGAATTTGGACATTATATGTCATTTTGAAAAGTCAACAAAAACACTTTTTTTGTCAAAGCTTCATACATGAGCATGGAATATAAAATTGAGATAAGACCAAAAGGGTTGCTTAGAGGACATTTCAAGATTTCTAAAAAGTCCAAGAACACCTCCAAAGAGTCAAAATTGAGGAAGTTATGCATTGTTGAAGTTGGACTTTTTTGCAAAATTGCCAAAAGTCAACTATGCCCAAAACATCAAATTTTGCCAAATGGGCCCATTCTTTTTCACTTGTTTTGAGTTGGCATTATAGCCCACGTGCTCCAGCCTTGGCCATGTATCCATATCATATTTTTATTAATTATTTTGATTTTTATTTGAATTAATTTTATTTAAATCAAATAAAATCCAAAAACATTGAAAACAAAGATTTGGTGATGATTTCAGGTCATATTATACAGCTAGGACCAATCAAACTCGTATCAAGGCAATTGTGTACAAAAAGATTGCAAAGGAACCAATTTTGGAAAGCTTTAAAGAAGCAAATCAAATCAATATCAAAATCATTGATGGAGAGGGATTTGGATTGAATTTGCAACCCTAATGCATTGTACAATACATAAGGATGCGAGGCATATCAAAAACAGGGTTAGAGATCAGGCATAGAGAAAGAACAAAAACTGAAAAATCAAGCAAAAAGTGTGAGTTCGAAATCACTCCTAGAGGCAGTTTCAAGGCTTGATACTTCTCCCAATTGCTTCCTGGAAGTCTCTACAACCTAAAGCAATCAAAACCAGGCATTTTCGAGCCCTCTCACGCACTGTAAGTCGCTCACAGAACCACTATGTTCTTGAAATCGGTTAACACTATTCTTGCATCTATAATGTAAAATAATTTCATATTCGTGATCACCATATCATTTGCAAGCTTTTTACAATAGCCAATTTCATTTATATGACTTATATCATGAATCACCATTGTTAGGGTTTCTTGGAGTTTTTTAGGGTTTTTGTTTTCAGGAATAATTGGCCCTAGTAATGGGCATGGTTGCATTCAAGAGGATGAGACGAACTCAACCCTGGTACTAGAATTCATTTCCATAGCTTGTACGAGATTTTAAGGATGCTTGGTTTGTAGTGACGGACATCTGTCCGTGGGTATAGCCCCTTTGAGTTTTAGCCACGGTGCAGAGGAAGGAGACGATGAGGTGTCGTCCCACCATAGACTTATTCAAGTTCCAGCGCTTTTTTTTTATTTTCGTCCACTATATTTCATTTTTTTATATTATCATTGTTTGGTATTATATTAACAATCAAAGCAACACAGCCCAGTGGTTGCCACACAGGTCTTAAGGCACTAGAGGATGGAGGTCAGGGGTTCGATCCCTGCCTCTAGCATTTGCTATTTTTCAATTTACTTTCAGGAAATTCAGTGCATGCATAAGCCAGACGTCCACTATATTCCTTCCTCATCAAAGCGCCAGATGGCCAGATGGCCAGATCTGGTGGTCATCATTGAAAGTACACCACAAGGACAGTCAAACGCACATGCACTGGATTACAAAAAGTCAAACGGACCTCACATTTGGGCCCAAAATTCCTGCTTTCCACACCTCACTTTCTCAGGCCCACTCTCTATCTCTTTATATTTTATTTTATTTTCAATTAGTTATTTTATTTATTTTACTAACCAATAAATTATTTTCTTTTTATCAAAAATCACAAAAATATCTTTTTTACCCAATTAAATTTTAGAACTTTATTTTTCATTAATAAATATTAATTAATTTAATTAGGTAGATTAATTAGGTAACTTTAATTTATTTTGCAAATATTAAAAATCAATTAGAATAATTAGGTTTTAATATTAATTCAATTATTTCATTTTCTTTCTTAAAATAACAAAAACTCCAAAAATATGTCATTAATTATTTTTCATTAATTAATTTATTTAATAATTAATTTAGCATTTAATTTTAGGATTTAATTTCTTTTCTTAAAAATAAAAACAACAAAAACTATCTTCTTTTAACTAAAAGGGCCAAAACCCTAATTTCACATCCAATTTAATTCCGCGTTGCGCGCTTTACTTTTTAATTAATTATTGTATCTGCTCCCGGATTGTAATAATTAATTAGGACATTTACTTTTACCGCTTTTATTTTATTTTCAAAGGGTTGTCTTTGGCGATGTAAATACCCGACGCCTTGTAATAATTTAGTTTAATTTCCACTCTTTAATTTTTGCAAATTATACAATTGTTAGATGTTTGATAATAGGGTTTGCATGACAAGAATGAATGTCTAATTTTAAAAACAGTTAGATCACCCTAAACATGTGCAAAGATAAAAATAACTGAAATCCACACACCCGCACATGCGCACTCTTAGGGTACACCCCACTTGGTTGCCTTCGTAAACGGTCATTGAGTATAGGTTGTTTTAGAGGTCGTCCTCTTGTCTAAAAGATCATAGTTGCCTCGAAATGGTTGCCTCAGATATTGTTGCCTCGAATACATGATCTAAGACATTAGGGTTACCGCTAAGACGTCCTAACGTTGCTTTAGTGGCCGTATGTCCCTCTTTAGAATTGACCCTCAAACTCCAACGATGGTGCTACCTACTCACTAATAGTGGGATAGCATTGTCTAAAGGAAACAAACATAGAATGATTCCTTTTTCGAGTAGGTAGATTAGCTCTTAAATACTTGCTCATCCAAAACAAAACTTTTTTTTCACACTTACACTCTTTTACAAACAAGTTTTCAAAAAACACTTCATTACACTCTTGAACACAGAAGCAAGAGTTAAATCGAAGTTAAAACAAAAACTTTTCAAAACCCACAAACACAAAGAAAATAAATTTTGAAAATGATGAGCAAGTACCTAAGAGCCCGTAGATAACTACGGATAAAAAGGGTGCTAATACCTTTCCTTTCTATAATCTAACCCCCGTACTCAGAAATATCTCAAAAAAGGAATTTTTCTATGCTTTTTTTTATTTCCTTGTTGGATAAAATAAAAGTCGGTGGCGACTCTTGCTTACCGCGACATTTTGCGAACACAAACACAAAACGCGAACCTGAAGAAGTGAAAAACACAAGAAGGGGGGTTGAATTGTTGAAACTTGAAATCAAATGCAGACAACACGTTATTTTTATCCTGGTTCATTTGATCTCAAACTACTCCAGTCCACCTGTCAAGGTGATTTCGCCTCTCTCCAACGAGGTCTTAATCCACTATATTCAACTGAATACAAAACTGCTTTACCAACTGCTAAAGCCTTCTTGAGTCCAAACCACAGACCGGTTTCTCAAGGAAATTCTTTCTTACAGATAAATGAACTATTATGTGTGTTTGATGTTTTCTACAAAAACTATATATCACAACTGTGATAATACACAAAATGAAGCTTAAGTGAAACTAGAATGCTAGAACTATAGAGTAAGCGATTGAAAGCTTTTAGCAAAAGTGAGAACGAGTTTAGTGATGATTGACTTTAGGCGTGTAGAGTATTGTAGAGCATTAGCCATTTCACTTCTCACTGATTTGTTTAAATACTTCTTGGAAAAGATACGTTGATGCCAATAATTCCATTTCAATGCTCATAACATTCTTTCCATTTTGAGAAGATCTTTGTCTTGGAATAATGCCGTTGGTAATTAATCTGCCTTGAATGCAGTAACGCTGACACTTCAGAATGTTCTGCTTGATGATAATCTGAGCATTCTTGGCTTTAGCTTATTCTGGCGCTTCTGAGTGCTGATGACATAGTTAGGATCTTGATCAGAGTTAGAGTATGTTGAGCGCAGATCTTGTTCATCAGGCTTCAGTGTAGCACATGTACTGATCTTCTGATTCAGACAAATCTTCTGATGCTGATGTTGATACTGATGTTCTGATGCTGATTCCATCAGAGTTTCCTGTAAATACACAACATAATTTTTAGGTAGCATCTATGTCATATATAAAACTCATAATTCATTTAATCTTGTATTTTGTTATCATCAAAACTCTAACTGAGGGTTGTAGAATCAAACTATGTTCTAACAATCTCCCCCTTTTTGATGATGACAAAAACTAGATTTCTTCAATTAAAATAGAATGATGAGAGTATCAGAGTTTAAGAATAAAGAGGAAACGATATCAGAGATAATCAAATAATGAGTAAAAATATCAGAGATAAGAAGGTAAGGAATAAAATTATCATAGTAGTGATGAGAAAAACTCCCCCTGAGTTGATTATTTCCCTTTGATTCCTTGAGTCCTTGAGTATCAGAACTTTATTGAACCTTTCTTTGAGCATCATAATTTTTCTTTATCAAAGTTCATCAGATTTTTGTACCTGTAAGCTTTTCAGAACAGCAAGTATATAAGGATGTTAGAATGTTTGAGACTTTTGTCTCAGTAAACCGTTATTGAAAAATATCATTCTTTCTCCCCCTTTTTGTCAGCTATCAAAAAGCATAGTTAATCAGAGTTAAAAAGATTAGAGCAAAACACATTTGTATTAAAACAGAAGCAATGATAGTTTAGAACAAGTAGAAATATTACAGACAAACATGTAAAGAAAACAAGGAAAACACAATAAAAAAATCTAAGAAGAAGGAGGAAGTCGTGTGAACAGAGCTTCCAACATGCTCTTGATTTGTTCGCTGGTTTCGTTTTGCTTAGCTACCATGTTTGCTATAGAATCAATCTTGATATCCTGCTTGTCCATCCGTTCATTCATCAGCATATCTGATCTCTTCAAATCTTCCAGAGCCTGCCTGTCAAGAGAAAAAGCTTGAGGATCTTCAGATACAGGCTGCTTCTCAGAGCTTTCTGTAGTTTCTTCTGCTTGACCCAAGTCTTCAGCTTGAATAACCTGTTCTTCTGCAGGTTGAACTGTAGATGCTGGACGCTTTTCAGACCAAGGTTAACTGTCCAGATGGAGAACTTCTTCCTTCAGCAGCTTACTCAGAACTGGACCTTCCATTTCCTTCAGCAGATTACTGAAGTTCTGTTGAGCCTGTCCATAGCTCTGGTCTTGCAACTTGAAGGTTTCAGCGCAAACCCATCTTCTGAAATGAGTAGAGGAGATCTGATACAGCATGATCAACCACTTCCAGACTTGATTGTTTCAAAGAAGTAATCCACTTCTGCATATCTGTTTCAAAGTTCAAAATGCTGGAACCAACATCTGGTTGTTTCGGTTTAGGGATGGCAGTTTTCTGGTTTATTGCAGCAAGGCGTTCAAGGATTGTTAGATCAATGACTATCTTGCTGTGGTTTTCTGTATTTTTCTTAGGTGAGGGAGTGGGAGAGTCAGAAATAACGATTGGACTATGTGGAGTATTTGGTGGAGTTGTTTCTGGTGAAGATGGTAGTTGAGACATATTAACAGTTGTACCACAAGGCAATTGAATGGCCAAGGGTTGTGGTTCAGGAGACTCAGAGGTTTGAGCCTTAGAGTTTTGAGTCTCAGGTTGTGGTGATTGTGCATGTTAAGGAGAGGGTGGATTACTTTCTGGTTGAGGAGAGGAAGGTTGTGGAATTTCTGGTTCTGGTGTTGGAGAGAGTGGGGTTTCTGGTGTTGGTGAGAGTGGGATTTCAGGTTGTGGAGAAATGGGAATTTCTGGTTGTGTATTTGGATTGTTTGTTTCAGGAGCGGAAGTATGTTGGTCTATATCAGACAGAACTTGTGCAAGTTCTGGTTCTGGTATGGTTGCAGTGTTTGGATTTTGTGGTTTGGAGTGGGATCTTCTGAGAGTTAATGACTCAGAAGGGTCAAAATCAATGTCAAAATCTTCAAAGGTTTGTGGTGTTGGGATATCAGCTGGAGTTGGAGTGGGAGTAGGAATAGATGAGGAAACAGCAGTTGAATTTAAAACAGATACAGAAACAGGATTACCTCTTTTCTTTGGAGTCTGTTGTGATGATCCTTCTGGAGCAGCTTTTCTCTTATTAGCCTTCTTCAAAACAACCTCTGGTGCCTTCTGCTGAAGATCTTGAATATTTAGATTAGGTGTTGTACCATCAGCTTTGCACGCATCCAAGTATCTCAGAATGATTTGAGGCTTTGAGTCAATCTCTGAGAACATAGGGAAGTCATCCAGAGGGACTCTTCTGCTGGAGATTTTAGCAAAAGGAGTGATGTTGGGCTCCTTCTTAATGTTCTCTATCAGCTTCATCTTCTTTAGATTCTTGGCATTCAGCTGCTTGCCAACAGAAGGTTCCAGGGTGCTGATCTCTTGTGCCTCTGTCAAGTGTTTAATCAGCCTATTCTCGGTTAGAATATCTGATATCAATCTGCCCAAGGGTATCCAATCCCTTTTAGTGCGTTCATCTTCTCTTGTCTCCTGGACGCTTGTTCTCAGATGGTTGAACAGAAGATGAGATAGATTAATCTTTACCTCCTGATTGATAAAATAAATCAGAAACTGCTGATCTATGTTTATGTAATCAGGAGAGCTTGTAGGCTTCCTGTGATTGAAACAACCCAGAATAATCTTTGCCCAAATTTTGTGCTTATCTTTCAGATCCCTTATCTTGCTGGAGGGAAGCCCCAGCGTGAAAATCTCCCTTGCTATAACAGCAACATCTGAGCATCTTTTTGCCATGTCTATACAGCGAATACCCCCACCATTGTACCCAATGAGTTTTCCAATTAGGTCTTCAGTAATCACTATCTTCTTCCCCATGATGTAAGAAGTGACTTGGTGATTTGAGGAAGAGGCGTGAATCCAGAATTCCTTAACCAAGATAGGAAAAGTTGGACCCACCAACCTGTCAAAGTATTTCTCCCATCCTTGAGCTTGAATCTCTTCTGATAAATCAAAACCATTTTCCTTCAAACTGTTGAAATCCACTATAATCTCTGACAGAACTTCAAGATTCTTGATTGGAGTGAGTAGCGTTCTGAGAGGAACTTCATATTGCTCAGCTGATGCATCTTTCTGGGAACCTGATGAAAGATTGTTGCTAGAAGCCATGTTCACACGAGGATGTTTTGAAAAGAAATTGAAAGGGTTTTCTTGAGAAGGAAGAACACAAACACAGAAAATAGAAGTATTGATTGAAAACGAAAGTTAGGGTAAACGTTGTGAATGGTGTTTAAATAGATTTCGAAAAAGTTTTTTGAAAACATAAACGGTTAAGAGAGAGAAATAAATCATGATTAATTGCATTTAAATGACAGCTGATTTTAGGGGATTTCAGAAAGATACTTAAACGGTTACCAATCACATGTGTCTCAATGCAACCAATCAGCGCTTTGCCTTTTTCAGAAGCGTGAACGCGTGTTCTTCCTCAGGACACAGCTGATGACTGGATGACACTTGTTTGCTTGAGTGAACAACACATCTATCCTTGAACTGAAGCGCTCAGATCTTCATGGATAGATTCTGATACAATCTGCATTTCTAAAAATTCTGAAAGAGGATTGATCAGAAGTTCAGAGAAATAAACATAATTCTGAAGGTTAATATATAAAATTAAAACAGTTTTATACTGGACAGAGCTTCATGCTGAGATGATTCAGAATGAAGTTGAACCTATCTTCAGAAAGTGGTTTTGTGAAGATATCAGCCCATTGATGGTCTGTATCAATAAATTTTAAGTTTAAAATTCCTTTCTGAATATAGTCCCTAATAAAATGATGTTTTATTTCTATATGCTTAGCCCTAGAATGCAAAATTGGATTTCTACTTAAGCAAATAGCAGAGGTGTTATCACAGAGGATAGGAATGTTACTCTCATAAATCAGGAAGTCCTCAAGCTGACTTTTCATCCAGAGCATTTGTGTGCTGCATCCAGCTGCTGCTATGTATTCAGCTTCTGTTGTTGATAGAGCAATGGTGGATTGTCTTTTGCTGGACCACGAGATCAGATTTTCTCCCAGAAATTGGCAGCTTCCAGAAGTGCTTTTACGTTCAACTCTGTCTACAGCAAAGTCAGCATCATAGTAACCTACTAAGCTGTAATCACTAGATTTTCTATAAAACAGACCCATATTAGTAGTACATTTCAGATACTTGAAAATTCGCTTAACAGCTGTTAAGTGAGATTCTCTAGGATCTGATTGGAATCTTGCACAAATGCATACACTGAATAAAATATCAGGCCTTGAAGCTGTAAGATAAAGAAGAGAACCAATCATACCTCTGTAGACCTTCTGTTCTACCTTTTTGCTTACCTCTTCTCTTTCCAGAATGCACGTGGGATGCATTGGAATCTTTGATGGCTTACATTCTGAGAGATCAAATTTCTTCAGAAGTTCTCTGACATATTTGCTCTGATGAATGTAAGTTCCTTATGGGGTTTGATTGATCTGAATTCCCAGAAAGAATTTCAGTTCCCCCATTAGGCTCATCTCAAATTCTGCCTGCATACACTTAGCAAATTTTCTTCCCAAAGAGGGATTAGTAGATCCAAATATTATATCATCAACATAAATCTGGCAGACTAAGATGTCATTCTTAACTGTCTTACAGAATAAGGTTGTGTCCACCTTCCCTCTGGTGAATTCCTTTTCTAACAGGAAGTTACTTAGTCTTTCATACCAAGCTCTGGGAGCTTGTTTCAGACCATACAGTGACTTCTTTAGTTTGAAAACGTATTCTGGATTTTTTGAACTTTCAAAACCAGGGGGTTGGTGCACATATACCTCTTCTTCTATATATCCATTTAAGAATTCACTCTTGACATCCATCTGATACAGAGTGATGCCTTTATTAACAACAAAAGAAATTAAAAGTCTGATAGATTCTAACTTGGCGACTGGAGCAAAGGTTTCTGTATAGTCTATCCCATCTTGCTGACTATAACCTTGTGTTACCAATCGTGCCTTGTTTCTGATGACTTCACCTTGTTCATTCAGTTTATTTCTGAACACCCATTTAGTTTCAATGACGTTGAATCCTTTTGGTTTAGGAACCAGATCCCATACATCATTCCTTGTCAATTGATTCGGCTCCTCTTGCATTGCTAGAATCCAGTCATTGTCCAGAAGTGCTTCATCAATTGAAGATGGTTCAATCATAGAAACAAGTCCCATGAGGGATTCTTCATAGTTTCTGAAGCTGGCTCTTGTTCTGATTGGATCTTCCTTTCTTCCTAAGATTGTTTCTTCTGGATGATCCATGCTGCTTCTGGATGGTCTTTTCTGAGGTTGATCAACAGAAGATGCTGGATTGCGTGCAGTGCCTCTTTCTGATGTTGAGGGAGTGTCTCTGTTAAGAGCTTCTGATGACTTGTCTTTAGTACATGTGAATTCAACTTCCATACCTGCAAATACTTCATTCTGCTTTGACTTTTGAGAGTCAAGCTTATCATCAAAACGAACACTGATTGATTCTTCCACAATATGTGTTTCTGTATTGTATACTCCGTACCCTCTTGAGCGTTCAAAGTATCCTAACATAATACACTTCTGTGCTTTAGAGTCAAACTTGTTCAAATAATTTTTAGTATTCAAAATAAAGCAAGTACATCCAAATGGATGAAAATATGAAATGTTGGGCTTTCTGTTCTTCCACAATTCATATGGAGTCTTTTCCAGAATAAGGCTTATGGAGATTCTATTCTGAATGTAGCACGCTGTGTTTATTGCCTCTGCCCAGAAGATCTTAGCAACGTTAGTCTCATTGATCATGGTTCTGGCCATTTCTTGCAATGTTCTGTTCTTTCGTTCTACAACTCCATTTTGCTGGGGAGTTCTAGGACAAGAGAAATCATGCAGAATGCCTTTGTCATTAAAAAATGATTCAAAATCTGTTTTCAAACTCTCCACCATGATCACTTCTGACTTTGACGATTCTAAGATCCTTTTCATTCTGAACTTGGTTGCAGAAGGTGACAAACACAGAGTGTGACTCTTCTTTGTGTCTTAAGAACTTTACCCATGTCCATCTGCTATAATCATCTACGATTACTAACCCATACTTCTTACCACTGACTGAAGCAGTTTTAACTGGTCCAAATAAGTCAATGTGCAGAAGTTCTAATGGCTTAGAGGTGGAAACAACATTTTTAGATTTAAATGCAGGTTTTGCAAACTTGCCTTTCTGACATGCTTCACACAGAGCATTTGAATTGAACTTCAGATTAGGAAGTCCTCTGACCAGATTGAGTTTGTTAATCTGAGATATTCTTCTCATACTAACATGCCCCAATCTTCTGTGCCAGATCCATTGCTCGTTGTTAACAGACAGAAGACACTTTACATTCTGACTTTTCAGTTCAGAAAGTTTGATTTTGTAAATGTTGTTTCTCCTCTTTCCATTAAACAGGATAGTCTCATCTTTCTGACTAACAGCTTTACATGAATTTTGATTAAAGATTATATCATAACCGTTATCACTTAATTGACTTATGGATAACAGGTTATGCATTAATCCATCTACTAATAAGACATTACTGATAGAGGGAAGATTTCCATTACCTACTGTTCCAGAGCCAATGATCTTTCCCCTCTGATTGCCTCCAAAGCCTACATGGCCTCCAGGCTTAAGTTCCAGGCTTTGGAACATATGCCTTCTTCCCGTCATGTGTCGCGAGCAGCCAGAGTCCAGGTACCATGACTGGTGTTTCTGCTTTGCTGCTAAAGATATCTGTAACATGTATTATTTTATCCTTAGGTACCCATATTTTCTTGGGTCTTGATTTGTTAGTTTTACCAAAACTCTGGTTGAATTTTGGTTTGACAGAATAATTGCTACTAGTGTATTTGATGTCATGTGTGTGCCCATATACAAAGTGTGAATTAAGAGGAGTTCGTTTAATAACTAAATCCATGGCATTCTTTGGTGTAGGTACCTTACCTTGGTATCCTATTCCCTTTCTGCCATTTCTGCTAACTCCATAGATCATTGAAGCCATTTTGCTTCTATCTATGCTTTTAGCAAGAAACTTCTGAAAGCTGTGATCATACTCCTTGATGATCTCATCAGCACTACTGGGAGTTTCAGGAATTGTTTCCTTCTGAGAGTTTTGTAATATATTTTCTAATTTTGAAACTTTATTTTTCAACTCAGAATTTTCCAACTTGAGACTCTCAGTTTTATCAGAGTCAGAAGCAAGATCCCTTTTCAGGTTTCTGAATTTGACTCTGATCTGCTGATATCTTTCCAGAATCTCATTAAGGCTTTCAGCTAGTTCAGCCTTAGTAAAATTAATAGCAAAGTCAGGAAATACCTCTTTTGTGTCTGATTCAGAGTCTGATTCAGAAGCTTCACTGTCTTCTGATATGTTTGCCATGAGAGCTATGTTTGCTCTCTCATCATCTGATTCTGAGTCAGCTTCAGATGTGTCAGAGTCATCCCATGTAGCCATGAGACTTTTCTTCTTTTCCTTGCCAAACTTTCTTCTGGGCTTTTCCTTCTGAAGCTTTGGGCAGTCACTCTTGTAGTGTCCTTGCTCATTGCATTCATAGCAGATGATGTCCTTGTTGTTTGGCTTTCTGCTTCCTGAAGAGCCTTCAGATCTTCTGTGTCCAGAGGAGGATTCTGACCTTCTGTATCTGGAGGAGGGTTTGTTCTGGTTCTCAGATCTTCTGGGATTCCTGAACTTTCTTTGCCCCTGCTTCCACAATTGGTTCACCCTTCTGGAGAGGAGAGATAGTTCATCTTCTTCTGATGAGGACCCATCAGAGGTTTCTTCAATAGCCTGCAAAACCTTGGAGTCAGATTTTCTGTTAGATTTAAAAGCTAATGGCTTACCTTGCTTTTGAGGTTCATCAGCTTCTAGCTCTATCTCGTGACTTCTGAGGGAGCTGACAAGTTCCTCCAGAGAGATTGTGTTGAGATCCTTAGCTAGCTTCAGCACTGTGACCATTGGCCTCCACTGTTTTTGCAAGCTTCTGATGATCTTCTTGACATGATCAGCAGTAGAATATCCTTTGTCCAGAACTTTGAGACCAGCAACCAGAATCTGAAATCTTGAGAACATTGTTTCAATAGATTCACTTTCTTCCATCTTGAATGCCTCATAGTTCTGAATGAGCGCAAGAGCTTTAGTTTCTTTGACTTGAAGGTTGCCTTCATGCGTCATTCTGAGAGAGTCAAACATGTTCTTAGTAGTGTCTCTGTTTGATATCTTTTCATATTCAGAGTAAGAGATAGCACTGAGAAGAATAGTTCTGGCCTTGTGATGGTTTTTGAAATCATGCTTCTGTTGATCAAACATTGCTTTCCTGTCAATCTTCTGACCATTTGCATTCACTGGGTGCGTGTATCCATCTGTCACCATATCCTACAGATCAGCATCATAGGCTAGAAAGAAGCTTTCAATTCTGTCTTTCCAGTAATCAAAGTTCTCTCCATCAAAGACTGGAGGTTTGCCACTGAATCTGTCTCTTTCTTTGTTGTTGTCATTGCTGATGTTGTGATGTGTTCCTGCTATAATGTTTTTCAACGCTGGATCTTGTACTGACACAGTTAAGTGTTATGAACTCAGAACCAGGCGCTCTGATGCCAATTGAAGAAGTGAAAAACACAAGAAGGGGGGTTGAATTGTTGAAACTTGAAATCAAATGCAGACAACACGTTATTTTTATCCTGGTTCGTTTGATCTCAAACTACTCCAGTCCACCCGTCAAGGTGATTTCGCCTCTCTCCAACGAGGTCTTAATCCACTATATTCAACTGAATACAAAACTGCTTTAACAACTGCTAAAGCCTTCTTGAGTCTAAACCACAGACCGGTTTCTCAAGGAAATTCTTTCTTACAGATAAATGAACTATTATGTGTGTTTGATGTTTTCTACAAAAACTATATATCACAACTGTGATAATACACAAAATGAAGCTTAAGTGAAACTAGAATGCTAGAACTATAGAGTAAGCGGTTGAAAGCTTTTAGCAAAAGTGAGAACGAGTTTAGTGATGATTGACTTTAGGCGTGTAGAGTATTGTAGAGCATTAGCCATTTCCCTTCTCACTGATTTGTTTAAATACTTCTTGGAAAAGATACGTTGATGCCAATAATTCCATTTCAATGCTCATAACTGTTGGCTGAAGATTTTGATATTATGATTCGAAATAAAATGATTGGGCTTTGTTTGAATAAAGCAAGTTTGATGATTTAGAATGGAAGAGAATGTTTGTTTCGAATGGAAATATTAAAGTTCAAGGTTTCAAATGGTAGTTGTGGAGTGTAAGTCTAAAGCCTTGTTCGAAATACTAACGAGACTATATTTGTGAGGGTTTGTTTTCGAAACAAATTCGAAAGGAAGGTACCAAGGCGTTTGAAATTCAAACGTGAGCGGGATATTGGAAATTCAAAATACATAAGCATTGGGACGTTCGAGGACGCGTGGAGGCCAGAGGGAAGTAATGCTCTGCATGCTTCAAACGTGGCAGATTCTGATAGCAAGACCGTTATGGTCGAAGTAGTATAAATAGAGGTCTTAGTATTAGGATTCCGGGTGTCATATTTGTTGTGCAAATCCAATAAACATTCAAAATACCGCATGGATAGGGAAACAAATGCTCGAAAGATGTACGTATGATAACACCAACATTTACAATTCAATGAAAACTCTTTACATTTTCCAGTTTTATCTTTCATTTCCGTTTCATTTGCGCTTCAAACATTTTACGTTTCTTGCCTTTACATTAAAGCCTTTACATTCGAAGTCATTTATTCCTTTCTGCATTTAAATATTTTTCTTATGTTCGAACCCTCTAAACATTTAGTAACTTTTGCATCCACTCATTTAATCATGCCATTTACCCAATTTTAAGTCTTTAAACTTTTTTCATGAACATTCCTAATACCATATAGAAGTTATCCTTCGAACCATTCAGTATAGTAATCGAAGTGGATTGGATATCTTAGAAACAATTCTAATTTGAAGTCCTGAATATGAATACCAGTTTTACAATTAGACTTAACCAAACAACTATGTTCCATAGGATCAATCTAGTCGATCTTGCAAGTTACCAGAGAAATTGAATAACAATCATTAAGTTTATTCGATAGTTTGGAAGACTAGCGGTTGTTCACCAGAAATCACTGTGAACAAATTGGCACACCCGGTGGGACAAGTTGTTAAGAAAGTTGAAAGTAAAGATTTTTAGGATATAATCTTGTTGTGTAAGTTCTTTTCTGAATATCGATTTCGCTGTTATATGAACCTTAGAAGTGGTAAAACAACTAATAGTAACCAACCCTTACCCAGAAGAAAACGTAGTAGTGGGATGTCTAATCCAGGCAATCAACAAGGGGAACAAAATGCCCTTGGAACAGGCACCAATACGTCTGTTTCGACGGGGACGTCTAACGCGATCCCTACGAACACACAGTCTGTTGCATCTTCTACAAGTAGTGTGGCCACAAATGGAGCAAGTGGCATGACAACCAACGGTTCGATCCTGGGAAATACAGGGACCACTGGTTATCTTGCCGGATTTGTCCCACCATCAGGGACACAAACCCATTTCGCCACCCCACAAACTAGACCACCCGGTTTTGATGGCAACAGACACAGAAATCCCTCTTATGGGATGCCAACATCTTTTATGGCAGGTTTGCACAATTCCACATCAAATTCGTCACCACAATTTGGATCCGGATCTGGGGCCAACCAATTTATGACAAATACCCAAGGTTCAGTGGGTCACAATACATTGCCTATCTTAACCACAGAAAATCAGATGGCCTTTAGACAAATAATGTATGATAGTAACCATAATATGATAGGAGTGTTAGCGCAGACTATGCAAGAAATCTTTGCCCCAATAGTACAAAACGTAACTGTAACCAACAGAGAAAACGCGGACAACATGAGTTGAATAGCAGATTTTTTCGCTCCGCCAGAAAGGCGTAGGCAGAATCAGGCGGGGGTTCGAGCGAACATACCCATCATAGAACAAATTACTGATGACCCACCCTATAGACCAGCCAGAGAGGGGGTTAACTTGGGGGCAAGGGCGCAAAGGTTAGAAGCCCCAGTGATTCGAGAGGAACCACAAAGGGGAGTTATAGAACCAGGGGCAAGGATCGAAAGGTTAGAGGTCCCAGAGTTTCGAGAAGAACAACCTAGAGGAGTTGTCATCGTGGGTCGACACCAAGATGCTGATGAAGTCGTTCATAGAATTCGAAATGACAACATCTTGGCAGAAAATAATTTAACCACCATGATAGAAAGGATTATGGCTCAAAACGGTCTCAATACAGGAATTAGAAGGCCAAACTATTCCTCTCCCATAGTAGATTATGTGATGCACACTGATTTACCAAGGGGATATAAAGTCCCTAAATTTACAAAGTTCGCTGGAGACACCAATGAGTTAACAGTTGAACACATAGCCAGGTATCTGACCGAAGTGGGAGATATAGCAAATAATGAGAACCTTAGGATTAAATATTTCCCAAGTTCCCTAACTAAGAACGCTTTCACATGGTTCACCACATTGCCTCCTGGATCCATAGATACTTGGACTCTTTTGGAGAGGTTATTTCATGAACAATTCTACATGGGACAATCTAAAATAAGTCTGAAAGAGCTAGCCAGTGTCAAGAGGAAGTTTACTGAACCCATAGATGATTATCTGAATAGGTTCAGACTCTTGAAGTCTAGATGTTTCACAGTAGTTCCTGAACATGAGTTAGTCGAAATGGCTGCTGGTAGCCTAGACTATTCCATTCGAAAGAAACTAGATACACAACACTTGAGGGATATGGCCCAATTAGCGGACAGGGTTCGACAAGTCGAAAGACTAAAGGACGAGAAGGCTAGGGTTTTTAAAAATAGCAAGAAAGAAAGGGTTTCCTATGTCGGAACTGAGGAAGCAGAAGATTATCCTGAATTCGAAGAGGTCGAAATTGATCTCGCTGAATTGAAACAGGCTCCACCTTATTCCTGTAAATTACTAGTTCCCACAAAAGGGAAAGAAATTATTGAAAATGAGAAGAGTGACAAGTTCCCAAAGAAGGTGTATACCTTCGAAGTAATGAAATGCGACAAAATTTTTGATTTGCTTGTCAAAGATGGCCAACTAATAGTGCCATCGAATGTCAAATTACCACCTTTAGATCAAAGAAAGAAAAGAGGATTTTGTAAGTATCGCAGTTTCTTAGGCCACAAAACCTCACAATGTTTTCTTTTCAGGGATTTGATTCAAAATGCAATCAAGGATGGTAGATTAAGGTTCACTGACAAGCCAAAGATGAAGGTGGATGATGACCCTTTAGATGTTGCCGACACCAACTACTCTGAACCTGCATACATTGTAGAGATAAACATGGTTGGAGTAAATGAAGGTGACGCTCCATCAGATAAGGAAAACACCGAAGATGAGAACTGCGTGTTAGTTGAAATCGAAAAGGAAGTTACTGAGGACTTCCATAAGGAACAAGAGGCTTCGATTGAAGCAGTTCCTTTGGTTGCTTCGAAAGAGATTCAGGCTATTGAAGGCCAGGAAAACCAGAAACAAAATTTGACACAGGCTACTGAAGGTTTGAGGAAAAAGTTGGAGAAAGTACAGATCACACTGCCAGTTTTTCCTCAGAAGGAAATATGGGATACCTTGTGGGAGCCCAGCGGAAAGTTCGATTACATGGTGAAGTATTCCTCCCCAGAAAGCTCAAAGACCCGAATTGAAGACATCAAACCTACAGGTTGGGGAGATACTGATATCAAAGGAGAAGATGTGGATGTTAACATGGTAAATATGGAGCAACCTTGTTCTGAAATGGAAGAAATGGAAAGGTACTTAGAGAAAGAAAAATACAAGATGGAAGACAGTTATGCTAGGGATGCCAGTCTCAAAGATTACCTTATGCTTTGCCATAAAGAGAATGATGCAATGATGTTATGTCCCAGATGTAGCATCATTTGTAATCAGAGAATTGCTGCAGACTTTGAAAAAAGACAAAGGGCACGAACAGACGTCAACTGGCGCCAGGATAACCAGCTGTTCAGATGCTACCCTGAGGCTGCAGAAAGTCTTATGGGGTTCTTAGTTCATTGTCACAAGGGGGCAACCAAATGCCTAGTGTGTCCAAGATGTTCTGCAGTATATGATCAGAAAGTGGCTGAAACCTTCGAAACAGTCCCTTTCGCCCCATGTTGGAACCACAGAGAAACTGGTCAAATGGGCCAACGTTTCGAGAACAACTACACCCAACGGAGGCCTGACAGCCCTTATCCTAGAGGCGCTAGAAGAGTAACATTTAAAGTTCTTGCTGATGCACCAACGGACAAGTGGCTACAAGTTAGAGCTGACAATGGGAGAGACAAGTGGAGGAATAATGAACGGAATACATGCCATGCCATGACGTACATAAGACAGTTCAATATGGCGAAAAGAGAAGAAGTAAGGTTGGAAAACTACAAGGGAAATAACCCTATGTCCAGGTCACAATGGAGAAGGCAACAAAGAGTTCGAAAAGCTGAGAGAGAAGCTATGCTAAACAAAGGAGTGGCTTCGAGCAAAGACAAAGAGGAATCAAGCACCAACAAACCTGCACCAAACAATCAACCTGGGGACCAACCTCCGGTTAGCAGGAGACTTTTCTTTGAAACAAAGAAAAACGAATCAAAGGAATATACGCCAGGTCCAGAGGAGGATGAGGATATGCTGACTGACAATTTCGAATCAAAAGGGGAATCTTCACTCAACATCAACTGCAATGTGGTATCTGTGTTGCCTTGCGAATTTGGGCAAGAGACTGAAGTCGAAGAGCACGAAGAGGATGATGCAATAGACCTGACGAAACACAGGCCAGTATGCTATTATGTGATGGATAATGGGGCTGTCGAAGAGCAGAATGCCTTCTTCGAATACCCAGAACCAGCCATGCAAAATCACCTAAAGCCATTGTTCATTCGAGCAAAAGTTGGTACACATGGCGTAAACAAAGTCCTGGTGGATGGAGGCGCTGCAGTAAACTTGATGCCTCATTTCATGTTGAAGAAGTTAGGGATACAAAATGTTGACATAAAACCACACAAGTCAAACTATGAAGGTAAAGTAGGCCACACATTGGGGGTGATTCAAGTGGATTTGACAGTAGGATCAAGTTGCAGACCCTTTATGTTCATGGTAATCAAAGCTACAGCCAACTACAATTTGCTGTTGGGCAGAGAATGGATCCATGGAGTTGGAGCAGTCCCCTCATCAATGCATCAGAGGTTAGTATTATGGAGAGAGGATGGCATTGTTGAAAATATCGAAGCTGACCAAAGCTACTTCATGACAGCAGTCAACTTAGTTGATAAGAGAAATTATGACAAACACTTGGCTAAAATTGCTCCTTGTACCCCTAACGACGAGATCAATGAGACCAGGAACGCGCATTATTACATGACCCTTCTCCATGATGGAATGTATTGGGATCGAAGGATAATCAAGGGAGATGGAGAAGTCGAAGGCACTGCACAAAGACGGCCAGCAGGCTGGGAATTCGATAATCCTGCCCATGACTGAGTCCTCTTTCTTCGAAAAGATTTCGGCCTACATGGCTGAGAACGAATGGAAGGCGGCCTTAGAAGCTGAAATGGATAGTATGGCTGCAGAAGTAAACAAAACAGATGGGGATGGCTCAAAAGGCTCACCCTTTGAAGAAGAAATAGTTGATATAGATCAAAGGCTAGACGCCATTTATGATAAAGAACCTTTAGGCTTCGAGAGGGATCCCACAGACTCTGGTGCCAAAATGTTAGCGCAGGACCCACTAGAAGAGGTAAACTTGGGAGATGAAAACACAAAAAGAATAACTTACGTGAGCGCAAAACTCAATTCAAGCCTCAAGCAAAAAGTGATTGAAGTCCTTAGGAAGAACAAAGATTGTTTCGCGTGGGATTATGATGAAATGCCTGGTTTAAAGAGGGAGTTAGTGGAACACAGACTTCTAATCAAGGATGGCAAGAAGCCCATCAAGCAGACCCCTAGAAGGTTCGCACCTGCAGTTCTCACGAAGATCAAAGCTGAAATTGAAAGGTTGTTGCGCTGCAAATTCATCAGGACCACAAGGTATGTTGAATGGTTAGCAAATATAGTACCTGTTATTAAGAAGAATGGCTCTCTGAGAATTTGCATAGATTTTAGAGATTTAAATACTGCTACCCCCAAAGATGAGTATTCCATGCCTGTGGCAGAAATGTTAATAGATTCGGCTGCAGGATTTGAATATTTAAGTATGTTAGATGGATACTATGGGTATAACCAGATCTTTATTGCTGAAGAAGATGTTGCTAAGACAACATTTCGTTGTCCAGGAGCCTTAGGCACCTACGAATGGGTAGTAATGCCTTTTGGTTTAAAAAATGCTGGAGCAACTTATCAAAGGGCAATGAATTCGATTTTTCATGATTTCATTGAGACTTTTATGCAGGTTTACATTGATGATATAGTCATCAAATCAGTATCTGCAGAAACTCATTTGCATCATTTGAGCCAATCATTCGAAAGAATGAGAAAACATGGCTTAAAAATGAATCCCCTTAAGTGTGCGTTTTTCGTGCAGGCTGGAGATTTCCTTGGTTTTGTGGTTCATAAGAAAGGTATTGAAATCAACCAAAACAAGACCAAAGCCATTGTTGAAACGAAAGCACCTACATCAAAAAAGGAATTGCAGTCTTTGCTAGGCAAAATAAACTTTTTAAGAAGGTTCATTTTGAATTTAAGTGGAAGAACCCAGGCTTTCTCTCTGTTACTTCGTTTGAAGCAAGGACAAGCTTTCAAATGGAATGAAGCATATCAGGAGGCATTTGACAATATAAAAAGATATCTCACTCAGCCTCCTATCTTGTCTCCACCCTCGTGGGGAAAACCCATGAGATTGTACATATCCGCCTCTGAATTTACTATAGGTAGTATGTTAGCACAAGAAGATAGCAATGGCATCGAAAGAGCCGTGTACTATTTAAGTAGGGTGTTGAATGATACAGAAACCAGATATAGCAACATAGAAAATCTATGTCTCTGTTTGTATTTCTCTTGTATGAAACTTAAATATTATATAAAGCCTGTTGATGTTTATGTTTCATCTCATTTCGATATTATCAAGCACATGCTTTCGAAACCAATAATGCATAGCAGAATTGGTAAATGGGATTTGGCCTTGACAGAGTATTCTTTGACTTTCATGCCTTTAAGAGATGTGAAAGGTCAAGTAATTTCTGATTTCATTGTTGATCATTCACTGATCAAAGATACTATCATGGGTTACGTTGAAATGCAACCTTGGAAATTATACTTTGATGGTTTGACCCATAAAGATGGTAGTGGTGTTGGAGTTCTTATAATTTCTCCCGAAGGAATTCCAACAAAATTCAAGTACAAGTTAGATGGTCCTCGTTGCTCGAACAATGAAGCTGAATACGAAGCGCTTATCGTTGGACTTGAAGCTTTGTTGGAATTGGGGGCAACTAGAGTCGAAATTAGAGGAGATTCGGAGCTAGTGGTCAAGAAAATAACAAAGGAATACAAATGCATAAAGGACAATTTGATTACATATTTCGTCATAGCTAATAGGCTACTCAAAAAATTCGAATACATGGATATTAAACATATACCAAGATTAGAAAATCAGGAGGCAAACGACCTAGCACAGTTGGCTTCTGGGTATAAAGTCTCCACCAAATCATTTGAAGATTTGGTTGAATTAAGAGGAAGGGTTATGGCTACTAGACTCATACCATCAGACTTAGAAAATATGAAGTTAGGTTGTGCTGACAAACAGGAATTCGGAGTATTTGCCATAGACACTTTGACAGATGCAGATTGGCGAAGTCCAATAGTGAGTTATTTAAAAAACCCAACACTGAATGTTGATAGGAAGATAAAATATAGAGCGTTATCATACGTCCTCATGGGAAATGAATTGTTCAAGAAGACCCAGGAAGGCGTATTACTGAAGTGCCTAGGAGAAGGTGAGGCATACTTAGCATTATCGGAGGTCCACAATGGGGCATGTGGGGCACACCAAGCAGGCCATAAAATGAAATGGTTGTTATTCCGATATGGCATGTATTGGCCCAGTATGCTCAAAGATTGTATAGATTTTGCTAAAGGGTGTGAAGAATGCCAGAAACATGCAGGAATTCAACATGCTCCTGCAAGTGAGTTACATTCGATCATTAAACCATGGCCCTTTAGAGGATGGGCATTAGATTTAATAGGAGAGATCAATCCTGCTTCGTCTAAAGGACAAAAATATATCTTAGTGGGAATTGATTATTTCACCAAATGGATCGAAGCAATACCATTAATAGTTGCTGATCAAGAGGCTATTATTGGGTTCATACAGAAACAGATAATTTATAGGTTCGGATTACCAGAGAGCATAACCACGGATCAAGGTTATGTGTTCACTGGTAGAAAGATGCAGGAATTTGCTCAGGAGATGGGTTTTAAATTATTAACATCAACGCCATATTATGCTCAAGCAAATGGTCAGGTCGAAGCAGCAAACAAAGTGATAATAGGGTTAATTAAAAAACATGTTGGTAAGAAGCCAAAAAATTGGCATAAGACTTTGGACCAAATACTCTGGGCTTGTAGAACATCTTCTAAAGAAGCTACTAACACCACGCCTTTCCAACTAACATTTGGCCATGATGATGTTTTACCAGTGGAAATTCATCTTCAGTCAGTTCGAATTCAAAGGCAAAATGAGATCCCATCTGCATTATATTGGGAGATGATGATGAATGAGTTAGTTGAGTTAGACGAAGTTAGACTGCATGCATTGGAAATCCTGATGAGGCAAAAGGAAAGGGTAGCTAGGGCATACAACAAAAGGGTGAAAGGTAAAACATTCACTGTTAATGACTTAGTCTGGAAAGTCATATTGCCCATGGACAAGAAGAATAAAGCATTAGGTAAATGGTCACCTCATTGGGAAGGACCTTTTCGAATACTAAAAAGATTCTCAAACAATGCGTATGAAATTGAAGAGTTAACTAATGACAAACGGATCTTAAAGGTTAACGAAAAATATTTGAAAAAATATAGACCTCGCCTGCAGGAGATTCGAATAATAGCAACGTAGTTGAAGTATCACAAGGAGATGCCAAAATGGTGTCATACATTGCCAAAATGGCGTTGTTTAAATATTACAAAACCAAGTGTCAATTAATTCAAATAAGCAAATGTTTAAAAATAAATGTTGTTTCTCAATCTTGCGAAGGTGCTTCTGAAAGACTCAATCCTTTGCTGGGTATAACTTCTCGCTCCTTCCAGAGTAGTTACTTCCCCTTTGATACGCTCTGCTGCCTCTGTTTTGGAAAGGCCCCTGTTAAGAAGTTCTTCAAATTGGTTACTAACGATGTCAGTTTCGTAAGCCAATTGCTGTTGTTGAGCTTCTTTGACCTTTTGTTGGAGCTCTTGAATTTGTCCTTCCCAAAAGAGAATAGACCGCGCTCAAACTTCATAGTCAGCCTTCGCTTGTTTTAAACGTGTTGCTTGGTCTTCAGCCTCTGTATAAAGTTTCGAAGCGCGCTCATAAGCAGCATCCATGGCGTTTCGTTTCTCCTGAACTTTAGCAGCAGCCAATTCATCTTGTAGGAGACATCCAGTTACATCGTCCAATAAAACTTGGAGATCGAACAGTATAGTGCTGACTGGCAAGGAGCAAGTTGTGGAGTTAACCTGAGTAAGAAGTTACTTCATGGTATAGCAAGCGGTGCTATCCTTTTTAAGAACTTCGAATAGGTCTACATCAAGGATTGTTTTCCTGACTTTGTTAAGGAGTACAACTCTAGCATCTGGGGACAATGTGTTGCTAGTTGAACCAGTGCCAACCCTAGTGAAAGGGATGTCCTTTTGGGACAATTTAATTTTCATATACCCAATTGGGTCATTTTGTTTTAGGAGAGCTAGTTCCTCTTCAGTCAGTCGAGGTTGGGAAGTTGGGGAAAGTTCCTTGTTCAAAGGAGTCGCGTCCATTTCGACCTCCATAGTTTCTTTAGTCTTACCCCCATTATCTTCATCCTTGCCTTGCTCATCGCTTTCTCCTTCATCGCACGGATCCACCACATCGATGGTATTGGTCTCGCTGCTAATAGCATCAGATTTCGTTTCATCAGCCGAACCGCTTTGGGTTTCGTCTTCACCAGATCCTTCTTCTGCAGCTTCTTCATTCTCTTGAAGAGAATCAGTCTTGTCCTCTTCAGCATGAATGATTGGTGGACTCTCTTGAAGAGTTCCAAGAGGAGATTTCAGAAGGGAAGTTTCTGGTGGATTTTCTTTGGACTTGTGGGGTGATCCTTCATTTGCTTCCTTCAAAGGGGGCGAGGTGCCTTGATCATCGTGTGCCTCCGAAGTTCCAGTCAGGACCGCCATGTTGGAAGATCCTTTGTTTTGCACATAGTTGCTGGAGTCCCCATGGATAAAGGAAGTGATTGGAGCATGAATCCCGGTTGGAGGAGTTAAAGCAAGGGGATTTGCATTCAAAGTATCCTACATAAACAAATAAAAGTTAAGAGTATGCACTAAGGTATGAATAACTATCGTTTTATGAATTCGAATTTAATTACCTGTGGATTATCAGAAGAAATGTTGCTGTCAATATGTTCCAATATTACATTGGAGGTCGAAGGTGGAATTTTGGATGTTGTTGAGGGAGCAACGCCTTTGGGATCAAGCCCAAAAACGTTAGTAGGCTCATGGCCTTTGGAGCTTTCTTTCTTCTTCTTCTTCTTAGAAGTTGTTGAAGAATTTTCACCAGTTTTGGGGTTCTTTTCAGTGGGGCCTTGTTTCCTTTTCTTAGGAGTTGTTGTTGGAAGTTTGCTAGTCTAAAAGGGGTTAGACAAAAGTTAAATCTAAATCATAAACTTCAGTTTACTCGAAACAACAGGGTTAGTTGATTACCTTTGGAATGGAAATGTCTGCTGCTGCCGGTGTTGTTGTTGTTGTTATTGGTATTGTTGGAGTTGCATCATCACTAACTTCAATAGCTTGTTGAGAAGTGTTCCCTTCTTTGGGTTTTGAAGTAACATTCTTTATCCTAATGGCTGAAAAGTGAAACAATTAAGGTAAAGTGTTAAGGATAAGGGAATTAGGATACAATTGGAATTTTCCCAAGCATTCGCACCTGTGCCTTGATTAGATGTAATCGAAATGGCAGGAAGGTCATAGCGAAGATGTCCTGGGAAATTATAAAGCCAGTAGCGAGCCCATGTCACAGTCTCAGATGGCTTTAATTTCTTTTGAGACTGGTATTTGAACATTTCTTTGCAAGTGAACCACCAAGGGTATGGAGGAAACCAAGCCAGAGCCAGTTCTGAGGTAGGCAACCTACGAAATTTAGGTGGGTGCATTTCGAGTGCCAACCTATACCTATCCTCAGGTGACAACCCTGAAGGAAGTTTGAGCTTAGAAATTTTTTCTTTAAATTTTTCCTTCAAGGTCTCGGCCGCTTGATGTACAGTGGTTCCCAAGTGTGTGGGATCATAAGTGGTTTCGAAATAATTTTGAAAAGCCCTAATTTCTTTGACGTGAGTGAACATACCTTTCTTGGAGTGTACCTGCACATTGAACGCGCCAGTTAGCTTTTGTTGAATGGTGAGTGTGTCAAACATATATGTCTGGTAGAACTTAGTCCACCATTCAAGAAATCCTTTTGCTGTAAAGTGTGTTGGCTCGAAAGGTAAAAGCTCAAACTGAGCAAAGTCTTGATATTGCTCCTGTTGCAATTTGGCCTCTCTTGCTTTGAACGTTTTGCCTGAGGTTATGGCACTTTGTGTTTGGAACAAAGGTTCAAGAATTAATTGGCACAGGCCAAATTGTCGAGAAACGAAATTGGGTTGATAAGCCAGAAGGAAAATATGATTCTTTGTTGGAGTAATTCTTGAGGAAATTAGCCTAGGAAGAAGAAACGCTTTCCAAATGTCCTGCATCTCTTTGCTCTTGACGGCTTCTGAGAGAGGCATTGTGAACCATGATGGTCCACAAGTCCTTTGAGCAAAAGGTGCCATGAACTCTTCGAACTTGTGTCTTTTGGAGAAGATCATGATGTATTTAGAAAATTGGACTTTGAAATCATCCTTGTCATGATTTGGAGTGAGTTTTCGAAGCCTCGTGCCTTCGATGCTCCTGTCAGCTATTTTTGGATCTTGTTCGATGATGGTATCAGCGGTTGATAAAGAAGATTCGAACATGGCATTAAGCCATAATTGAAGCAACCAAAAGGGTCCAGCCAGAAGAATGTTCTTTGGAGCATGGGATTTTAAACTAGAAACTGTTGACCTTAAACTCTCATAAAGATCGACAAGTAACAGTTCACTCAGGAAGACTTTCCTATTTTCATGGAAATCCCTGGCTAGGGGAATGAACCTACTCGCCACTTGCAGGGATCTGCTGCAAAACACATATCGTGATAGCCACAAGGTGAGGAAAGCGATATGTTCTACATCTGAGACATCATCCCCTTCAGTATGATAATGGCTGATGAATTTTGAAAAGCTGGCTAGTTTGACATCGAAGTCAATAATGCTGGAATGTTCTTCGTTGTCAGGGATATAAGTTTCCCCCACTGGTGAAAGACCAGTGATGGCAACTATATCAAAGAAGGTGGGTGTTATCATTCCGCCCGGAAGATGGAAAGTGTTATAAGTGCTGTCCTAGAAGTACAATGAAGCAAATAGCAATGGGTGACTGTAGGTGAAGTCTGGTTTCGACAGTTTGATTAAGTTATAAATTCCTAATTCTTCCCATTGTTGAGATTTTTTGGATTCCACCTTAGTGAACCAGTTTTGATATGCTACATCTGAAGTGGGGTAGGATCGAAATGGTTTGAAATTACATTTAATGTAATCTAAAATAAAAGGATCTTTTTGAGGTAAGGTTGGAGTTTCAGTGGTTTTCGAATCAGATGATTCGCCGAGGTCTTCAGTTCTTGCCTTAGGGGCATCCATCTTGTTGAATAGGGGTTTGAATTTATAGCAAACAGGAAAAATTTTCCTAGTATCTTTTAGAATTTCAAAAATAGTTAAAGGACCCATTAGGACAAACCTTTTTCCAGCAACAGTGGTAGGGATTAATACCTGAGAAGCGTACAACATTTCTTTCTCTTTGGAGATCACTCGAGGATTGAGTACAGATTGATTCTGATAAATACTCACTTTGCTCTCCATGATGGTTTCTGTGTTGATTTTCTTGTTCTTCTTCTTTGATAATTTCTTCAATTGTGATGATGTTGATGAAGACATTGTTAAGATTGCTGGAAGTTTTAGGGTTTAGTGAAAAGGAGGGGGATTTCAGAATTTTGGAGAAAAAGAAGAAAACACTAAATTGATAAGTTTTATAGAGTGAGTGTAAACACCCACTAAAGGGACTAGGAGTACATGGAAGTCGTTGATTGGATTCAGAGGGAGGTGGCGTAAGATCTAGTGTTAGTAATAAGTGTGATTAATAGTAATCATTATTTTTAAACCGCACCATGCTGTGGTAACTGGTCCAAGACGGTTAGGTGCTCAAAAAAGCGTCTTGATTGACGTGGGTAAAGTCATGCACAGTAAATGTCATGATTCTTAAAAAGACCTATCAAAATCTTGTGAATCTATTTAAACTAAGTATTTCTCAAAAGGGTTCGAAATACATATTTTAAAGGGGCATTTTGTTGGTTGAAGATTTTGATATTATGATTCGAAATAAAATGATTGGGCTTTGTTTGAATAAAGCAAGTTTGATGATTTAGAATGGAAGATAATGTTTGTTTCAAATGGAAATATTAAAGTTCAAGGTTTCAAATGGTAGTTGTGGAGTGTAAGTCTAAAGCCTTGTTCGAAATACTGACGAGACTATATTTGTGAGGGTTTGTTTTCGAAACAAATTCGAAAGGAAGGTACCAAGGCGTTTGAAATTCAAACGTGAGCGGGATATTGGAAATTCAAAATACATAAGCATTGGGACGTTCGAGGACGCGTGGAGGCCAGAGGGAAGTAATGCTCTGCATGCTTCAAACGTGGCAGATTCTGATAGCAAGACCATTATGGTCGAAGTAGTATAAATAGAGGTCTTAGTATTAGGATTTCGGGTGTCATATATGTTGTACAAATCCAATAAACATTCAAAATACCGCATGGATAGGGAAACAAATGCTCAAAAGATGTATGTATGATAACACCAACATTTACAATTCAATGAAAACTCTTTACATTTTCCAGTTTTATCTTTCATTTCCGTTTCATTTGTGCTTCCAACATTTTACGTTTCTTGCCTTTACATTAAAGCCTTTACATTCGAAGTCATTTATTCCTTTCTGCATTTAAATATTTTTCTTATGTTCGAACCCTCTAAACATTTAGTAACTTTTGCATCCACTCATTTAATCCTGCCATTTACCCAATTTTAAGTCTTTAAACTTTTTTCATGAACATTCCTAATACCATATAGAAGTTATCCTTCGAACCATTCAGTATAGTAATCGAAGTGGATTGGATATCTTAGAAACAATTCTAATTTGAAGTCCTGAATATGAATACCAGTTTTACAATTAGACTTAACTAAACAACTATGTTCCATAGGATCAATCTAGTCGATCCTGCAAGTTACCAGAGAAATTGAATAACAGTCATTAAGTTTATTCGATAGTTTGGAAGACTAGCGGTTGTTCACCAGAAATCACTGTGAACAATAACATTCTTTCCATTTTGAGAAGATCTTTGTCTTGGAATAATTCCGTTGGTAATTAATCTGCCTTGAATGCAGTAACATTGACACTTCAGAATGTTCTGCTTGATGACAATCTGAGCGTTCTTGGCTTTAGCTTATTCTGGCGCTTCTGAGTGCTGATGACATAGTTAGGATCTTGATCAGAGTCAGAGTATGTTGAGCGCAAATCTTGTTCATCAGGCTTCAGCGTAGCACATGTACTGATCTTCTGATTCAGACAAATCTTCTGATGCTGATGTTGATACTGATGTTCTGATGCTGATTCCATCAGAGTTTCCTGTAAATACATAACATAATTTTTAGGTAGCATTTATGTCATATATAAAACTCATAATTCATTTAATCTTGTATTTTGTTATCATCAAAACTCTAACTGAGGGTTGTAGAATCAAACTATGTTCTAACAGAACCAGCATTCCAAAAACAGTCAGTTCTTCCCACCGTATCACACTAAGCATTGTCAAATGATCAATGTGGAGATTCAAAACTAAAATACTTACACCCCCTCTGTAAATCGTAACCCCATTGTTCAACATTACAAATTCACCTCCATGGTGGAATACACCACTGAACAGTTGATTATTCTGAAATCATTTGAGAAAACATGAAAAAACTAACATTTAACTGTATGTATGAGTAAACGAACAAGCAACTGAAAAAACTTACCTTATCAGCATCAACAGAAGCGCCTTCTTCGTCGTGCTTCTTTGGTTGTCTTGAATGCTTCGCGTTCTTCGACTGCTGCTTCTTCTTCTTCGATGCATGTTTCTTCCCCATTATGAGCTTGCTAACTTTGTCTGATAGTGAATCCTAGCTTTTCAAGAGGTGAATTAATATTCGAAAGATGTTATAAGTAATAGACACAAATAATCCAAGGGGGCATTTAATTACCCATTCAACAAACAATCAAAAGCCACGTCTGCAACACAAATGGAATCTTGAGCTATGGAGTTTTTTGTTGTGGAATCTATATTTGTTAAGGGGTGAAAATATATTTTTTTAAAATGGGTAAATCAAAACTCACTATTATTGGAGAGGATAAAGTGCATTTAACCCTAAAATCAAATGTGCTGTCTATTTTAGTAAATAATAATATTTAAAAAGATCAATTATTATGTATGGCCAGTGTAAAAAATTTAATGCATCACAATTATTCATAATTATTACTCCCTCCGTTTCTTTTTAAGTGCCATTTTAGCATAAAACTCTTTAACAAAGATAGTGGATTATTAGAGTTATTTTTCCTATTATACCCTCATTTATTTTCTTTTTCCAAATAAATTCAATCATACACCATCTCTCTTTTTCCAATAACTAATTGAGAAAATAATTAATTTTATGGAAAATGTGAAGTGGAGTTATTGAGAAAGTAGGGATATAATTGACAAATGATAACATTAAACTATAAAAGCGACACTTAAATAGAAACACAAAAATTCTTCTAAAACGACACTTAAAAAGGAACAAAGAGAATAATTTATATATAATTAAAATAAAAATCAAATATGATTTAAAATCCAACGGTATCACAATATTGATATATTTCAATCAAATTCATATTTAAAACAAAAACAAATAACACGAAAATAAATGAAGAGTTTTTTTTTAATAAATCATTTATAACTAGTAAGATTTGAACTTAGGACATTGAGATGAACACATTCTCAAGACCTAAATATTTCACCACTATATCTTACACACGCACACAAAATAGCTAAAGAGTTAAATGATACTTCCTGATATAATCAAAATAGAATTATTCAATTTATTAATATTTTTTAATAAATAAAACAAATCTATTTAACATTAATGTGAGATGAATATGTAAAAGATATAATAGGTAATAAAAGATTTAAAATCAGAATAAAAAACCACCTCAAAAAATTCGATTATATATAACCCATAAATAAATAAAGTTAATGATACTCTACAGTACAAGTTCCGCCGTTAAATTAAAATCAAAATAATTTCCGCCTCTGCTTCACGGCCATTGCCTCTGCTCTGCTCTGCCTGATGCTTCGCCTTCCATCATCACGTTGAGGTTCGTTTCTCCATAACCTAACTCTCACGTCGCTCAATTTTCCTAACCCTACACCCAATTATTCGATTCGATTCTGCTTCATTGATTGATTCTGATGATTTTTTTGTTCCTTTCTCGAGATAGTGGAAAATGACATTAGGATTGAATCAACGTGTTTCATAGCTTTATTTGCATATGGATTTATTTATAAAATTATGTGTTCGTATGAATTTTCATCAATTTTGTGTTTTCTTTGATTTTCCCCTTTTGGAATTAACCTATGATCTATATTTATAGTCACGTGTGCAAATTTGGAACCTAATACAGGTTGTGATATTAAGAAGTTGAAAAAAATTAAACTCAATAGATAGTTTGAAGTCGCTGGTTTCCATGTTGAGGGAGGGGTTTTGAGATTTCTCTCTTGTTTAGATATCTGGTAGTTATTATTACTGTTATAAGGTAGTGAATATAGTGATACAAATGAATTTGCTTCTAGGTTTTTATACTGATTTTATGAATTGTACATTGTTATAGCATCTATGCATTCTCTTGGAACTTGTTTTTCACGTTATTTGGTTTATTACATTTATCATGCCTTCCTTTTTCGATGAGATAGGATTAGAAATAAAAACGTTAGAAAGAAAGTTGGAATAGCACCTATAGAAGACAAGATAGTGGAAGCTAGATTTAGGTGGTTGGGTATTTAGAGAGAAAGTATGTGGATTTTGTAGTAAGGATAGTAGATTAGATGGAGGGTAGTTAGACCGTTAGAGGTAGCGAAATACCTAGAAAAACTATTAAGAAAGATCTCGAGATTAATGAGCTGGATAAAAGTATGATATTTAAGATGGTGGAGAATCCACTTAGATGGTTTAGGCATGTAGAGAGAAGACTTGTAGATTCTATGGTAAGGAGAGTAGATCAGATGGAGAGAAGTCAAACAATTAGAGGGAGAGGAAGACCTAGAAAGACCATAAGAGAAGTTATTAAGAAAGATCTCGAGATTAACGATTGGGATAGAAGCATGGTTATGGATAGAACATTATGGCGCAAGTTGATCCATGTAGCCAACCCTAGTTAGTGGAATAAGGTTTGGTTATTGTTGTTGTATAGAAGTATTGTATTTGATAGAATATTATGGCGTTGCTTGATCCATGTGACCGAGCCCACTTAGTGGGATCAGGTCTGGTTGTTGTTCTATCATGCTTTCTTTGTGATGAAGCATGTACATCTCTGTGACATAATATTGTAGTAGTGCTTTATTAGCCGGTTTAATCTCTAATTTATAATTGATCGTATTTTTGTATGGCGTGCAGGCTTTTTCCCTCCTTTGAATTCTGCAGCTCTGAGTAAAGTTCACCGGGCTGTAGAGAATGGCAGAAACTATGTCTAGTTTCTGGGGTCCAGTTACATCCACCAAAGAGTGCTGTGAAGAAAATTATATACATTCGTCTTACATTGCAGAACTTTATAACACTATATCCAACATTCCGACAATCATTTTGGCTCTGATTGGTCTTATAAATGCTCTAAGACAGCGATTTGAGAAAAGGTTCAGTGTTCTTCATTTATCAAACATGACACTTGCCATTGGGAGCATGTTGTACCATGCCACACTGCAACGTGTGTAAGTATCAGTCTCCATCTTTTTCTGTGGAAATCTATGTTTTCTTTTTTGATTCATTGCAATTTATTTACTGTTAGTTTGTATTATACAGGCTTAGGTTGGCATTTTATAAAATGTTTATTTCATAACTGAAAAATTTAGACTTAAGGTGTTTGCAAGAGATATATCACTGTACTCTAGCTACATGTTGTCGTGAGGAAATATTGAATCATAAGTATGGAATGATTTTTTTATCATCATTAATAATTTAATTTGGGCATACAAACATCTTTTCATGTCCATATGGTTCAATTGATATTCATATTGGCTAACAATTTGATCTGGTTACTATAACCTCACAAAGATCACAATTTTATGGGCAACATGGGGCAATCAAAATCGTGTAATGGCAGAATCCAGGAAATGGCTGGACCCATTGCGGTTTTGTTGTAGGCATCACCTTGCATATTTGTAAGGTGCTGGCTGATTCCACAGCTTTAAGAACGAAGTAGTGAACTGACAATGCCAGAGAATGGGGAGAAACATAACTTCTACAAAAAGAGAGGAGCAAAGAGCAATAGGAATGACATAGGAGAGAAAAAACAATGGAATATATAACAAACACAAATAATTAGCGAGAACAGAGACAGATAAGGGACCAATAGACAGAGAGTATTTAAGAGAACCAAAGTTCTGGCTTCAAAGGAGAGGAGAGGGGGGGAGGTGCAGATGCAGATTGGGGTCTGTTCTGGTTTAGAAGTTCAGGTTTAGAGATGGATCATTTGTTAGAGATGTTGGTTGGGAAATGTCACTCAAACGCCGGAGATGGTGGGTATGGGCGGATCTTTAAATTTTGACTAGTGGGGGCACCATATATAAATCTGTAGTATTAATTGTAGCATTTAATTTTTAGAATATTCATATACATCATAATTATTTTTATTATTTCTCATTTTCAATATTAATAAAAATATATATATTTTTATATGTTGAATTACCAAATCATTTAATCATTTTTGTTGTTTTGTATGTGTTGCTACCGGATCTTGTAAATAAATACTAGCATTATTTATAATTAAAACAAAATACTTAATCATTAAAAAAGTTAAATATGTCTCTTTTTTATATAATAAAAACATAGTTTGCATAAAATCTTACTTTAATGCTTTGCTAAACAATATCCTTAGAATATATATTAATTAGTATTTGCCATTTGCCTTCTTTAAATTTGTTATCGTGGGTGCTTCTGAAATTTAAAATGCAAAAGAGGTTAAAGTACAATAGAGGCAAAACAAATGATACATGTATCATGAATGTGCTATCATGTATGTGCTATATGTTGGGCTCTGGATAGAGTAGTTTGTATTGGGTGATGGGTGCGGGCCATTGGTCAAAATTTCAAGCATATTCTTCTTTTATCAAAACTATGTACAAGTATATGCCCCCACTATCCCCAAGGTACATCGTCCATATGGAGTTCATTCAGTTTGCGAACATTGTTCAAGTGTGATAGTGGTTGCAAGCTGCAAGCTCTAGGGCAGTGATCAATATCCGCCTTGGCAGTGCTATGACGGATATACATGGCGGTTTGGACTCTCCGCAATGGTAAATATTGGCCGGATATTGTGGGTTTTCTGCCATAATCCGCTACAACGGCACCACAAAGCGGCCGGTATGGCTGGATTTTGGCTCTCCGCCATCGACACCACTGCTCTAGAGATTTCATATATTCCTTTTAGAATATAACAATTTTTTCTTCTTTCAAAGTAACAACTGCTAGTTGCTATTTCTGCCATGGACCATTGTGACAGATGCACCTTCTGTTTGCCACCACACAAAACTCCCAATGTTGGTGGCTTGATCAAATTCCAGCACATAAATATCAGGAGCACCTAATACATCTTCCTGTCTCTCTTTTTTTATTTATTTGTTGATTTTGAAGAAATGTACCATGATGTATTAGAACTGTTGGAATACAAATCATACCTTTCAATGATTTACAGGGCACAACATAGACTACAATACATTGTATACAACTACTATAAAACCCATCTTAAATAAAAAAAGAAAGGTGAGCACGCCGACATTATAAAATGTTATAACTTATCTTTATTAGTATAAAAGTTCAAAGAACAAAGCGATATGTAAAATACAGTTTGGAGTTTCTAAGTGTTTGAGAAGTGTCTGAGAAATGGACATTTACATTATATTATATTTTCAAGTGTCCATGGTTGGTTGTTTGTAAGCATCCCTTTTAACTTGTAGCGGGGTAAAAGAGAAAGTGGAGTACTGAGACATAAATGGAATTTGTATTTGAGTCTAGTCATTATTATATCAAAAGCCACTCATGCATTTAAATTAGGTGGCTAATTTTTTAATTTTCTCTCTAATTTTTCTCTCATACTTGCATGTTTCCTTATGTGGATGATTTTTTACCTTTTAACCTTTGTCGCTTGGAGAAATATATTCTTTCTAATGTGGTTTTGCACTTCCAACACCGAGAATGAAGTTGTGGCTACTCACAAGTTATAATTATGTTCAAGTTTTGAACCAGTTTGGTACCATTGATCTAGTTGCCTTTGCTAAGATTGTAAGCTTGCTCTATAGGCTAAGAGTGCTAAATTCTGGGACAAAAGGATGAATATATAATTTCTTAATTTCTTTCAGATACAAAATGGGTTTGAAGTTTATATGGTAGGTTATGGGGCGTCCAAGTCCTACATCGGGTAATATAGGATGCTTGGTGGTGTATTTAAGCAGCTTGGTTCTTCATTTAATAGCTAGCTTTTAAGGTAGGATTCCCAAATTACTTGGATACTTATCAATTGGTATCAGAGTCGGTTATCACTGGCTCAGATAAGAAAGGGCTGTCTACCGAGGGGTTGACCTTGTAAAATGTTGGAGATTACTGCCACTGAGACATCGACATTCATTGGCGGTGCTATGATAGTACTTGGGTATCATGTGATGACCAAGTCTGACATCCAGTATTATGTGATGGTAGACGGAGTGGAGTGTATATGTTTTTTGGTTCTTTCCCCTTGATAGCTAACTTTTATGGGAGGGTTCTCCAATTGCTTGGAGTCTTATTATTACAACGGGATCTAAATTGGTTTTTTGAGCCCCCACTTGGTGATAAATCAAAGGAGTGTACATATACTAAATTATTTCACATTGTCATTAAAGTGCAGCGCAGTCTCTGACTATTCAAATTGGTTCTTAAATTTACAAAACTCAATCATGTAAGTCGTTATTTGGGACTAGAGTGATAAGTAAACAAGAAGGATTAACACGGTATGAATTTATAAGTTAGGTGATAACTTGTACACTTGAATAAACTATGTAACTAGATGGATAATACTTACAGGGGCTACCAGTGTGTTTGGTTTTGTGTTTAAAATCCCCAAACCATAATTTGGGCAAAAGCTCCAAGATTTTACTGTGATTTGATGCTTAGGCTTTTTGAACAGAAAATAAAAAACACACTGATTTGCCTGTATAATCACCGAGAGCAATCATAGTATTACCTTTTCTTATGTTGAATAAGCAGAGTTATTAATCCCGGAAAGCGAAACGGAGCGGCCGACCCCCGAGAATGGGAATAGCGTTATCCCGGATAGCGGGATAACTTTTTGTATACTAATAATTATATAATAATTTATAAAACACATGTAATGTAATACTAAATTAATTTCACAACACTAATAAAATATTTATAAAATCTAATGCCAAACAAAGAATAATAATTATTATTAATGTTGCCTTTAAGTTTTATTATTAATGTTATTATTTTTATTAATAAAACATTTAATAAAACTCAACTAGTCTTTAAGTTTTCAAGTAGGAGTAATTTTTTAGAGTCAAATCCAATTTGACAATTATTTTTATTACTTATAGCTGTGGTCATTAATTTTCCAGCTGTATGTTAAGTATAATTTTTATATTAAATTACTTTACAACGGTTGTTGATAAGATTGAACAAGTTGCTTTTTCACTTTTGAACTCTTTTTATCGATAAAACAAATCTCCTTCATTTTCACTGTTCTTCTACATCTTTTCTTTTGTAATTCCAGAAAAAAAAGTGAAAAAAAAATGAAAATCGTTTTGATCCGCTTGGGAAGAACCCGCGACCCGGTTTCGCGGGCATAGCGCCCGCTAAATAATCTCCGCGACTGTACCCAATGAATCGCGCAGGTGGGTGCCGCACCGCGATAGCGGCCGTGATTCACAACTCTGAATAAGTACTACTATTGTGCTAGGTTTATCTTCCTAATAAAATTGGGTACTTTGAATTGTTTAGTCTGTTTATGAATTATTTAATATTTTTATTTTGGATGACTATTCGTTAATCAGATGATGCTTTTAATTTTTAGGCAACAACAAGGGGATGAAACTCCTATGGTATGGGAGGTGCTTCTGTACATGTACATCCTCTACTCTCCAGATTGGCACTATCCCAGTACAATGCCCATCTTCCTATTTTTGTATGGTGCTGGTTTTGCAATCGCCCATTCAGTGTTCCATTTTGGAGTCGGCTTCAAAGTGCATTATATAGTTCTGTGTCTGCTGTGTACTCCAAGAATGTACAAGTATTACATTCACACTCAAGACGTGTTAGCCAAGCGGCTAGCTAAGCTATTTTTAGCCACTCTTATGTTAGGAAGTTTGTTTGGGTTTTGTGACCGTGTTCTCTGCAATGAGATATTGGGCTGGCCTGTTAACCCTCAGGGTCATGCTTTGTGGCATGTATTCATGGGTTTCAATTCCTACTTTGCAAACACATTCTTGATGTTTTGCCGTGCTCAACAGCGTGAGTGGTCTCCAAAAGTTGTTTATTTAATGGGTGTTTTACCTTATGTGAAGATTGAGAAACCAAAAAGCCAGTGACATATTTGGTAAAAGAAGGAAGCTTCTTTCTCATGATACATTCTAGCTATAGACAAGTTGTTGACAAAATTATTTAATGGATGTCTTTATTTTCTTTACTTCTTTTTCACCTTGTCGTTTTGATTGGCTTAAAAATGATGACGAATATTTGCATATTTTATTGTAGAAGTAGGATGTGTACCATATTTATCCTGGACTCAAAAATGGCAAAAGTAAATATAATTTTGCTACTGGTTTTTGTTGGGATCCTGGAATGTCTATAGACTAAAAACTATCCATGACAGGAAACCATATTTTTTATTATGCAGTTGTGTGTGGATTGGTAGATTGAGGAATAAGAATATGTCTGAATAAAATCTATATTTTAATATTAAATTAAGATGAATTTTAATTTATATTTTCTTAGTTAAATTTCTAAACCAAATAATTCTTGAAATTTTATATTGAAATTTCTAGAAAATATTTATTGCAGTTTCATTAGTGTTGGCCAATCCAGGATATCAAATGGCATGTTCCGGTTTCTTAGTAGGAATCTCAACGGGAAAGAAAATGTTTCCGCTCCTCCAAATTTATTCTCCACCCCTAATATCTCTCACAGGGGAGTATTTTCTCTTATTCCCATAGATTTTCATGGAGATTGATTATTAATTTTTTTTAATATTTTTCGATCAAAGTTATGATATTAATATTTTGTTATTTTTTATTTTTTTATAAAAAGAACATATTTTTTGCATATTTCTTAAAAAAAAAAACATATTGCATTAAAGAAAAACACATATTTTGCATTTTTCTTTTAAAAAGTATATATTGCATCAAAAAAAAAAACACTTGTTATTAATATTTTTTCTGTAAAAAATAATAAATATTAATAAAATTTGTTACTATCATACTTTTTTAATTTACTATCACAATACCATTGTTGTTAAGTATAAATGATTGATTATGTATGAGTATGGTAAATCTATCACTATTAATTTATTAATTGAATGAAAAACATATTATTAATAGAAATAGAAGTAAAATGAGTTTGAACATTAATTACAATAAACAAGAGAAAAAGAAAATGATTATTGTGATGATTATTTCCCTTCATCCTATTTTTTGCGGGGGAGAAAAAAATCCTTAACTTCAATACTTTAAATAGATAATTTTCACATAAATCTTTATTAATATATGTAAATTGGCATCTCTATCTCTTAATCTAAAGATGAAGGATAAACTAAAAATGAGTGGTTTTATAATCATCAATGAGAATGACAACCTAACAAATATAGAGTTTATATAAAAGAATTATCTAATATTATAATATTCAATCCAAAAATATTTACTTTTGATTTCTTAACCAATATTCTTCATAAAAGTTATTAATAAAACACTTATTTAAGAAATGAGGATTTAGAACTGAATTTCAAAAGTTGGAAACTAGAAATTGCATCAGATTAGCTTTTAAACTAATCAAACTATATATACTTTAATTATTAAAGATAAAAAAAAGAGTATGTAGATTTTGTGATAGGTCGGATTTTAAATCTTTATACCCAATCGTAAGGAGCCTTCCTAAATAAGGATATTTGTCACTATTCGTAAGTTCATATGTGTGTTTCTATATTTATTACTATTTTTAAATTTGTATATGTTTTTTTATGTTCGTCCCTATCCCAAACCCACGTATGACACATATATTGCATCTCCATAATTTTTTTTAAACATACCTTGAAGACGAAATATAAAAGAAATAAATTAAAAGTTAGGGCATTTCGATGGACCTCAAATTCAAAAGAATCGATCCATGCAAAAATAGGGATTAAAAGCAAAAGAAAAATAAGAAGAAAAATAGAAACAAGCTTGTAAACGAAAGTAGGTGATTACCATCTCAAGAATCTCATCAGTGCTTGAACCATTATATCTACCTCCATCGTCATGACTATCAAAATTCTCTAGCAAATTGAATGCATCGGTTGAGTTAATTGAATTTGGGAATGGAGAACATCAAAGGAGAAGGGTGAGTTAAATCAAATTGTGAGCATTATATCCTTTTGTTCATAAACTGTGAACTAAATCACGTTACAACCAAATTCTCTTGCATGAGCGTTGCGTTAGAATTACTTTTCAAAAGGAACAATTTTATTCGCAAATACTTAACATCGGGGAAATCTCAAGCGCAAATCACTGTGAGATTATGCCAATCAGGGGAAATCCTAATGATCTTATTGATCAGGGGCAAATCATTCCAAGAATTGGTCAACTTGGGTTACACCTCCAAACACCAGGTATGTCCCACATCGAATATGAATGAAGGAAATATTTGGTTTATAAGAGAGGTGACACTTATCCCTATTACCTTAAGATTTTGGGTGGATATGTGACATCAAGGTCTCTTGGAACCACAGACGTTTGACCCATTGACACTTCCAGGCCTTGCTCCCCGAACTTTCCCAACAAGTGGTATCAGAGCCTGGTTGGCTTAGTGGGGGAGTGGAAGTGGATCCTAGTGTGGGTCAAGGTTAGTCTTGTGGTTGACTCATACTTGTGGAGAAGATTGTTGGGTTTCAAGTGTGAAAGTTGTGCTAAAGTCCACATCGACTATGAATGGAAAAAATATTGGGTTTATAAGAGAGGTGACCCATACCCCTATTACCTTAAGGTTTTGGGTTGATATGTGACATCAAGTTCTTTTGGAACGATGAATATTTGACCCATTGAAACTTCTGGAATTTTCTCTCCGGACTCTCCAACAAGATACTGTGAGTGCATTTTCCCATTAGAGATGTTTTGTATGATGTCAGAACTAGAATAATTGAGCGTTTTTGTATATCGGACGGTATTCTCTAAATCCTGATGTGCTTCTTATCATTAGAAAGCATACGAACATTTTAGAAATGGTTTCAAAAAGCTTAGAAAATGTTTTACACATTAAAAATCAGATTTTATGTAAATCAGATTTTATGTAAAAATCAGGCCTATGAGTCGACACATACGACCTATGAGTCAACACATGCACTTGCGTTTTAAATCCTGTAGGCTTTGTAATGCATGTGTCAACACATGACAATCTTCAGGTCGACACAAGAAAATTACTTCTATGAGTCGACACTTGCCGATGATTTTTAAAGCATGTAGTCTCTATAATGCATGTGCTAACTCATGACCTATACATGCCCACCCATGCTTCGAAGGTGTCGATGCATGACTTACATTAGTCGACACATGTGATCCAAATTTCCAAATTTTATGATTTTTTTAAAACTTCTTGCATTCTATTTTTCCTCCACTTGCACACATATATACCTCATACATGCATTATTTTAAACTTAATGAAACCATAAACATACAAAGTAAATTCTCTTCATATTCAACCTCTCTTTCTATGCATACACTCAAACAAATTAAACACAATCATTCTTTGTTTGGGTTCCATTTAGATTTAGAGTTGATAACGTCCAATTTAGGCTTGTGTTCTGGTAAATTGGGTTGAGAATATTTGGGGATTTCATCGAGAAAAACCAGTTAGAGTTTGTCCACCAAGATCAAGGTGTTGATTTGAGGGGTTTTGTACAAGATTTTGCAATTCATATTCAACGAGTGAAAGGTTCAAAGAACGGTGGGTTCGGTCAAAGGAGTAACGGTAATTGAAGAATCGATTGAAAATCTCAGGTGACAACAATTCACAATTTGGATTCAGCCGAGTGAAACCTTAGAAGAATGGTGGGTTCAATCGAAGGAGTAATGGTAACCAGAGGATGGAATTGGTATTGTTGGGTGACTTGATCGATCTCAAGAAAAAGGGAAGAGGAAGAGTTAAAGGTGGAAGAAACACAAGAAAGGGGGGGGGGGGGGGGGGGGTTGAACTGGGTTCCCAGAAATAAAATCTTTTCCAAACCGAGCACTTGAAGTTAACACAAGAATAAAAATAAATAAACACAATTATTTTTGTCTTGGTTCACTGCTAACGAAGTTAATCTAGTCCACCCACCAAGGTGATTTTCCTTTCTCAAACAAGGACTTAACCCACTATAACCAAACTGATTACAGACAGAAACAAAGACTAACTATCAATATTCACTATCACAAAGACTAACTGTCAATGTATTCTTGAGAATCCTGACTAATGCCCTAGTCTCTCAAGGAACAATCAACTCAATGTTGAATACAAGTTTGTGTGCTTACAAGATTTCTTCTTGAAAGTATATTACACATAAATGAAGTACATATAATAGCACAACAATGTTAATAATAAGCTAATGAAGAACAGTTTCTTGCTAGCAAGTTTACGAACAAAATTTCCTTGCTTTACAAAAGATTTACAAAGTAATTTCAACGTCGTTTTGGCAAAATGAATCAGCGTAAATTCGTTGTTTTCCAATTCATCCAAGTCTTCCTTTTATAGAAAAAAAATAAATTCATTGGAGGGTAGAATAGGAATATCAAGATTTCCAATTGTCTTCTTGCAACAGTCAATGTGAGTAGTAGACAACATCGTACTAATAATATAGTCCCTGCGCCATAAAAATAGGGTAGTGAAATAAGGTGACCTTGTTCTATTTCTCACGTGAGACCTTTGATATTCTCTTTTAGCCTCTAGAGGCTTCAGAATATGTAAGAGTTAAAGCATACTTAGAAGGATCAAAACCATATCTTCAGAGTCTTAAGAACTTGTTCACCAGAGTATTTTCTTCAAAGTCTTCAGCACTTGGTCTTCAGAACCTTTTCTTCAGAATCTTCAAAACTTGTTCAACAGAACTTGTCTTTAGAATCTTCAGAACTTGTAGCAAGAGAGCTTGGAAATGTCAGAGCTTGAGAATCCTTTAGAAGCTCTACTATCATAGTCACAATTAGAAGTGATAAAAGTAACTTTCATCATAACCGTTGTTTTAGAAGAGTTCTAAGCAATGGCACATGTACTTGTATCGCTTAGTGTGTTGAGTACAAAATCTGATGACGTCACACGTAAAATCTTCAGATTCAGAACTTGTTAGCAAAATCTACCCATTAAACAAACCATTAAAGTACTGAATAATTATCAAATCACCCATGTAATGTTCTCATTAAAACAGAAGACTAGACACAAAACCATATCTCGTTCTTACAATCTCCCCATTTTTTATGATGACAAAACCATGTATTTAGATAAACAATTTATACTGATTTAATCATATAAAATAATTCAGAGATAGCTTAAGCAACTCCCTTGAGTTCTATATTCCGAGAACTTGTTTAATCTTGTTCAGAGTCTCCCCCTGAGTTCAAGACTTAAAGAAGTTTTAAGAAATAACATGAATCAATCAGCATGAAGGAATACTTCCCTGATTGAATACTCATCAAGAGTCTCATTAATGATGCATAAATCTTCATCTCAGATTCTGGCTTGCTATCAGAATATGATGGAGAAACAAAGTTTGGTTGTACTTGTAATACCGTCAGAGTAGGGTTAACATTCCTTTTAACAAAGGATAAATAAACCAAGACTTGTGATTCTCTAGATTCTGAATCTCCTTCAGAACTTCTGAGTTTTCCTGTTCAGAAAAATTCAGTGAACTTTCTCAAAGTTTCTAAGTCAAACAACGTTAGTGGCAAAAAAAGGAGAACATGTTTGGGAATAAGATTTTGAGAAAAGATATATCAAAATCATCACTTTCTCACCCTTTGTTAGAAATAAAAAAGATTTAAAAATACAAAATAAAACTTTCATTAACCAAAGACCAGAGTACAAAAAGTTTTAGAAATACAGAAAAAACATAGAGTTCTAAAAACAAAGGTAAACAAAAGGTCCAAGGTTTTGGAAATAAGGAAGTATCCTAGCCATGAAGTCTGAAATTCTGGTAGTCAGATCTCAGATGTCCTAAGAGATGCCGAGACACTGATCTCTAAACAACAACACAATGAACATTTTAAAAAAATAATTAACCGTGCAGTAATTTAAAGGAACACACAAAACTGTTAACCTAGTTTGGTGTACAACAACACCTACTCTGTAGGCTACTAAGCCAGGGACGAAGTCAACTAGATAGTATCAATTTGTAGACCCACAACAAACTCTCACCTAGTTTACAATCTACTCACTTAATCATTACCCGTGTTTAACTTCTACCTAAGACTCACCTAGGCATGAGACCCTTCTCAAATACTTTTCAATCCCAGCAGTGACTAAACAAATCTAAAACAGTTAGAATAATTTTAGAAGACACACTTCAAATATACACAATCATTCACTGCTCAAAAGCTTAGGAACGATTGACAGAATTTACAACTCAAAGAACAATCATACTCTTGTATCAAGTTGGTATTGGAGAGGCTCACAAATAACACAAACAAACCCTAAAAAAACACACGTAAGTTCCACACAATATTATGGTTGGAGCCTTCTTTTTATAGCCTTGAATGGATTGGATTTGGGCTTCAAAAACACAGCTGAATTCTTGCAGAAAATCAGCATAAACTTCTGCACGAAAATAAGACTCTAATGATTTGTTTCCTAAAATGTCTAAATATTTAATGAAACAAATTAATATTATAAATACATAAGGAATATATGATTCTTCAGTCTTGGATGACACATATAATATCCTAATATTCCCAGAATATTCAGGATCTGTTAAAACATAATAAATCCAAGTGAACAACTATAATAGACAAGATGTCGGATAAACTTGGATAGAACATCATGTCCGACATGTCCCTCCTGCAGATTTAGAACATCTTATAACACATGTTTATGCTAAGTTAGTTTTACCAAACATAATGCCAATCACAAAAATTAGAGAATTAACAAAGTCCTTCGTCATGTTGGCAAGAGAAGTGATAGAAGCATCATGCTTCTCAGATCTTTCATCTTGCTTGTCCAAACATGCTTGAATTAGAGCATTGGACTTCTTTAGATCATCCAGAGTCTCCTTTAGCCCAAAATGGGTCTCTTCAGTAGTAACAATCTTCAAAACTCCAGAAGGGGTACTGTGATACGGTGGCAGAACCGACTGTTTAATACTGGTTTGCGTTTTACGTTTTGTGTTTGCAAAATGTCGCGGTAAGCAAGAGTCGCCACCGACTTTTATTTTATCCAATCATGGAAAAGGAAAAAGAACAGAAAAAACCTTTTTTCGAGATATTTTGAGTACGGGGGGTAGATTATAGAAAGGGAAGGTGTTAGCACCCTTTCTATCCATGGTTTTCCATGGGCTCTTAGGTACTTGCTCATCTTTTTAAAATTGCTTGTGTGTGTACTTGCTTTGAAAATGTTTTACGTCGTGATAACCCTTGTATGAGTCCTCAAGGGTGTGACGAAGTTGTTTTGAAAATTTGTTTTGAAAAGGTGTTAGCGTGAAAAGATTTGTTTTGAGCAAGTACCTACTAGCATCTACCTACTCGAAAAAAGATTGTTTTTGTTCTCGTTTCCTTTAGACAATGCTATCCTACTATTGAGGAGTAGGTAGCACCGTCGTTGGAGTTTGTAAGGGACAATTCAAAAAGGACAAATACAATCACTAAAGCAATAGTTAGATAACCTTAGTAATAACCCTAGAGTCTTAAGATCTTTTCGAGGCAACATTTCAGAGGCGATATTCGAATGAGACAATTTGATCTCTTTAGACTGGAGGGCAACCACTAAAATCTCCCATGCTTAATGATTGTTTACCGAAGGCAACCGAAGTGAGGTAAACCCTAGGAGTGGATATGTGCACGTGATTTTTTTCCAGTTATTTAATCTTTGCACATTAGGTGATCTACCGTTTTAATTTTCCAGACATTCTTGCCATACAATCTTATTAGCCATACATCTAGAGAGTTAAAGATTGCGAAAATTAAAGGCGCGAGGAAATAAAACCTAGCTATTACAAGGCTTTGGGGAGGGGATTAATTACATAACCAAAAATCGGGAATTTAAATAGTAAATAAAAACCCTAAGTTAACTATTACAAACCCTGAACAATTACAAAATAATGAACAAATAATTAACAAGCGTGCGGTGAATTAAATACGAGGACGGTTGAAAAGATAACCTAAAACTCTAATTGAGAGCAAAAGATATTTTTTTTGATTTTTATTGAAGAAAATATTTAATTGCAAATTGATTAAACCTAATTTCTAATTATTTTTAAATTATGAAATTAAATTAACCTAATTTCCTAATTAAATTAATTAATTAAAAAAATAGAAAATATTTTGTACAAAAAGATTTTGTATGTTTCTTGGTTTTTTATTTGAGAAAATAAAAAATAATTAAATTGCAAAGAAAATCTTAAGTTCTAATTAATGTTAATTTAGGAAAATAAATAAATTAATGAAAAGAAATTAATTCTAAATAACCTATTTTTGTATTTTTATTTTTTTTGCAAAAAAGAAAATAATTAAATCAAGAATTAAACCTAATTTTTCTAGTTAATTTTAATTGTAAAAATGAGTTAAAGTTACCCTAAATTAAATTAAGCTAATTAATTAAAAAAATAAATTTGATAATAATAAAAAAAAACTAATTCTAAATTTGTGAATTCTTGATTTTATGATTTTATAAAAAAAACTGATTTTTAAAAAACAAAATAAATAAATAAATTGAAAAGAATAAAGAAAATAAAATAAATAAAAAAGAAAGATTGAGAATTGGGCCTGTATGTGCTAGCAAATGGGGGGTGAAGATCTGAATTTCTTGGCCCAAAAACACTCAAAGCCCAGTGAACCTTGGGTGCCTTGCATCGTTGACCTAGGGGCGCATCATAGTCCCTCATTGCTGGAACGTTGGATCTGATGGCATGTTGGATCCAATGGCTGGATGTTGATGGAGTATGGTAGACCCTTTGGTAAGGAGTGCATGCAATCTGCGTTTAGAAAATTGGAAAATAACAAAATGCACACGCCTGGGATCGAACCCAGGACGTGTACATCAAAGGAGTGCCTCTCAACCATCTGCACTGCTGATTCTTTGTTAATACATATAAACGAAAAATAATATAATACAAAAAACGCACTAAGCCCAGAAAAACACGCGAAAGTTCAAACGAGCCAGTCATATGAAGCCAAGTCATCGTCTTCTTCATGGATTCCGTCGTATTTGGTATTCACCTATACCCACAGACAATCAGCCATAGCTAAAAACCTGCAATTCTCAAAAACCAACACAACGCATGATAAATGAATTCCAATTACATGGATCAAACCGCCTTGATGCCACGAGCATCCTAGTACTCTTTTCTATGGCTAATTTTGTCTGTATAACAAAGCCCTAAAAACATCTCAGAAATCCTAACAATGGCAACTATGGATTCCTGCGTGATAAATGCAATTAAAGGGTACATGTAGCTTGCAAACAAGATGATAAACACAAATATATGATTAGCATGCGTTTAGGATGCGTAAAACATTGAAATCGAGTTTGAGTTTTAGGGAAAACCGTGATGCTTTTAGGGACGATTTCTGGATGCTTTGAGGCTTGCAGATGATGCTGTTAGCTTCCTGGGATGTCCAGGAATCGATTGGAAACGTTGGACTGGCTTGAATTGGCCTGTAGACAAAGATAGGTCTCACACTTTTCTTGCAAAATTTTGGTTTCTTTCTTGCTGTTTCACGCCTCCAATCCTTATGCTTATGGTCTGGACTTATTGTGTATATGAAGTAGACTTAATTAGGTTAATAAAGTTGGTATGAATCTTGAGAAATAATGGAGATTTGATTTGATTTGCTCTTTGTATGATATCTTTCCAAAATAAGCTTTAATCCAATCTTTTCCAATCCAAATGAATCTTGCATGAATTGGCCATTGTGCTAGCTGTATATAGACTCAAAATGTGCACAAAAATCTCAAGATTTGATTTGATTTCATTATTTTACCATTTAATTTGATTTATTTTGATTTAAATGAATAAAAAATCAAAATAAATGATAAAAATAATAAAATAAGAGGTGAATGAGCTCAGGGGTCGTGGGTCCTATTAGGAACATGTTTCAAGCAAGAAAACACGGGCCCCTTTGGAAAAAATGCCAATTTGATCAATGTTGACTTTTGACAATTTTTTCAAAAATTGCCAACTTTGACAATGCATATCTCTCTCAATTTTGACCCTAGGGAGATGTTATTAGACTTTTTAGAAAGCTTAGGATGTACCCTAAGCAACCCTTTTGGTCTCATCTCAGTTGAGTCTTCCATGTCCATGTATGAAGCTTTGACCTAAAAGGTGTTTTTGTTGACTTTTCAAAAGGACCTATAATGTCAAAATTCATATCTTTTTTTGAGTGCATATTTTGAACTTGTGGGCTGGAAATGAATTGTAGGGAATTGCATCCTCTTCAAAATGAGCTTTGGATGGAAAATTTCTGATAAAGCATGTTGAAGTTATGATTGGTCAAAGTTGGGTTGACTTTTATTGAGAAACCCTAATTTAGCAACTTTTAGGTTTTGATGAATTGTGAGCAATCCCTGAGGAATCATGATCAAAACTTGATCAAATGATAGAATTCACTTCAAAATGTTTATTTTGACCAAAAATCTTGAGGTTTGACTGTATGTGGGTCACCGTTGACTTTTGACCTAATATAGTCGATTCTCAAGCATTTGAGCAGTTGGATGAGCAAACTTCTTATGCAAGGCTTGGAACTTGGCATGGATGATCTTGGGAACATATTAATACCTTGGAAAGAATTTGAGTCCTTTGTGGTTCACACATCTGGATGAAGAGGGAAACCCTAATTTGAGGTATACTGCCTTAGGAGAGAGTTTGTCTGGTCAACTCTTGAACTTCCTTGAGCAACTTGGGGACCTCAATTGACATTTGTTGAGTAAAATGGGAGGGCAAATTTTGGGTTACAACAGCTTCCCCTGTTCAATCTTATTAAACCTGATGATGTAGATTGGCTGCTCTGCCTTTCGTGATTTGAATGATTGAACACTAGAGTGCCCAAAAATTTGCATTCGCTTGACGTGGCACTTGATTTGTGATACCGGGAATGGGCTTACAGATGCCATTTGGAGGTCGATAATGGAAGATTGTCGGAGATGGGCTTAGAGATGCCATCTAGAGAATGTGGATTTCCTGAGATATTCCTTTGACGAAAGTCCCTGTTGCTGTTGTTGATGAGGAACCTGCTGAGGAACATTGGTATCTGTCTTGGGAGAAATAGAATTTTAGGAGCTTCATTTGTCCGTTACTCTACTGGGGAAATGCGAAACCGATCGTGTTTGATCAGGCTCTAGTCTTATAGTGTTATGGACCGCTGTTTGGGGATAAGAGAAAAGAAACCTGGATGGTAAGGTTATGAGAAGGAACCTGGATAGTAGGGTTACTTTGATGTGAAAGCCTGGATAGTAGGGCTATGAGAAGGAACCTTGATAGTAGGGTTACTTCAATGTGAAAGCCTGGGTAGTAGGGCTGTGAGAAGGAACCTGGATAATAGGGTTACTTCGATATGAAAGCCTGGATAGTAGGACTGTGAGAAGGTACCTGGATAGCATGGTTATTTCGATATGAAAGCCTGGATAGTAGGGATGTGAGAAGGAACCTGGATAGTAGGGTTACTTCGATGTGAAATCCTGGATAGTAGGGTTGTGAGAAGGAACCTGGATAGTAGGGTTACTTCGATGTGAAATCCTGGATAGTAGGGCTGTGAGAAGGAACATGGATAATAGGGTTACTTCGATGTGAAATCCTGGATAGTAGGGTTATGAGAAGGAACCTAGAAAGTAGGGTTACTTCGACATGAAAGCCTGGATAGTAAGGTTGTGAGAAGGAATCTGGATAGTAGGGTTACTTCGATATGAAATCCTGGATAGTAAGGCTGTGAGAAGGAACCTGGATAGTAGGGTTGCTTCGATATGAAAGCCTGGCTAGTAGGGCTATGAGAAGGAACCTGGATAGTAGGGTTACTTCGATATGAAAAAGCCTGGGTAGTAGGGCTTGCAGGAAGAAACCGGGATAGTTGGGTTATTTCAAAGCGATAATGTAGATTAGTTGACCCGTTTGATTTCGGGAACTGAGTTTCCATTAGTTGTCTGTAGAAGTGATATGTATAATTGCTGGATTCATTGAAGCTAATCGTCTTTTCCTGAAAAAAATAGCAGGGTTAATTGTATGCGATGCATGAAATGCAGGGTGAGATGATGTTCTCAAAATAAATGAGATTATGCTGTATATGTCATGTATGCGTATGTCATGATGTATGTTTATGAAATGCTGTCGGGGTTACGCTCGCGCATGGGAAAATAAATCCCTGATTATTGCTGGAGAGTTGTAAATATTCTGTCGGGAAGAGATGCTGGGGAATAACTCTGCGGGGACCAGACTTTTGGGGAAGAGATACTCTGTTGGTAGACATGCCGATCTGGAGAAATAAATTTAGCTGGGGATGAAATTCCGTTGCTGGAGCTGATGGGCCCTGTTGGAGATTGAACTTCTGTATCTGTAGAAGTAAATTCCGCTTGGGTGATAAGATTTATTGACTCGCCTACGATTACGAACTTTGGCTGGGGATAATTATGTCATGTTTCGGGGAAATTGACATCAATGCCTTTGGGTACTTTTACTATGTGGAGAACGTATGTACCAATAATCATGTTCCAAAGCTGACTCTATCCCGATACCTGCTTGGCAGAGGAACTGTCGGGTTTGGCACTTCTTGTTTTTTCCATGTTTCTGGAGTTACGAGTAATTGTCTTTTGTTTCTTATGTAAATCTTTATGAGCAGCAATCATTTTCAAATACATATATATCAAAAATAAACCATTGGACGTTCTTACAAAACAAAACAGAAAAAGATAAAAAACAAATTAAAGTTTCTTGTGAAAATGGCTTGTATTGATTTTGAAATTGGCCTGTAATAGGTGTTTTTGTACAAAGAGGCTGACGTCCTAGTAAGAGAACGCCGTCGAAAGAAATTACAATTTGTAAAAGGAATAAAAACAGCTATGTGAAACAATCCCATTGGGTTCGAACTCTGCTATTGCCTTTATATCTTCAAGCGTCTCATCACTTTGCTGCTTGGTCGAAGGTGTATCAAATTGATTGGCACCGTCTGAGCTTGATAGTCGATACCGAAGTCTGGTTGCAAGATGATCCAATGAGACATAGTGTTACACTTCAATCCCTAACTTTTGCTTGGACCTCCCTTTCGGGTTTTCAATCCACCGGGATATGCTTTTTTTCCCAAGCCTCCCTTTCGGGTTTTCGACTTGTCGAGTGTACAAATTTTTATTTTCATTCCTTACTTTTGCCTGAACCCTTTTAGTTCACCAGCAAGCCCTTATTTTTGCCTAGGCCATTCGACCTAGCGGGTCTTTGATTATGCGTAGTATCTCTTCACTATGTCTGCATTGACAGGGTGAAGAAGGTCGTCACCATCCATGTTGGTTAGAATCATAGCTCCTCCCGAGAAAATGTTCTTAACCACAAATGGCCCTTCGTACGTGGGAGTCCATTTGCCCTTGGGATCACCTTGTGACAGTATGATGCGTTTGATCACCAGATCCCCGACTTGATATTCTTGACGCCTGCCTTTTTTGTTAAAAGCCTTGATCATTCACTTCTGATATGCCTGCCCATGGCGGACAGCAGTAAGCCTCTTTTCTTCGATTAGATTTAGCTGATCAAGTCGGGTTTAGATCTAGTCGTCTTCGTTCAAACCCGCTCCTTCATAATCCTGAGAGAGGGTATCTGGACTTCGATGGGTAGGACTGCCTCCATGCCATATGCCAGAGAGTAAGGTGTTGCCCATGTCGACGTCCGTGCTGAGGTACGATACCCATGAAGAGCGAATGGTAACATCTCGTGCCAGTCTTTATATGTCACCGTCATCTTCTGCACAATCTTTTTAATGTTCTTGTTAGCCGTTTCAACAGCCCCATTCATCTTCGGCCGGTAGGGAGAAGAGTTATGATGCTGAATCTTGAACTCTTTACAGAGATCAGTGATCATCGTGTTATTGAGATTTGTATCATTGTCAATAATAATCCTCTCTGGTACACCATATCGACAGATAAGATCGTGTCAGATAAACCGTGCCACGACGTTCTTGGTTACACTAGCAAAAGAGGCTGCCTCAACCCACTTTGAGAAGTAATCTATGGCTACTAAGATGAAACGATGCCCGTTAGACGCAGTAGGTCTGATCTCGCCGATCATGTCGATGCCCCACATTGCAAAGGGCCAAGGAGCTGTCAAGACGTTTAGAGGAACTGGAGGTACATGCACCTTATCAGCATAAATCTGGCATTTATGACAAGTTCGAGAGTGCTGATAGCAATCGGCTTCCATGGTAGACCAGTAATATCCTGCCCGTAGGATCTTCTTAGCCATGGTATATCCACTGGAATGAGTTCTGAAGATACCTTCATGTAGACCAGTCATGATTCTCTCTGCTTCACTTTTGTCTACACACCGTAGTAGTGTGGAGTCATGGTTACGCTTATAGAGGATTCCATTATTGAGGAATAATTTTGCAACGAACCTCCTCAGAAATTTCTTATCATTGACAGATGCCCCCTCGGGGTACTCTTGAGCCTCAAGATACCTCTTTACCTCGTGAAACCAGGGCTTACCTGCTACCTCTTTAGTCTCAATGTCACAGTAGTGTGTGGGTTCGTTCAACCTCTCGATGGTGATCCGGGGAGCTTCATTGTCCCACCTGACTTTGAACATAGAAGACATAGTAGCTAGCACGTCCTCTAATTGGTTCTCCTCTCTTGGGAAATGTTCAAAGGTTACCTCCTCAAAATGTGGGAGCAATGTCAGCACGTATTCTCTGTAAGGAATAAGGTTCGGGTGCTTCGTATCCCACTCGCCTTTGATTTGACTTATCACCAGAGCAGAATCTCCGAATACACTCAAGAGCTTAATCCTTAGGTCAATAGCAGCTCGAAGACCCATGATACATGCTTCATACTCCGCCATGTTGTTGGTGCAATTGAAACATAATCGGGCGGTGAACGGAGTATGACAATCCTCATGAGATATAATTATAGCGCCAATGCTGTTACCTAGTGCGTTTGAGGCTCCATCAAAATACATAGACCATCGGGATCCTTCTTCAGGTCCTTTGTCCGGTCCAGGTTCTTTGTAATCAATCACCAACATGATATTCTCATCCGAGAACTCAAAATTCATGGACTGGTAATCATCCATGGCCTGATGAGCCAAATGATCAGCCAATACACTCCCCTTTATTGTCTTTTGGGTTGTATATTGTATGTCGTATTCGGTTAAGATCATTTGCCACCTTGCTATCCTTCCGGAGAGAGAGGGCTTCTCGAAAATATACTTGATCGGATCCATCTTTGATATCAACAAGGTAGTATGAGTCAGCATATACTGTCTCAGTCGGCGAGTAGCCCATGCCAAAGCACCACAAGTTTTCTCGAGCAATGAGTATCGTGTCTCACAGTCGGTAAACCTTTTGCTAAGGTAATAAATGGTGTGCTCTTTTCGAACAGACTTGTTATACTGCCCCAACACACACCCCATTGAATTGTCTAGCACTGTCAAGTATAATATCAAAGGTCTTCCTTCAACTGGAGGCATCAGAATTGGTGGTTCTTGAAGGTATTCCTTGATTCTTTCGAAAGCGGTCTGGCATTCATCATTTCACTTTACCACTTGATCTTTCTTCAGCAGCTTGTAGATTGGCTCACAAGTAGCAGTCAAATGTGAAATGAACCTGGCGATATAATTCAGGCGTCCCAAGAAACCTCTAACCTCTTTCTATGTGCGGGAAACCAGTATCTCTTGTATGGCCTTTACCTTCGCTGGTTCTACCTGAATACCCTTATCACTGACGACAAAACCCATAAGCTTACCAGATCTTACCCCGAAGGTATACTTGTTCAGATTCAACCTCAGCTTGTACGTCTTCAATCTTTCGAACAACTTTTGGAGATGATCAAGATGCTCTTCCTCAGTCTAAGACCGGGCTATCATGTAATCCACATACACTTCGATCTCATGGTGAATCATATCATGAAACAAAGCAACCATGGCACGCTGATAGGTTGCCCCAACATTCTTCAACCCAAAAGGCATCACCTTGTAGCAGAAGGTGCCCCACTGTGTTATGAAGGTTGCCTTCTCCATGTCTTCAGGAGCCATCTTGATCTGGTTGTAGCCAGAAAAACCATCCATGAAGGAGAAGATTTTGTGCTGCACGGTTTTGTCGATAAGAACATCAATGTAAGGAAGTGGGAAGTCATCGTTGGGGCTTTCCCGATTTAGATCTCTGTAATCTACGCACATCCGTACCTTACCGTCCTTCTTAGGTACCGGGACAACGTTGGCAACACACTGTGGATGGGAAGTGACAGCTAAGAATCCTGCATCGAACTGTTTCATGACCCCTTCCTTGATCTTCTCTGACATTTCAGGGTGCATACGACATAACTTCTGTTTAACTGGAGGATAGTCCTCTTTAGTCGAGAGGCGGTGTACCACAATATCAGTGTCTAAACCAGACATGTCTTCGTAGGACCTGGCGAAGATCTCAACATAGTCGTGTAACATCTGTATCAACCTCTGTTTGACGCTAAGCTCCAAATTTTCACCTATTTTAACCTCTTTTCTATCTTCCTCAGTACCCAAGTTCACTGTCTCAAACGGCTCTTCATGAGGCTGTATGACCCTTTCTTCCTACTGTAGTAGTCTAGCAAGTTCTCCAGGCACTTCACAATCATTCTCACCTTCGTCCTCGACTTGGTTGATCAAATTTTTGAAGTCATAACTGGAAATAGAAGAGTTGTTATCAATGGGATCCAGAGTGTATATGGATCTACATAGTGATACGTGAGTGTGTGTAAGAGAAAAGCTGTTTTGATAGAGTGGAAAATAGAAAAGAAAAACAGAGAGTGCAAAATTTGTATGCAAGAAACGTCCAATGCTTTATTAATGATTATGAAATGACAAATAATAGCCCTCATAAGCAAAGCCAAGGTGCCTCGGGCAAGGCACCGGTCCGTAAAGTTTCAAATTGTTTATTTAAAACAAATAAGTCAATTACTGTGGAATAAAAGAAACAGGTATGAAGTCCCTAGAGGTCCAGTTACTCGGTCCACCGTTGGTAGTTGGGTAGATCCAACTCTCAATGTCTAATTTCTCATCATCAGCATCTTCTGTGGCGGAGATAATCTCAATAGCATTGATTCCCGAGCCATGCTTGGGAATGGGTGCAATTATGACATTGGGCTTCTTCGGAGCGTCAAAATCTATCTCCTTGGCTTCAATCAAGTCTTGTATTTTTTTTCTCAGAGCCCAGCAGTCATTTGTATCGTGGCCAGGACTTTCAGAATGATAGGCACACCGGGTATTCGGATTATATCGGGGAGATGTAGTATTTGGATTCTTGGGAGCCTCTCTCAGGGTTACCAGGTTAGATCTCAGCAGATGAGGTAGAAATTCAGCCAATGTCATGTTGATGCGAGTAAACTGTCGTTGTGGTCTTTCCGCCCTTTGTTGATTGTTGTGTTGTGGAGCAATTGCAGATCTAGGTATCATCACGGCACTTACTGTCCGACGTTGTTCAGCTATGTTCTGACCCCTCGGGCTGTAGATGGCACTGACTTCCTTCTTACCAGTAAAAGGCTTCTTTACTAAACTTAAAGAGGCATCCTTTTTTATTTTTCCGCTTCGAATCCCCGCTTCTACTCTTTCCCAAGTTAGGATCATCTCGGTGAAACCAGATGATGAACTGCCGATCAAATGATTGAAAAATGGACCAGATAGCGTCCCCAGAAACATATCAACCAACTCCCTATCAGACAACGGGGGTTGAACTCTCCCAGCCAAGTCTCTCCATTTTTGTGTGTAATCTTTAAAGCCTTCAGTTGCACCCATGGACATACCCTGGAGTTGAGTACGAGTGGGAGCAAGGTCGACATTATACTGATACCGCTTGTAGAAAGCAGCAGCCAGATCTTCCCAGTTTCGGATATTTGCTCCCTCTAGCTGGTAGAACCATTCAAGTTGAGTCCCTGACAAACTATCTTGAAAGAAGTGAACCCACAGATTTCTATCAGCTGTGTGGGGCTGGATCTTCTTGACATAAGAACGAAGATGGAGTTTTGGGCAGGACACCCCATCATACTTAGCAAAAATTGGAGATTTAAACTTCTGCGGGATGACTACTCCCGACACCAATCCCAGTTCTTCGAAGTCTAGTCCAGGTATCCTCTGAACTTCCATGACACTCAGGCGGTCTTCTAGCTGTTTGTATCTATCCTTAGCAGGAGGATATTGTTCATCATTATAATCAATATCATTGTCAGAGACTGCAGGACTATGGTCCTTCTCTTCTTCCTGATTCTCCCCTTCCTTAGATGAAGAGGTCAGATCAGTTTTTCGCTTCAACCGCTCTCCAAACCTTCTGCCCATATTCAAAATACCAACATCCTTCTTCTTTTTCTTCTTCTCTTTCAGAATGAGGGCTTTCAGATCCTCCTGCCCTTTTGCCAGACTTATGAACATTTGTTGGAACTGGGCGTTCTGTGCCTGAAGATCCTTGATGCTCTGTTCGGAAGACATTTCTGCTGAAATAAACAGCGAAGAAAATGAGAAACCTATAATGGTACCTGTAATGATGTGCTATGGATGGGATGCGAATGCAATGATTTCAAACACTTCGAGAAATTTAAATTTGAAAACCAAAATAAACGAAAAACTTTATTAGTTGAATTTGAAGTTCAAATTCCTTTTAGGCGTTACAATTTAAAAAAAAATATAAATATGAAACTATAAAGACATCAAAATTCCCATGGATGCTTCCTCTTTGTGCCGAGATAGTCATTGGGTCCTCTTTCTTCATGCAACTGCTTTGTGAGCTCTAAAACCTTCCTCTCCTGAGCGTGGAACTGATCCTTGTAAGTATCCAACTCCTTCATCAACTGAATCCAAGACCTTTGTAATTCTCCAAGATCAGTGGGCATATAAGGATAGAGAGCCGTGTAAGGAATACCCTCCTCCGTAGTGGGTTCCACAATCACTGGCAAGACAGCCACATAGGGAATCATAAGCTGCTGAGCACGAGCTCATACCCATTGTAGGTAAGGTTCCATAGAAATGGAAGTCTTTGGTCCCAAGGCCTTGGCGCTAGATCTGTTTACCATGCCCCAGGCTCGTATGAATCTCTGGCGATACTCCTTGACATCATCCTCATAGTTGAATGCAATACCCTCGATAAGTAACTCATGGGGACCACCCCTTCGAGCGTAACCGAATTGTCGCAGGGCTAAACAAGGCTTGCAGGTTATACCCCCTCCGATGCCAAGTAGCGGGACATTAGGGTACTCTCCGTAATAATCAATAATAGCAGTATTTTCCATAGCTCAAGAACACCAGAGAATATCCGTATGAGCGAGCGACATTATCCTTTGCGACCAACCCAAACCTCCTTCATTCTTCAGTACGGACTTAGGGAGGTGAGAAATAAACCACCTTGATAGCAATGGCATACAACACATAAGAATCCCTCTTCTCTTCATGGTACGAGTATGGAGAGCGTGCAAAATATCTCCGAGCAAAGTAGGCATCGGGTTGCGAGAGAGAAATATATTGATAGCATTCACATCTATGAATGAGCCCGGATTGGGGAATAGGACTAACCCATAGATTAGAAGAGCCAAGACCTCCTCGAAACCCTGAAAATCTATATCATCCCAAAACAGCTGGGCTTTGTTTATCAGAAACTTAGCTAGAAAACCCTTGACTCCGCTTCTTGTTTCCCAATTGGATACCACGTCGGCCCGTTTCAGGTGCAAAGCTGAGGCAATGACTTCTGGCTTAGGAGCTTCTTCTAAACCTGTGAAGGGTAATTGCTCAAGAATGGGTATATCCAACAGTTGAGAGAATTCTTCCAAGGTAGGTACCAACTGATAGTCTGGAAAGGTGAAGCAGTGGTGCTTGGGATCAAAGAACTGAAAAAGCACACTCATCATCTTTTCATCAAAGTTTGAAGTAACCCAGTCGAGAAGTCGACCATGTCTCCTGGTGAACGCAAAAGTTTCAAAAACCCTTGATGCTAGCTCTTTGAGTTGGGAAGATATCTTCACAAAGTTGATTTGGATGGTGTTTCTACGAACAGAAGCCATGATCTGCAAAACAGGGCAAAGATAAATTCCCTTGGTCTTTGAAATGGTTAGTGCAATAAGAATGGATGCTATGTTATGATGCATGATGTCATGATAAAACACAGGTATAACAAACACAGTCAAATCACACAAAGTCCTTAGGTTCAAGGCTTGCCTGAGGTCAAAGGTAGTACCCTCTTGAAGTTAGTTGGTTTCAAACATGTCTTAAAAAGTAACCGAGTACTAGAGGATCTCAATATCACTGACCATCCTTTATCGGCATTATCTCAGCTCACTCAATCTTTTCTTGCGGCCGAAATATCACGAAAGTCTGATCTCAATGAGTGTAGCATCGAGTATCAACCAGTTCTCAGCTCTACACCGAGGCCGGATATCTCACTACTTTCTAATGGCCAAGTTTGTGCAATTAAAGGTTCTAAGGTCAGTTGATGCTTCACGACACCATGCGGTGGCCCCGTACTCTCCCTGATGGACTCAAGGGTTACTGGTACCAACCAAAGTGCCACATAAACATAGCTACTGCTTCAACTGTGCCGGTATACCCCAGCATAGTTCACTCACAGTTTATTGCTACTGACCTAAAAGGTGTTTCCCCAGATTCAGGTTTAGGATCAAATAACCCAAACAGTTCCCATAAATATAAAGCAAGCAAGACAATTAAAAGAAAGAAATTAAATATGACCTAGATCCTAAGGTTTAACCCACTTTATATTTTTTCCCCAGCAGATTCGCCAGTTCTGTTATACGGTGGCAGAACCGAACTGTTTAATACTAGTTTGCATTTTGTGTTTTGTGTTTGCAAAATGTCGCGGTAAGCAAGAGTCTCCATCGACTTTTATTTTATCCAATCATGGAAAAGGAAAAAGAACAGAAAAACCTTTTTTCGAGATATTCTGAGTATGGGGGGTAGATTATAGAAAGGGAAGGTGTTAACACCCTTTCTATCCATGGTTTTCCATGGGCTCTTAGGTACTTGCTCATATTTTTAAAATTGCTTGTGTGTGTGTGCTTGCTTTGAAAATGTTTTACTTTGTGATAACCCTTGTATCAGTCCTCAAGGGTGTGACAAAGTTGTTTTGAAAATTTGTTTTGAAAAGGTGTTAGTGTGAAAATATTTGTTTTGAGCAAGTACCTACTAGCATTTACCTACTCCAAAAAAGATTGTTTTTGTTCTCGTTTCCTTTAGACAATGCTATCCTACTATTGAGGAGTAGGTAGCACCGTCGTTGGAGTTTGTAAGGGACAATTCGAAAGGGACAAATACAATCACTAAGGCAATAGTTAGAAAACCTTAGTAATAACCCTAAAGTCTTAAGATCTTTTCGAGGCAAAATTTTCGAGGCAACATTTATGAGGCAACATTTCCGAGGAGACATTCGAATGGGACAATTTGATCTCTTTAGACTGGAGGGCAACCACTAAAATCTCCTATGCTTAATGATCGTTTACCGAAGGCAACCAAAGTGAGGTAAACCCTTGGAGTGGATATGTGCACGTGATTTGTTTCAGTTATTTAATCTTTGCACATTAGGTGATCTACCGTTTTAATTTTCCAGACATTCTTGCCATACAATCCCATTAGCCATACATCTAGACAGTTAAAGATTGTAGAAATTAAAAGTGCGAGGAAATAAAACCTAGCTATTACAAGGCTTCGGGAAGGGGATTGATTACATAACCAAAAATCGAGGATTTAAATAGTAAATAAAAACCCTAAGTTAACTATTACAAACCCTGAACAGTTACAAAATAATGGACAAATAATTAACAAGCGTGCGGTGAATTAAATACGAGGACGGTTGAAAAGATAATCTAAAACTCTAATTGAGAGCAAAATATATTTTTTTGGATTTTTATTGAAGAAAATATTTAATTGGAAATTGATTAAACCTAATTTCTAATTATTTTTAAATTATGAAAGAAATTAAATTAACCTAATTTCCTAATTAAATTAATTAAAGAAATAGAAAATATTTTGTACAAAAAGATTTTGTATGTTTCTTGGTTTTTTATTTGAGAAAATAAAGAATAATTAAATTGCAAAGAAAATCCTAAGTTCTAATTAATGTTAATTTAGGAAAATAAATAAATTAATGAAAAGAAATTAATTCGAAATAACCTATTTTTGTATTTTTATTTTTTTTGCAAAAAAGAAAATAATTAAATCAAGAATTAAACCTAATTTTTCTAGTTAATTTTAATTGTAAAAATGAGTTAAAGTTACCCTAAATTAAATTAAGCTAATTAATTAAAAAAATAAATTTGATAATAATAAAAAAAATTAAATCTAAATTTGTGAATTCTTGATTTTATGATTTTATAAAAAAAAACTGATTTTTAAAAAACAAAATAAATAAATAAATTGAAAAGAATAAAGAAAATAAAAAAAATAAAAAATAAAGATTGAGAATTGGGCCTGTATGTGCTAGTAAATGGAGGGGGGGGGGGGGTGAAGATCTGAATTTCTTGGCCCAAAAACACTTCAACCCCAGTCAACCTTGGGTGCCTTGCATCGTTGACCTAGGGGCGCATCATAGTCCCTCATTGCTGGAACGTTGGATCTGGTGGCATGTTGGATCCAATGGCTGGATGTTGATGGAGTATGGTAGACCCTTTGGTAAGGAGTGCATGCAATCTGCGTTTAGAAAATTGGAAAATAACAAAATGCACACGCCTGGGATCGAACCCAGGACGTGTACATCAAAGGCGTGCCTCTCAACCATCTGCGTTGCTGATTCTTTGTTAATACATATAAACGAAAAATAATATAATACAAAAAACGCACTAAGCCCAGAAAACGCACGAAAGTTCAAACGAGCCAGTCACATGAAGCCAAGTCATCGTCTTCTTCATGGATTTCGTCGTATTAGGTATTCACCTATACCCACGGACAATCAGCCATAGCTAAAAACCTGCAATTCTCAAAAACCAACACAACGAATGATAAATGAATTCCAGTTACATGGATCAAACCGCCTTGATGCCATGAGCATCCTAGTACTCTTTTCTATGGCCAATTTTGTCTGTATAACAAAGCCCTAAAAACATCTCAGAAACCCTAACAATGGCAACTATAGATTCCTGCGTGATAAATGCAATTAAAGGGTACAAGTAGCTTGCAAACAAGATGATAAACACAAATATATGATTAGCATGCGTTTAGGATGCGTAAAACATTGAAATCGAGTTTGAGTTTTAGGGCAAACTGTGATGCTTTTGGGGACGATTTCTGGATGCTTTGAGGCTTGCAGATGATGCTGTTAGATTCCTGGGATGTCCAGGAATCGATTGGAAACGTTGGACTGGCTTGAATTGACCTGTAGACAAAGATAGGTCTCACACTTTTTTTCTCAAAATTTTGGTTTTTTTCTTGCTGTTTCACGCCACCAATCCTTATGCTTATGGTCTGGACTTATTGTGTATATGTAGTAGACTTAATTAGGTTAATAAAATTGGCACGAATCTTGAGAAATAATGGAGATTTAATTTGATTTGCTCTTTGTATGATATCTTCCCAAAATAAGCTTTAATCCAATCTTTTCCAATCCAAATGGATCTTGCACGAATTGGCCATCATGCTAGCTAAATATAGACTCAAAATGTGCACAAAAATCCCGAGATTTGGTTTGATTTCATTATTTTACCATTTAATTTGATTTATTTTGATTTAAATGAATAAAAAATCAAAATAAATGATAAAAATAATAAAATAAGAGGTGAATGAGCTCAGGGGTCGTGGGTCCTATTAGGAACATGTTTCAAGCAAGAAAACACGAGCCCCTTTGGAAAAAATGCCAATTTGATCAATGTTGACTTTTGACAATTTTTTCAACAATTGCTAACTTTGACAATGCATCTCTCTCTCAATTTTGACCCTAGGGAGATGTTCTTAGAATTTTTAGAAAGCTTAGGATGTCCCCTAATCAACCCTTTTGGTCTCATCTCAATTGAGTCTTCCACGTTCATGTATGAAGCTTTGACCCAAAAGGTGTTTTTGTTGACTTTTCAAAAGGACCTCTAATGTCAAAATTCATATCTTTTTGTGAGTGCATATTTTGAACTTGTGGGATGAAGATGAATTGTAGGGAATTTCATCCTCTTCAAAATGAGCTTTGGATGGAAAATATTTGATAAAGCACGTGGAAGTTATGCTTGGTCAAAGTTGGGTTGACTTTTTACTAAGAAACCCTAATTTAGCAACTTTTGGATTTTGATGAATTGTGAGCAATCCATGAGGAATCATGATCAACCCTTGATAAAATGATAGAAGTCACTTCAAAATTTTGATTTTGACCAAAAACATTGGGGTTTGACTGTATGTGGGTCACTGTTGACTTTTGACCTAATACAGTCGATTCTCAAGCATTTGAGCAGTTGGCTGAGCAAACTTCTTATGCAAGGCCCGAAACTTGGCATGGATGATCTTGGGAACATATTATGACCTTGGAAATCATTTGATTCCTTTGTGGTTCACACATATGGATGAATAGGGAAACCCTAATTTGAGGTATACTGCCTTAGGAGAGAGTTTGTCTGGTCAACTCTTGAACTTCCTTGAGCAACTTGGGGACCTCAATTGACATTTGTTGAGTAAAATGGGAGGGAAAATTTTGGGGGTACAACATGTACCATATTCAAAAACAGACTTCCGAGAATAAACCAGCGCATAAGCAACAACATCTGAAGATTGAACATCCATAATAGAAGCATAATCTTCAACTTTCGGAGCAGGCAAACAAAGAGGAATATGAGGAGGTGCTTGAGCTGTAATCATAGCCTCATGCTTCTTCCTTGCTTCTTGGGTACAAAAGACTTTGATAATGTTTGATTAACACTCATCCATCTTTTGAAACCAAACCAGATGACAACAGTCTGTACAGGATTTGTGTTGTCAAAAGTGCTTTCCCCAGCAAATCGAAGAGTGTCCAGAGCACTCTGTTCAAAACAATATAATAAAGTATCAGGAGATGTTTGGCGAACATCAGTTGGAAGAAAGATGTATTATAGGATGAAAAGTGTGGTTTCGAGGGTCTATCTAGTATGGTGAATGAGTCAGTTGAATATAAGGAATTTTGAATAGGAGTGGTGCGAGAAGAATGTAAGGGAGTATCAAAATCATAATATTTTGATTCACACAAAGGAACATCTGAGTCATATAAATCAGAGTGAAGGGTTAAACATGGCCTTCTTCAGAATTAGGTGAGGTCATAATAAATCTATCTGAACTAGAAGAGGTTTCAGCTTCAAGTTGTCTTAGAAACTCAACAGTTTGGTTTAAGAAGGAAATAGTGGATTTGGAAGTGGAGGGAATGACTGTTTAGAGAGGAACATGTTTAGAAAAGAAACAAAGGGTGAGAGAGGAGATTAATTCATATTGTTCTGATAGGATCACCAGTACACTCCGTGCTTGAAGAACTCTCATCATATTCCTAAAGGAAATATGCTCATTTCCTTTTAACGATAAGAGGAACTCCAGACACATTAGGACATTTATCAACATAACCCATAGATCTGAAGATCTGAAGAAACCAGTCAAAAGATCTGAAGACAGATGTTGTCCAGATGCTGTAGACTCAAGCTTCTAAACACAACGTGTTCTAAGGAAACATGTCAGAAGATCTGAAGACAGAAGTTGTTACTTACATCCAGATGCTGAAGACTCACGTTTCTAAAGACAACATGTTCCAAATAAACAAAGTTAGAAGATCTGAAGACAAAGTTTCTACTGAAGTCCAGATGCTGAAAGCTTGTGTTTCTATTTATGAAGTTCTAAAGATAAGGGTTCTGAAGACCAAGTGTTGAAGACTCTAAAATACAGAAGGTCTAAAGATTCTAAAGACCCAAGGTTCAAAGAAAAGGCTCTCATAACCAAGTGCTGAAGACTCTAAAGATGCAATTCTGAAGACTCTGAAGACTTGAAGTTCTGATGACCTGATGTTATGTTCTCGCTTCTAAACTCATGCTCACAGAAGCCTATGAAGTGAAAAAGGAAAGAAGATGACATTAACATGGTATAAATAGTACATGGTACAATCAACATTTCATTCCACTACCATGAAAGGACGAACGCGTCACACGATCTTGTCCCCCACATTACTGTTTAAGCTACCAATGTTTCTAGAAATTCCAAGAGTATCCCTCAATGGATACATTATGTTAATGGATATATAAAGGCTTGAAGACTAAGAAAAAAAGGAAGGCTAACTACTGAATATTCACGCACAAATGCTGCTTATTGCTTTCACATTCTAAGTCACTATTCATAAAATAGTTTACATACTCAACTTTTTTAGAAGCAATACTCTTGTAAACAAAACTTGTATTCAAACTGTTGTTTGATATTCCTTAAGGGACCAGGTAGGTCTGAATCCTTAAGAAGTCTAGAGCTTGCAAGTTTTAGAAGTTGTTAGCCACTTGCGGGTAGCTTGTGCATTGTAATAATCAGGTTGATTATTAGTTGATATTCTTTAAGAGACCGGGTAGGTCTGAATCCTTAAGAAGTCTAGGGCTTGCGAGTCTAGAGTTTATTAGTCAATTGCGGGTAGCTTGGGCAAATTGTAATCAATTTGGTTATAGTGGATTAATTCCTCGATTGAGTGAGGCGAAATCACCTCGGAGGGTGGACTAGACTAGCTTGATAATTTTCAAGTGAACTACTATAAACATACATTGTTCTTTACTTCCTGTTCTTACTTATTGTTATTATCAAGAGTGAAGGAAAAAACATTTTAACTTAAAGGGAAATGTTTTTTAAAATAATAGTTTTGTTTTAAAAATTCAATTCAAACTCCCCTTTCTTGAGTTTTTCACACTTTCCAGTGGTATCAGAGCTCCGGTTCTGAGAAGATAAAAAGTTTGAATTTTTATCAACACTTAACAGTACCCAGTACCGATCCAGTGTGTGTGAAAAACCAATGACTACATCTACTTCCACTGTTGATAATAGGGATACTGATAGAGATCACTATAGTTTAAAACCTTATATGTTTGATGGGGAAAATTTTGACTATTGGAAGGATAGAATAGAAAGTTACTTTCTAGCATATGACTTGGATCTATGGGGCTTGGTAGTTGATGGCTACACTCACCCAGTAGATGATAAAGGTCATAAGATTGCAAGAAGTGCAATGACTGAAGCACAAAAGAAAGTATGCAGAAATCACTAGAAAGCAAGAACCATTCTTCTAAGTTATATATCATATAATGAAAATGAGAAAATAACGGATAGAGAGACTACAAAGTCTATTTTTGATTCTCTTCAGATGACACACGAAGGCAACACACAGGTAAAAGAAAAAAAAGGCTCTGGCCTTAATTGAAAAGTATGAAGCCTTCAAGATGGAAGACGGAGAATTTGTGGAAACAATATTTTCAAGATTTCATACTCTTGTGGCATGACTTAAGGTTCTGAACAAGGGATACTCCACTACATCTCACATTAAAAAGGTTATCGGAAGTATTCCTGTTAAATGGAGACCAATGGTAACTGCCTTAGAATTGGAAAAGGATCTGAACAACACTTCTCTTGAGGAGCTGATTAGCTCTTTAAGAATCCATTAAATAGAGCTGGAACAAGACGAACCTCAGAAGAGGGTAAAATCAGTTGCTCTAAAGTTTACTTCTGGGAAAACCAAGGCTTACCAAGCTAAGGAAGAATCTGAAGAAGATTCAGATGATGATGAACTCTCCTTAATATCTAGAAGAATAAGTCAAATCTGGAAGCACAGACAAAGCAAGTTCAGAGGTCAAAAAATGACGTATGGAAGAGGTGAATCCACTTCCAGTCAGAAAAATGCTTCTGGAAAAGAAGTCACTTGTTTTGAATGCAACGAGCCTGGACATTACAAAAATGATTGCCCAAAGCTTAAGAAAGACAAAAAGCCTAAAAAGGCTTGCAAAGCTAAGAAGGGTCTCATGGCAACACGGGGCGATTCAAAATCAAAAGATGAAAATTCTGGTAAAGAACAAGCAAACATGGCATTCATGGCCAGAACCAGCAGGGAAGAAGCAACATCAGAAGACAAACTGATAATTAATTATGAGCTAGACTCTGATGATGATAAATAGGTACTGTCTTGTTTATCTCATTCTGAACTTGAAATTAGCTTAACTGAATTAATGAAAAGGTATCAATCTCTTCTAAGTAAAAAAAAATCTTGAAAAATAGTGTTGTGGCCACTTCAGAGAACACGACTATAGATGAGCAGAGTATTTATGTTTTAAATGAAAAACTATTTGTTTTACAAAAATCAAACACTACTCTAAAAAGTAAAGTGTCTAGATTAGAAGAAGAGATTATCTCTAACACATATGTTACTGACGAAGTAATAAGATATGATAGAGCTTTTCAACACTTCCTTTATAAAAGCATAGATAGAAGCAAAATGGCTTCAATGATCTATGGTGTTAGCAGAAATGGAAGCTGGGGCTTGGAGTATTCAGGACCATCAAATAAAATTAATAAGACTCTAAACGTCAAACCAAAACCTCTTTCTGAACATTTCATGCCTGCTGGCACATATTTGAAATGTCCAGAACAAGGAAGTTCTGATATTTCTGTAGCACGAACACAGACACAAAAGAAAATTTTTAAACCAAAGTATCATGCACATATTTCACATGATTATTCTGTTGCACGAAAATCCTAAGGGGTCAGAACCTCTGGAACTTCTAACAAAAGAGGATCCATAAAGTGGGTACCTAAGGATCAGATAATCTACATTGTAGATCTCCTTAATGGTGCCATTGAAACACCAGTCATGGTACCTGGACAATGGATGCTCGCGACACATGATGGGAGAAAGGAATATATTCCAAGATTTGGAACTTAAGTCTGGTGGCGTCGTTAGTTTCATAGGAAATCAGAAGGGAAAGATCATCGGCTCTGAAACGATTGGTAATGGTAAATTTCTTTCTATTAATAATGCTATTTTAGTCGAGGGTATGATGCATAACATATTGTCAATCAATCAACTTAGTGACAATGGTTATGGCGTCATCTTTAATCAAACATCCTGTAAAGTTGTTAGTCAGAAGGATGGCTCAGTTGTGTTCAATGGCAAGAGGAAGAACAATATTTATAAATTAATATTATCATATTTGAAAAATCAAAATGTAAAATGTATTCTGACTGTTCAAGAAGAGCAGTGGGTTTGGTATCGACGTCTGGGTCATGTTAGCTTGAGAAAAATGTCTCAACTAAATAAACTTGGATTAGTTAGAGGTTTTCCCAATCTGAAGTATACTTTAGATGCTCTTTGTGAAGCTTTTCAGAAAGGCAAATTTTGAAAAACCTCTTTCAAAGCTAAAAAGATTGTTTCTACTTCTAGGCCATTAGAACTTCTTCACATTGACTTATCTGGACCCGTGAAAACTGCATCTGTCAATGGTAAGAAATATGGACTTGTCATTGTTGATGATTACAGCAGGTGGACATGGGTAAAATTCTTGAAACACAAGGACGAGTCATACTCTATATTTGCTTTCTTCTGTTCCCAAGTACAAAATGAAAAAGGTTGTAGAATAGTTAGAGTTCGAAGTGATCATGGTGTAGAATTTGAAAATAAAGATATTGAAAAACTTTTTGATTCAAATGGCATAGTACATGATTTATATTGCCCTAGAAATCCACAAAAAATGGGGTTGTAGAAAGGAAAAATAGAACTTTACAGGAAATGGCTCGCACCATGATCTAAGAAACTCAAATGGCTAAGCATTTCTGGGAAGAAGCAGTAAATACAACATGCTATATTAAAATTAGAATCTCCATAAGACCTATTTTGTGTAAGACTCCTTATGGATTGTGGAAGAATAGAAAGCCCAAAATTTCCTACTTCTATCCATTCAGATGTATTTGTTATATGTTAAACAATAAAGAGAAACTGGGTAAGTTTGATTCTAAAGCACAAAAGTGTCTGCTATTAGGATACTCTGAACGCTCTAAAGGATTCAGAATCTATAACACAGAATCAAGAATTATGGAGGAATAAATTCATATCAGATTTGATAATAATCTTGACCATGAAAATTCAAAGCTGTGTGAAAAGCTTGCAAATGTGACGATAACATTCACTGAACCAAATGAGAAGTTTCAAGAAGATAAAGAATCAGAAGCTCCTCATTATGGTAATGTTGATAGTCCTTCTAATCTAACTTAACCAAAGAAGAATAAAATCACATCCTCTCATCCTGAAGATCTTATTCGTGGAAGCAAAGATGCTCCAGTCAGAACAAGATCGACTCTCAAACCTTCGGATGAAGTGCTTCTAGATTTAGTCTCCTTAATATAGCTTACATCAATTGAGGAAGACCTTATGGATAAGGATTGGATTGTGGATATGGAGGAAGAACTGAACCAATTCTCAAAGAATGACATATGGGATCTTGTTCAGAAACCTAAAGGTGTCCATGTCATTGGAACCAGATGGGTGTTCAGAAACATGCTCAATGAGAAAGAAGAATCGGTCCAAAATAAAGCTCGACTGGTTGCATAAGGTTATAGTCAACAAGAAGGTATAGACTATACATAAACCTTTGCACCAGTCTCCAGGTTAGAAGCTATTTGGTTATTAGTTTCCTTTTTCGTAAATCATAACATCATTCTTTATCAGATGGATGTTAAGAGTGTATTTCTGAATGGTTACATTTCATAAGAAGTGTATGTTAAACAACCTTCTGACTTTGAAAAATCTAAAAAATTAGACTATATTTTTAAACTAAAGAAATCTCTTTATGGCTTGAAGCAAGCTCCCAGAGCTTGGTATGACATATTGAGTAATTTTCTGCTAGAAAATAAGTTTACCAGAGGAAAGATTCACACTACACTCTTCTGTAAAACATTAAAAAATGATATTCTAAGTGTTCAAATTTATGTCAATGATATTATATTTGGTTCTGCTAATCCATCTCTCTGCGAGGAACTTTCTAAGCTAATGCAGGCTGAGTACGAAATGAGAATGATGGGGGAACTAAAGTTCTTTCTGGGAATCCAGATTGATAAAAAACCAGCGGCTACTTACATACATCAAATTAAGTATACCAAAGAACTTATGAAGAAATTCAACATGACATACTGCACTATAGAAAAGACTCCAATGCACCCTACATGTATCTTGGAAAAAGAAGAGATAAATGGAAAGGTTTGTCAGAAGCTCTATCGTGGTATGATATTCTCTCTTCTGTATTTAACTGCATCTAGACCTGATATTTTATTCAGTGTACATCTTTGTGCTAGATTCCAATATGATCCTAGGGAATCCCACTTAACTGCTGTTAAAAGGATTCTAAGGTATCTAAAAGGAACCCCTAACCTTGGCTTGATGTATGAGAAAACTTCATAGTATTCTCTTTCTGGCTTCTGTGACGCAAACTACGCTGGAGATCAACTAGAGAGAAAAAACACTTCTGGAAATTGTCAATTTGTAAGAAAGAATCTAATATCATGGTTAAGAAAGAGGAAATAAACAATTGCTCTTTCAACAACACAAGTATAGTACATATCAGCAGCACTATGCAACACTCATATGCTATGGATGAAAAATCAGTTGGAAGATTACCAGATATATAAAAGTAACATCCCTATCTTCTGTGATAACACTGACGCCATTTGCTTAAGTAAAAATCCTATTCTACACTCTAGGGCTAAACACATAGAAATTAAACATCATTTTGTTAGAGATTATGTTCAGAAAGGGATTCTATCTTTAAAATTTATAGATACAAACCATCAATCGGATGATATTTTTTCAAAACCCTTGGCTAAAGATAGATTTCTATTTATTTTAAAGAATCTGAAAATGGATTTTTGTCCAGAGTAATATGTCATTAGAATCAACTGTGTTCTAGTCGTAATCTGAAGGAATACGATTCTTACTTAATCAAAAGACTTCTAATATGTTTATCTCAAATTATTAGAAGATGTTTCAGTCAAAAATGTCACTGATCCGTTGGAAACCTTTTGGTTCTCCAAAATTTGAGAATATCAAACGCATTACCTAAATAGACTTAGTGTCTATCACATTCTACCTAGGTCATGCACGAGCAATTATTTTTTCTTGAAATTGATTAATCATGATTAAATTTATTTAACTACTCCTTGGGAACATTTGTTTCATGTCATACCTCTAGGTCTATGTTCGAAATTCCATGACATGATTAAAAGCTTTCGTGCTCTCTCATCTTAAATTTGATCTACTTCTCTCATCTTAGTCTAGGACGTCACTTGAGTGTTTCAATTGTCTTAATTTGAGAACTGCTTGACTGACTATTTATATTTTTTATTTATTTATAGTCATTCTTCAAGTCATTATCCTTGCATCATATTCAATCGTCTCTTCTCTTCAAACCTGTCTACATATCATGGCTATTAGAACTTTTCAAGAAGATTCAAATCTTCTCGAAGTAATCAAAGAGAAAAGACCCAATTATGTGTTTGATGATGACTTCATCAACAAGGTCATGGAAAATAAAGGATGGTTTGGGTATGCAACAATGCTGAGAGGTCATTGTAATACGGTGGGAGAACTGACTTGGGATGTTTTGCGTTTTATCGCAATTGTTGCGGTTAGCAAGAGTCGCCACCGACTTTTCTTTTATCCAAAAAGGAAAGGATGAAAATAACAGGAAAGGCATTTGAGATTATTTTCTTGAGTTCGGGGGATAGATTATGAAAAGGGAAGGTGTTAGCACCCTTTTCATCCGTAGTTATCTACGGGCTCTTAGTTGCTTGCTAGATCACTTGATTTGTTTGAAAATGTGCTTTTGTGGTTTTTTTTAAAAAGTATTTTTGAAAAGCGCCTTCGTTTAGGAAAACTTTGTAATGGTTCTCGTTTTATAAGAACGTATACAAACTGTTGGACTTTTGAAAATATTTCATGTTTTGAAAGTGTTTGGTGTGTGTTTGTAAGGATGTTTGTTTTGAAAGTGAGGAAGCATCTAAGAACGTTTCTACCTACTCAAAAGTCTTTCATTCATTTCCTCCTTTCCTTTGATATTGCTATCTTACCATTGATTTGGTAAGAAGCTTTATGTTTGGATGTAAGTGACATGCGTGGGTCATCGTATAGTCATAATAGCAATGTTGTGAGATATCTTAGCATTTCTCTTTGAGGGACTAAGATCATTTGAAAGGCAACATTTGAAGCGTCATTGAGGGACTATGATCTTGTATTTTGATTGTTTTGCTATGACGTCTCACATGCATAACATGACCATTTTTTAGGAAACAAGTGGAGTTAACCCTAGGGGTGCATGTGTGAATAGTGTGTTTTAATTGCATGCATTTAGTCTTTGATAAGGGTTGTCTACTTGTTGATTTTATCTTCCCATACAAATCCTATTTTTACTAGCATTTATATGAAAGCGATAGATTGCGGAAGGTAAATATTCTATGCTATTACAATTATTAGGAGGATGGGGTGTACAAATTTACAAATGGGGATTGCAAGAAATTTAAAGTCCTAATTATCTATTACAACCATATCGAAATAATGTACAAGAATTGAAATGGACTTGTTTTGTTTTTGTTAAGAGAAGAAATAAGTTTGCTTAAGAAAATATTTTTTAGTCTTTTGATTTTAAAAGAAATAAAATAAAGTGTATGAATATAAAGCATTTTTTGGTGTTTTTTGATTAATGAAAATAGAATGATAATAAAAATAAAAGAGAATAAAATTCAGAATCAACATGTTGCTGAAATAAGAAGTTCTGGCTATGGTGCACTGCAAGTCAGAAGGAAAATGTTAGCAAAAAAGGGGCGGTCAGAAGTTCTGGGTCCGGATACACTAAAGCTCTAGGGTTGCTGGGAACAAGGGAAATCCTAGGAGTTCTGATGCAGCTGGCAGCCTAGAAGTTCTAATGTTACTGGAAATTCAAAAGTTTTGGTTATTGAGAGAGTCTGGAAATTATGATGTAGTGGAAACCTAGAAGTTCAAGTGTCACTGGTAAGCTAGAAGTTCTGATAATGGATATGTGAGGTATCAATGTTGTTGGATGGGAATTCTAGAAGTTCTGGTTCAGGGTCACTGTTTTGACAAACAAATGGGAGGGGTTTTATCTAGAAGTTTTGATCCAACTAATAGGGTGAAAATGTCAGGAAATAAACGTAAAAAGGGTGTTTATGGGGTTAGAACTCAGGACCCTTAAAACTAATGTCTTATTGACATGCTCTCTACCACTGGGGTGGCTATACATCCGGTGTTAGAAGCAAAAACATAAACATATATTACAAAGTAAGTTCTGATGAATTACATCTCCTTCTCCACACCAGTCAGAGCATCTGCACCTTAGCCATTTCTCAGCAAAACATAAAATGCAAACATAGTAGTTATGGCAGGTTTCATCATGGTTTCAGAAATATAAAGTATCAGAACTGTAAATCAGAAGCAGACATGAATTATGCTAATCCTAATTCTGAGCCCTAATTTCCTCAAGATGTTCAGAACTGAAATTCTCTCTACTTAGGCAAAAATACATGAAATCTATGAATATGTACATAATCAGAGCCATGATATCTACATTGTATCTTTGAAAATGCAAGTCTAGTAATGCCTAAGCAATGAGGTAAAAGCCATAAGAAACTTACCTTGTAGCTGGAGGTTGTTCTGTGAACTAGAGCCTGGTTCTAACTGTTGTGATGCTCTGATCAACTTCCTCAAGTTCTCTGAAAGCTAAGACAAATCTTAATTTGAACTGTGAATTGTGAGAAAATTCTGGAGCAGTCAAGAAGCTATATTCTAATTTTTGAGATGGAGATTGATGAAGAACGTGTTACAGTCTGAAAACAGGAGTTGGGACAACTTCTAAATGTGTGTTAGAAGCTGTATGGATGATTTAATCAAGAAACACGCGATAAAAATTAGAGTTTGGATGCAAAAGACAGAAACAGGAAGATTTTTGTGTTTATGTTTGCAGTTTCAAGTTATTTGAAATTTCAGCAAAGTTTCAAGGCTTTTTCTCTCAAATTCTCGACCTCCTTACAATTGCAAATGAAGTTTAATTTATAGGCAAGGATTTTGGAACTTGGAGAAGCCAAGAGTACAACCATCATGCTAGGGCGCTAACTTGTTCTTGAAGCAAGTTAAACAAGTATGGTTCAAGGAACAAAGTAGGGTGGTTAGCAGCTTTCAGCCGTGCCTAAGCTGGATTTATAAGCATGAATTAAGGAAAAGTACCCTCAGAGGAAAAAGCAAAGCATGGGCCCAGCATACTCTTGTACAAAAGTTTGCTTTTCAAGGACAACAATGGCACTTCTATGTCACACTTGGGGAAATACTTTGGATAAATACTCAAAAGTGGGTGTGAGCATTAAATGATGATGAGATTTATCAAACAGAAAATCTTGAATATGAGATTATGTATCATAGCTTAATCTAGATCAGAAGTTCAGCATCAGCGCAACTTAGAACAAATATCCAACTTCTGATCTTTGCATCTCCTTGCTCCAGCATGTTCTGAAGGAGTTCTCATACTTTTCAGAAAGCTTGTAACACGTTTTGTAGACCTTCTTTGGACCTCTTGAGAACTCTGGTTGAACCTTCGTGAAAACTGACCCAAATGTTCTAACCAAATTCTGTCTTGGAAATGTCCAAAATTTGCTGAGTGCTTCAGTTTTATGGACGTGTCTTCAAAGATTTATAACTTGAAATACCAGCATTTCTAGGAGAATTTCTGTTCTGCAATGTTTTAGATCTCATTGAAATCTACAACTCTTGTGTCAAAAGTTCTTCCAGAATCAACTTGCATCATGGTGAAAATCTGGCCAGATGTTCTGAACTTGTCACATTTCCTAAACACTTAGAAAAAAATTCAAGTATTTAGAAATTTGACCTTTCCAAAGTAAATTTGACTTTTGATTTTCTTAATGAAACAAATTTCATGCCTTGATGAAATATGATTCTTGAAACTTGATTTTAATCCAAAAGTCAAAGTTTGATTTTTCAGCGTACAATTGACCATTTTACCCTTGTGCCAATTCCAAACCTAAATTGATGTATCAGTGCTACAAACTTGATGTCATGGAAGATCTTGTGAGAAAGTATTTGAGAAATGAGAGGGCCAATTTTTGGGTACAACAACTGCCCTTGTCCAATCTTCTTAAACCTGAAGAGTTAGATCGGCACGCCTGCCATTCGTGACTTGAAGGTGGAAGATGATTAAACACTAGAGTGCCCAGAAATTTGCACTCAATGATGTGTTAGTGGGATGTGTAGGAAATGGGCTTAGAGATGCCATTCAGAATGACTGGGAAGGGTATCAGGATAAATCTTTTGGTTGATTTAAACTGGAGTGGCAGATGTCTTCTGCCTGTTAATTTTCCTGCAAGGAAAAGATTAGTTGCATGCAGATATATGCATGGCATAATGATGTTCTCAAAATAAATGAGGTTATGCTATATGCATTTTGTCATACCCCAAATTTATCCTACCTCGATAATTTTATTTTTCGAGATTAAAATTGAAGAAGTATTTAATTAGAGATGGTACAGTAGTATCTGATGCCCCATCTTTATACAAGACTAGGGGGTGTATTTTAATAAGGGCTTTCTAAATCAGAAAGACTCATAAATCCGTTTGCAAAGCATGTTGGCCAACGGGCCCATGCAATTGGAAAATAAAAAAATCACCTGAGTAATTAATAAATACTAAAAACTACTTAAGGTTAATTGGCTAGTAAAATTAACTTAAAGTTATTTGGAGATTATTACTGTTAGTAAAGAAAGGGGGTGGGGAACTTCATTTGAAGCCCATTAAAGTTCTTTTAAATTAGTAAATTTCCATTTCTACTTTTTACATAGCAAGGAGGGGGTACAGTTAAAATTACAGGCCCATTAAGGTGTTGCTGAAACAAACATATATGTTGTCATTTGCGGTTTACTGTATGAAAATATCCCTGTACAAATTAAATTTATATTATTAAAAACATTTTGCTTAACATTTTTTATTACTCATTAAAAGTTGCCTGAGTGCAGTGTATTGGGCCCCAAGCCACATGGAAATCGTTTTATAGCAATAGAATCTATTGCTGAATAAAGTAACACAGGCCCAATTCAATTAAAAAATGCTGCTGGCCCATTAAAATAACTCTAATAGCCCAATTGCTGCTTTGTAATTCTAAGAAATTATTATTAAAACTGCTATTTATTTTAATAAAAAAAACGTATAAGGAAAAGTATTGTTTAAACGTTAATGTCTTAGTATCATTGTTATTATTAAACAAACATTTGGTTAAACATTATTTTTTTTGGTATTTATAAAAGTTTGTTTAAAAAGGAAAAATTAGCATTGGGAGGTCAGTTGGGCCTAATTTTATTAAAGGGAAAAAAGCCTTTTTGTTGTAGCAAAAATAAATGTTGTTGGGCTAAGTCAAAACGCATGTGCTGGCCCACATCCCACACACACGTACTGTATCAATTATGTCCAAAAAATATACATATTTTCTAATTAACTGGTACTGTGTGAATCATGGCTAGATTTGTACGCGTTTTTGTTATTAACAGGTACTGTAGGAATCAGTACAACCCAAATCTTCAAAATTAAAAACAAATCTATTTTTACATAGAAGGAAATCTCAGAAGATTACAGCAAATGAATCGATATCTCAGAATTAAATCTTTTTACAGCAGAATTTCAATCAAAAAATTATAAAATCTTATTACAGTATCTATACAAAACCAAATTTCTTTACAAAATCAAATCACAGAATAACAAATCTGAAAAAAATCCAATTACAATCAATAACGAATCCCTAATTTCTCATAATCCCTAAATCTAAGTTCTAACTAAAATTGCTAAACCCTAAAAATTAAACTATATATGCAGAAGGAGAAAGGTACAGAAGGAGGCTGGCTAACAGAAAAGGTCGGACATAACAAGAACAAGGGGGAAAATAAGGAAAACTGGAAGACGGAGGTTGGAGCAAACCCGTGCACTAAAGATCCAGAGGCAAAAGTGATTAGAGTTTCCATATCGGAAACCCTAATCACTCTTAAACATCGCCTCTACTGATAACCTCGCTACCCGCCGCCACTTCTCCATCCACCATCGCCATCGTTGAGCACCAAAATCTGCAAATTGGAAAGGGAAGAGGATTAGGAATCAAGGGACTCAAAGAAACAGAACACGAAATTATGAAGGGGTAACGACTCGGATCCTTAGCTTTAATTGGGGTGGTGTTTGGTTCTATGGGTATCTAGGGTGGAACACCGCCGCCGGAAGATGAACATTAGGGTAGAGGAGAAAGGACGAAGGGTTTGTTATCGCGAGAGAGAAAGGTGAGAGCTTTTCTGAGCAATGAACCAAATAATTTTTGTAAAAGCTGAAAAAAGTGAAGTAACGTATGTTGATTTAATCATATGCACCGCGCCTAGTATAACAATTGTGCTCCTTCAACCTCATCCTTTAGATGCGCATCCAACGGCCGTTAGGCCAAGTTCCATGGTAAGACTGTGTTCTCTTACCTCACCCAATACAACAAACTCTCTCCAAAATGCTCTGGGCCTAAGCCCACACGCTATTCAAACCCCCTTGATTACAATTTGCTAAACTGCAAAGCAGTTTACACCCCCCCTGTCCAGAATTATTTTGGGCCCAGTTAGATTACTAAGTCACACCCCCTGTTTTACTGATTAACTAAGAAATGCACTCCCCAGGTTTATTCAAAATTATTATTATTTTATTTCTTTTATATTTTTTATATACTTTATTTTATTTATATTATATTTTATCAATTATTAATAATTATGATGATTATTATTATTATTATTATTAATTTCTATTTCCAAAATTTAAATATTATTTATTATATGTAAATATTACTATAAAATAAATCGTTTTCATGTAAAAATTGCATTTATTATTTTCCATATTATTTGCATTGAAATGTTTTTATCATGCACTAATCAAGACTTTTCGCAATTAATACAATAAAAAACACCAACAAATCTCAAACTATTTTCGCGAACAAATTAAGCTAATCAATAGTCTTTTTTGCAAATAGGGTTTTAAATCGATTTTGGCTTAATGCGTACTAAGTCAAAATCTCCGCCATCACTACTCCCGACCGAGTGCGAAGTGATTCAAAATATGTTTACAAACCCTCTAAAAGACACCAACCCATACGAACTACGAATTGGGACCCTGATTCCTCATAAGAGGATACGTAGGCGCGCGATCTAAAATCGTGGCGAGTCTTGCTAATTAAAACTTAAAACATTGTTTACCCCAAACCTAAACCTAGGGCTAATATCCTTGTGAACAACGTAGACGAAAGGTGCCTAACACCTTCCTTTCGCCTAATTGAGTCCGTAACCTAGAATCTCTGTCCGCGAATTAGGGTTTTTTGTTGGGTTCCCTTCTTTAGGATAAAAACTAATAGTGGAGACTCTTGATTTAAAAACCAGCCGCAACAGCTCGCGACTCTGCTGGGGACTCTCCTTAACCCTATGTTTAGGTATTTTTGGGTTTCTATTTTTATTTGCTTTATTTATTTATTGCATTTATCTACTTTATCGCATTTATTTATTTACTGTCAATTTCTCTTATGATCATATACTATGTGGCGGGTTTTTATTTCAAAAAATATTCTCAAATAACCTTAGCAAGAAGTTTCGTCTATTAGCTTAGGGGGTACATCATCCCTACGAGTTTATGTGACGACTTCGCCTAGAGTTAGTGGACTTCCAAAAAAGGAACACTTATCAAGAGATATCCTCTTGACGAGTGGGACTTTGGAGGTCACCTATGACTCTTTGTAACGATCTTAACCCAAATATCTCATGACGAGACCTTTCACGACTTTGAGACGAACGTCTCGGTCCGTAAAGAGGCTCCACCTAAGGGAGGCCCTTGTGCCTTTTCCCTATGGTGTTATTCATGATACCCTTAAGGAAGCTACCTTTTGGGAGGGTAGATCAACTGTAGGTCAAGACTAAGGAACCTACCTTATAAGGGTACTTATAACAAAACCTCGTCACTGAACCATACATCCCTACCTTATAGGGGTATTTATCACAAAAATCCTGTCATTCGACCCTACACCTATGCATTCATACATATCATGTATTCGTCTTGCATTTCATATTCGTCACCCTACATTTGTCTTATTCACGGGGTGCAAAAAATAAAATAAAATCGAGATCTCGGTGACTGTCTTTAAAAAAAGGATGCCAAAGGAAATAACTTATCCTCGTCAGCACAAAAGGGAAATAACATGCTGGAGACTTTCTCAAGTTTTGTCCAGCAACAGTGGATGGTTTCAAAAGCAGATATCTGCAAGCGTGCCTAGAAGACTTATTTCCTTGTTTCCTAATTTCACACAAATGAAGTTTTGGCTTAAGATTGTAATATTTTTCAATATCTAAATTACGTTACCTTCAATAAAGGTGTTTTGTTTCCACACACCGTTTACGTATCTATTTTAAAGATATTCGCCAAGTAAAATAATAAAGGACAAGCATATACCCAAAGGAATAAGACATCCACATTCATTCGCACGCATGCATTCACGAACACCTGCATATCATATCAAAACTCATTTTTTTTAAAAATCTCTCAAGTTGAACCATTGGTAGAAGAAGACCTCCACCTCCTTGGCCTCCCTATCAAACAAGGGCATATCAACAAAAAGAAATGGAGAAAATCGAGGAAACTCAGGCTGCATTCAAAGAGGATCTCGACCAAGTAAAGGGTGATGTTACTTCAATGAAAGAGATCTGAGTCAATTTCTCCTAGCTTTGAAGAACATTATTGACAGGAAAGACCCGATTCCCAGGGTAACTTTCAAAGAAGTAGCCCAAACTATTGGTGCATCAAGCAGTCACCAACTAAGGAAAAGTTAGAGGCAGGACTCCAGAAGTCCATCATATCCTACCAAGAAGCTAAAACTGAAGGGTTTGTCACACCACCGCCAAAAGCAGGGGTACCTCGTACCCTGCAGATTCTAACCAATAATGCAGACAACTACTGGGACATGCTATACGGAGACCATGACCCAGAGGATGCCAACTAAGCACCCTCAAAGGCGACTGGTACACATGTTGTTGATAATCCATTAGTGATGAACCAGTATAAAGCTCTAGAAGAAAGATTAAAGGCTCTAGAGGGTTTTGACGCTTTAGAAGTGGACACTCTCGAAATGGGCCTAGTTCCTGATGTGGTGATTCCACAAAAGTTCAAAGTACCTGACTTTTAAAAATATAAGGGGCTCACTTGTCCAAGAAATCATCTTCGTATGTATTGCAGGAAAATGCACGCCCATGCCCATGATCAGAAGCTGATGATTCACTGTTTTCAAGATAGCCTGAGTGGGGCATCTTTAGATTGGTATATGCAATTAGAGAGATTGCATATTCGAACCTGGGCAGATATTGCTAATGCTTTTCTAAAGCATTACAAATATAACCTGGACATGGCGCCTACCCGCATGCAACTCCAGAACCTATCCCAAAAGAAAGAAGAGTCCTTCAAGGAGTATGCTCAGAGATGGAGGGAATTAGCCTCTCGTGTGCAACCACCACTGTTGGAGAAGGATTTAGTAGACACGTTCATGGGAACTTTACAAGGGATGTATTATGAGATGATGGTTGGAAGTATCTCTTCGTGGTTCTCAGCCTAGTAACCATCGGAGAAAGAATCGAGACGGAGATGAAAAGTAGGAAGAGGCATGCTTCAAACTTCACCAAAGGAAAGGAGGGAGAGATTAATGCTATAGCACCACAACCCAGGGTTCAACTACCATTAGTGATCCCCCTAGGGCAGCAGCAAGGCAGAAGGCCACCCAGGAAATTTGATCCACTCCCTATGCCACCTAGCCAGTTATTGCAACAGCTAGTTAAGGCATCCTTAGTTGAACTTAAGCCTCTAGCTCCTCCATTCGGGCCACTCCCACGAAGATACGATGCCAACGCCAGATGCGAATATCATGCTAATTCTCCTGGACATACCATAGAACAATGTTGGCCTTTTAAACACAAGGTGCAGGATTTGTTGGATTCTCAAGACATCACTTTCAAGAAGCCTAACATCAAATTAAACCCTATGCCTTTGCACGATGGGCTGGTGATAAATGCAATTGAAGTAGTCACTGACTCTGGGGAAAGCAGACAAGCAAAACCCCCGATAAACTCGCTGAAATAATATCTGTTGGGATGTGGACTCCCGCTAAAACATAATTAAGCTTTCGAAAGAGCTCTACAAAGGCTAAGGGACCAGGGGATAGTTCATTTTGGATAAGACCCTGAAGAAAAACATAAAGCTACTCTAAAGGGAGAAGCACATTTTCCTCTGATCCAAGAGACTTTTGTCAATAATGGAGTAGTGCATGGCAAACACGGGGCAAAAATATTCAACGAAGCCAACACCAAAGAGGCAACTGAATTCATCCAAGAATTCGCCCCAGGAGAAAAACTCAAAGGATGGACGACCGTGGAGATTCCTGAGATCTTTTTCTTTCTTGATTAATTTTTCTTGTTTTCGAAAGAACCTATGTCAAGCCCGAGACATAGGGGTTGCTTGTAAGGGTTTCCCCATTTTTTCCAGATAATATCTATGATTAATAAAAGCGATATTTTATTTTCAATCAAGATCCATGTCTTTTCTTTTGCATTCATGTCTTAATCTTAAAAAATGGCAATGCTTTCTCTGCATATGCATTTTCAAATATTCAAATACTAAAGATGCACCAAAACATGGTAAAGGTGCAAATTCATGCCCAAAACCATCGATAATGCTATTGTTGTGATCTGATATAATTCTGATGCTCCTATCAACCAAGCTAAAGAGGAAGATGATAAAGATCTTGAACTCTCTGAGAAAATGGCGAGGGAAATAAAAAAAATCCAATAATATGCAACCGTATCTAGGGGCTATCAAGACCATTAATCTGAGTACATGGGGAAGACCTGGAAGAAACCAAGCTAAGGGGAAATGTTAGAGCGGAGCCACAAAGAAGTTAATCAAGGTATTGCGCATATCTACGTAAACAGGCCAAAGTTAAACACAAACAGTGCCATAAAAATAAATAACTACGAAATACCAAGATCTGATGAAAAACCCGAGCCAAGGGCACATTGGGAATCCACGTTCGATGAGGCTTCAAATGCGCTGGGGCACGACATAGGGGAAGTTTTGGCTTCTCCAAAGAATGCTCACAAGCCATATACCAATTCAAGGGTGAACAGGATACTAAAAATCCAAAACTGATTCCCTATCAAGATCATGTTTTAAAACTGACTACGGAATTCGCAAAGATCATTTTCAGTCACGTCCTACGAAAAGGAAATCAAATGACAGACACCTTGACAACTATATCGTCCGTGTTCAAAATAACTTGGTCAAACCACGAACCGCGCATCATAAACAGACGCTTCAAAAATCCCGCACATTACCTTGCTATTAAAAGACGACAAAATAACAAGCCTTGGTTTCACGACATTTAGAAAATGCCTCTAGCATCGACAAACGAACTCTACATGAACTAGCCTCAGAATTCTTTTAGAGTAACGGTGTACTGTACAAGACGGATCACAACATGGCCTAATACTCGAGAAGATTCTTCTACTCCGCCTCGACCCACGCGGCAAACAGACCCCCGATTACGAAAGTTCGTACATAGTCAAAACAACATTCTCCGGTGGTGGTCTTATCTCCACAATAATGGATGGGGAAGAACTACCACACCCGGCAAATCCAGATGTAGTCAAAAACACTATGTATAAGAAGCTCGCTAAGCTCGAACCTTAAGAAGGCGACTTAGGCAAAAAGGAGCGCCCCGGTGGATCGAAAACCCTAAAGGGAGATCCAGGCAAAAATTAGGGGCATATAACAAAAACAATTATTATCCCGGTGGATTGAAAACCCGAAAGGGCAATCCAGGCAAAAGTTAGGGATTCCATGCAAAAAAATAAAGAACAAAAAGACTGCGATCTAAGAACTGCGACTATGAACCACGAAAGGAGAGACAGATCTGGATCACTCAACTCAGAAGCAAAGGAGATAAGATCATTAAAAGGATATTGGGGCACATCAATAGCAATTATCATTTTTATTGCCATTTACAGTTTTTAAACTTTCTGTAATAACTTCTTTCTAGGAATTGCATCTTATACTCTCGCATATTCAGAGGCATACTAATAAAATACTTGCTTCCTTTGCATTTTTCAAAATTGTGTTTTTTTGTTCTCAGACTTGTTTACAAAATACTACGATTATTATTTGTGAATATTGTCTTGAAATCATTTCGAGGGATTAACAAAATAAAATCATTTGACAAAACATAAAAAAAAACCATTTTGGTTAGGAAAATATCAAAAGAAAATCCACGTCTACGTCCACGCACAGGGCTACTCCTACGCCTTGAAAACCTATACACATGTCTACGCCTGTATCTATGCATATCCACGCTCACGATGCAAAAAAGTCTACGCCCATACACATGTATGCGCCTATGTTTACACTCAACAATACAAAGTCTATGCATATATCTACGCGTCCCTACGCAAAGTCTACGTCCATGTCGGCACCTATGCCCGCACTTGCGACATAAAGTCTACGTCCGCACATGCGTCCACGCACATGGCTACTCCTACGTCTTACAACACAAAAATCTATACACATGTCTACGCCTATATCTATGCTCATGGCGCAAAGAAAGTCTATGTCCACACGTACATCTGCACCTATGCTTGCACTCAACAAAACAAAGTCTATACACATATCTACTCCTACATCAATACGTCTATACACAAAGTCTACGTCCACGTCAGCACCTATGCCTACACTTGTAACACGATGTCTACGTTCGCACGTGTCCATGAAAATGCGTACTCCTGCTAATTCTATACATACATCTACGCTTACGCCTGTGCTTATAACATAAAAGGCTACACATATGCCAATACATACGTCTACGCCCACGCTTACAACATACAAACCTACGCATATGCCATTACCTACGTCTATGTCTACGTCTACATCTACGTCTACACCTACGCTTGAAATACAAAATCAATGTTCGAACTTTGCTAACATTGTCCACTGTGTTCAAAGTTCAATAATGCTACGATGACACAACATACAACGCCAGGAATTGGTAGCTCTAAGCCAATGGTTTAAAGGAGAGAATGACAGAAATGGTCTTCATAACATTTCAAGGCATATGCGCATCTTACACACATTTCACACATACATTTTTCATATATAAAGCATATATACCCTATACATTTCAATATTCAATACATTCAGGGTTCCATATCAATGTCAAACATCATACATTTCACATACATACAACATTCAATACGCATGCATGCACATGTATCGCCTAGCAATCCGACAAATAATCTCATTCTCGATTCAACTACCTAAGGGTCGACCAACACAATACTCCTCCTACGATTTAACCTGTCACTTCAGTCTTCATGCTGTGATACATTCAGCCCATCACCTAAGTCTTCCTGCATTGATGAGCTCCTTACAAACTCAGTATGTTGCCTCAAAGCCGCATCATATCTTCAAAACCCATTATGTTGCCTCTAAGCCGCAACATATTCTCAAAGATCCATTACATTGCCTCTAAGCCGCAATGGATTCTCAACACCCTGTACGTTGCCCCTAAGCCGCAACGCGTTGTCAAAACTTAGTATACTGCTTCTAAGCCGCAATATATCCTCCAAACTCCGTACGTTTCCTCTAAGCTGCAACGCATTCTCAAAACCCATACATTGCCTCTAAGCCGCAGTGTATCTTTCCAGATCAATATATTGCCTCTAAGCTGCAATATATCGTCCAACTCAAACACATTGCCTCTAAGCCGCAATGTATTTGCAAAACTCACCACATTGCCTCTAAGCCGCAATGTATTCACAAAACTCAACATGTTTGCTCTAAGCCACAACATATCTTCAAAGCCCATTTTGTTGCCTTTAAGCCGCAACATATTATCCAAGCCCAATACATTGCCTCTAAGCCGCAATGTATTTGCAAAACTCAACACATTGCCTCTAAGCCGCAATGTATCTCTCCAAATCAACATATTTCCTCTAAGCAGCAATATACTATCCAAACCAACACATTGCCTCTAAGCCGCAATGCATTACCCAAACTCAGACCATTGCCTCAGACTTCAGGCAGTGATGTTCGACAACAAATTTAGCTTATCACATCAGAATTCACGCAGTGATTCGCGAACCTAACCCATTGCATCGGACTTAATGCATCAATGTGTTTATTCATTCCACAAAATCCAGCCCATCGCATCAGACTTCATGTAGTGGTGTCCGAAAACCAAATCCAGCTTATCACATCAGACTTCATGCAGTGATTTGCAAACCAAACTCATTGCCTCAGACTTCATGCAGCAATGAATATCTCTTTACTCCGTAACCCAAATCATCATCTCAAACTTCATGCTACGATGCTCAAAAGAAAACAAAACTTGACACATTGCCTCTAAGCCGTAATGTATTCACAAACTCAACACATCGCCTCTAAGCCGCAATGTAGCCGCAAACTCAGAATGTTGCCTCTAAGCCGCAATGCATTCTTCCAATTCAACACATTTCCTCTAAGTCGCAATGCATTCTTCCAACTCAAGCACATTGCCTCTAAGCCACAATGCGCTATTCAAACTCACACATATTGCCTCTAAGCCGCAATGCATTCTTCCAATTCAACACATTGCCTCTAAGCCGCAATGCATTCTTCCAATTCAACATATTACCTCTAAGCCACAATGTATTCTTCCAATTCAACACATTGCCTCTGAGCCGCAATGCATTCTTCCAATTCAACACATTGCCTCTAAGCCGCAATGCACTCTCCCAATTCAACACATTGCCTCTAAGCCGCAATGCATTCTTCTAATTCAACACATTGCCTCTGGGCCACAATGCATTCTTCTAATTCAACACATTGCCTCTAAACCGCAATGCTTTCTCCCAATTCAACACATTGCCTCTAAGCCGCCACACATTCTTCCAATTCAACACATTGCCTCTAAGCCGCAATGTGTTCTTCCAACTCAAGCATATTGCCTCTAAGCCGCAATGCTGCAATGCTTTCTTCAAACTCCAAACACATTTCCTCTAAGCCGCAATGTATTATCCAAACCAAAGCCGCAATGCCGCAATGCTTTCATCAAACTCCAAACACATTGCCTCTAATCCACAATGTATTATCCAAACCAACACATTGCCTCTAAGCCGCAATGCGTTCTTCAGACTCAAATACATAGCCTCTGAGCCGCAAATTCATGCTCAACACATCACCTCAGACGTCATACAGTGACCCGCAAACGTAACCCATGGCCTCAGTCTTCAAGCAACCATGCATCATCAATCATTGCTATACTCACCCTCAAAATGGGTGAATAAGCCAAGACATACAGAATTGTGCCATCTACCTCGTTATCAAACCCCGGTAAGCAATATATCACCAGCTTTACCTATTCTCCCAAAGACTCATAAGGGTATGCTATATCAGTGTAACCTTATGTTTGTCGGATAAATTTTGGGATACTTTAAGTATTCAATAAAATTCCAACCAGAATGCCCAAGACTCGAGTTTTCTCGCGCTATTCGACTGGAAGATAATTGAATAAGGGCATCTATCATACCCCAAATTTGTCCTACCTCGATAATTTATTTTTCGAGATTAAAATTGAGGAAGTATTCAATTAAAGATGGTACATCAGTATCTGATGCCCCATCTTTATCCAAAACTAGGGAGTGTATTTTAATAAGGGCTTTCTAAATTAGAAAGACTCATAAATCCATTCGTGAAGCATGTTGGCCAACGGGCCCATGCAATTGGAAAATAAAAAAATCACCTGAGTAATTAATAAATTATTAAGAACTACTTAAGTTTAATTGGCTAGTAAAATTAACTTAAAGTTATTTAGAGATTATTACTGTTAGTAAAGAAAGGGGGTGGGGAACTTCATTTGAAGCCCATTAAAGTTCTTTTAAATTAGTAAATTTCCATTTCTACTTTTTACATAGCAAGGAGGGGGTACAGTTAAAATTGCAGGCCCATTAAGGTGTTGCTGAAACAAACATATATGTTGTCATTTGCTGTTTGCTGTATGAAAATATCCCTGTACAAATTAAACTTATATTATTAAAAACATTTTGCTTAACATTTTTTATTACTCATTAAAAGTGGGCTGAGTGCAGTGTATTGGGCCCCAAGCCACATGGAAATCGTTTTATAGCAATAGAATCTATTGCCGAATAAACTAACACAGGCCCAATTCAATTAAAAAATGCTGCTGGCCCATTAAAATAACTCTAATAGCCCATTTGCTGCTTTGTAATTCTAAGAAATTATTATTAAAATTGCTGTTTATTTTAATAAAAAAAGCGTATAAGGAAAAGTATTGTTTAAACTTTAATGTCTTAGTATCATTGTTATTATTAAACAAACATTTGGTTAAACATTATTTTTTTTGGTATTTATAAAAGTTTGTTTAAAAAGAAAAAAATTAGCATTGAGAGGTCAGTTGGGCCTAATTTTATTAAAGGGAAAAAAGCCTTTTTGCTGTAGCAAAAATAAATGTTACTGGGCTAAGTCAAAACGCATGTGCTGGCCCACATCCCAGAAACACGTACTGTATCAATTATGTCCAAAAAATACACATATTTTCTAATTAACTGGTACTGTGCAAATCATGGCCGGATTTGTGCGTATTTTTGTCATTAACAGGTATTGTAGGAATCAGTACAACCCAAATCTTCAAAATTAAAAACAAATCTATTTTTACATAGAAGGAAATCTCAGAAGATTACAACAAATGAATCGATATCTCAGAATTAAATCTTTTTACAACAGAATTTCAATAAAAAAATTACAAAATCTTATTACAGTATCTATACAGAACCAAATTTCTTTACAAAATCAAATCACAGAATAACAAATCTGAAAAAAATCCAATTACAATCAAATAGTGAATCCCTAATTTCTCATAATCCCTAAATCTAAGTTCTAACTAAAATTGATAAACCCTAAAAATTAAACTATATATACAGAAGGAGAAAGGTACAAAAGGAGGCTGGCTAACAGAAAAGGTCGGATAGAACAAGAACAAGGGAGAAAAGAAGGAAAACTGGAAGACGGAGGTTGGAACAAACCCGTGCACTAAAGATCCAGAGGCAAAAGTGATTAGAGTTTCCAGATCAGAAACCCTAATCACTCTTGAACATCACCGCCACTGATAACCTTACTACCCGCAGCCACTGCTCCATCCGCCATCGCCATCGTTGAGCACTAAAATCTGCAAATTGGAAAGGGAAGAGGATTAGGAATCAGGGGACTCAAAGAAACAGAACACGAAATTACGAAGGGGTAATGACTCAGATCCTTAGCTTTAATTGGGGTGGTGTTTGGTTCTCTAGGTATATAGGGTGGAGTGACGCCGCCGGGAGATGAACATTAGGGTAAAGGAGAAAGGACGAAGGTTTTTTTTATCGCGAGAGCGAAAGGTGAGAGCTTTTCTGAGCAATGAACCAAATGATTTTTGTAAAAGGTGAAAAGTGTAATAATGTATGTTGATTTAATCATACGTGTCGCACCTAGTATAACAATTGTGCACCTTCAACCTCATCCTTTAGATGCGCATCCAACGCCCGTTAGGCCAAGTTCCATGGTAAGACCGTATTCCCTTGCCTCACCCAATACAACATTCTCTCTCCAAAAATGCGCTAGGCCTAAGCCCACATGCTATTCACACCCTCTTGATTACAATTTGCTAAACTACAAAGCAGTTTACACCCCCCTGTCCAGAATTATTTTGAGCCCAGTTAGATTACTAAGTCACACCCCTTTGTTTTACTAATTAACTAAGAAATGCACCCCCCGGGTTTATTCAAAAATTATTATTATTTTATTTCTTTTATATTTTTTATATACTATATTTTATTTATATTACATTTTATCAATTATTAATAATTATTATTATTATTATTATTATTATTATTATTATTATTATTATTATTATTATTATTATTATTATTATTATTAATTTCTATTACCATATTTTAAATATTATTTATTATATGTAAATATTACTATAAAATAAATCATTTTCATGTAAAAATTGCATTTATTATTTTCCATATTATTTGCATTGAAATATTTTTCTGATGCACTAATCAAGACTTTTCGCAATTAATATAATAAAAAACACCAACAAATCTCAAACTATTTTCGCGAACAAATTAAGCTAATCAACAATCTTTTTTGCGAATAGGGTTTTAAACCGATTTTGGCTTACTGCGTACTCAGTCAAAATCTCCGCCATCACTACTCCTGACCGAGTGCAAAGTGATTCAAAATATGTTTACAAACCCTCTAAAAGACACCAACCCATACAAACTACAAATTGGGACTCTGATTCCTCATAAGAGGATACGTAGGCACGCGATCTAAAATCGTGGCGAGTCTTGCTAATTAAAACTTAAAACACTGTTTACCCCAAACCTAAACCTAAGGCTAATATCCTTGTGAACAAGGTAGATGAAAGGTGCCTAACACCTTCCTTTCTCCTAATTGAGTCCGTAACCTAGAATCTCTGTCCGTGAATTAGGGTTTTCTGTTAGGTTCCCTTCCTTAGGATAAAAACTAATAGTGGCGACTCTTGATTTAAAAACCAGTCGCGACACATTTGTCATGTATGCGTTATGGTTTATGAATGTGATGCATTTATTGCAATGTGTCTTTGTCTAGGAAAATAAATCCTTGACAACATGCTAATGAGCTTTCAGAAATGAGCTCCCATACTGCTACGGGGATAAAGAGTATGTTCCTCTTGTTTTAGGATGTTTCTGCTGGGAATTCCTGTTCCGTTGTTTGAGGAGAAACTCCGCTGGGAAATAATGGATTGTTTGAGAAGACTCCGTGGAGAGTGCTGATCTCTGCTTGGGGAAAAGAGTTTAGGAGCTTTGTTTGTTCAATGCTCTACTGGGGAATTATTCCTAACTGGAGAGCATTGAAAACTGGCTGTTATCTATTCGAAATCCAGGCTTGGCAGCAAATTTGTTAGGGGATAAGGAAGTTGACTGCTATCTGGTTGTATTCCAGGCTTCGTAGTGACTTGCAGGATAAGATCTGAATTAACTGTTATTTGGTCGGAACCCAGGCTTCGCAGAATATTGCTTGAAGTTGAACTGTTATCTGGTCGGGTTCCAGGCTTCACAGTAATTTGAAGTGGTAACTATCATCTGGTCGGGTCCAGGATTCATAGTTTTTGAAAAGTTACACTATTATCTGGTCGGGTCCAGGCTTCATAGTGACTCGTTGGGGATTATAGCTAGTAGTTATCTGGTCGGACTCCAGGATTCATAATAACTTGCTTAAATAGAAGAAGTTGAACTGATATCTGGTTGGATCCAGGCTTCACAGTAACTTACTGGGAAGAGTAAATTAACTGTTATTTGGTCGGGTCAAGGCTTCACAGTAACTTATTGACGTTGAACTGCTATCCAGTCGGATTCCAAGCTTCGCAGATTTTTGGCATGGATGAAGTTAATTGCTATCTGGTTGGGTCTAGGATTCACAATAACTTGCTTGAAAAGATGGAGTTAAACTGATATCTGGTCGGTTCCACGCTTTACAACAACTTGCTTGAATTTAGTTGTTATCTGGTCAGATTCCAGGCTTCACAACAAATTTCTGAGGGAATAAAGATAATTGCTATCTGGTCGGGTCCAGGCTTCACAATAAATTGCTTGAAAATATGAAGTTGAACTGATATCTGGTCGAGTCCATGCTTCACAATAACTTGCTGGGATAGGGGAAAATTCTACTGAGGAAAAGAAGTTAAACCCTTGTCTGGTTGAGTCTAGGTTTTTCAATATCTCGAGGAGTTACACTATTATCTGGTCGGGTCCAGGTTCATAGTGTTTTGAGAAGTTAACTATTATTTGGCCGGGTCCAGGCTTCATAGTTACTGAAAGTTGTACTATTATCTGGTCAGGTCCAGGCTTCAGAGTTATTGAAAGTTGTACTATTATCTGGTCGGATCTAGGATTCATAGCACTTGGAGAAGTTACACTATTATCTGGTTGGGTCCAGGCTTCATAGTATTTTGAGAAGTTAACTATTATCTGGTCGGGTCCAGGCTTCATAGTGTTTTTGAGAGAAAGAAGTTATCTGTTATCTAGTTAGATCCATGCTTCACAACAACTTACTGAAGTTAAACTATTATCTGGTCAGGTCCAGGCTTCACAACAACTTTCAGAGATATCAATGGCTTTATTGGCGACTTCACTGGGGATCAGGGGTTGTGGTCCTCTAATTTGTAATAGTCTGAGAGTAAAACTCAAGCTTGGAGAGTATAGACTCAGTCGAGGAGATAAACTCAGCTGGTGCAATAAACTCAGCTGGGGAAATAAACCCTGTTGGGGAAATAAACCCTGTTGAGGAGTATTTGACGAACTGCTGACAAGGTGGGTTTTTTTAGGAAGAAATCCACAAGGAATCTTCTTTTAAAATTAACTCAGCTAGGGAGAGGGTTGTCAAGAGATTGAGACTTTGGCTGGGGACCAACCTATGTAAAGGGACTTTGT